>OZ029923.1:24600673-25085290 GCA_964023275.1 Norana najaformis
GTTATGTAATTTGGTCGTAGCTATGTGGATGCGCCATAGTCTATTGGTTAACGTGCTGGAATTAAAGGCCCAGAGGTCAGGAGTTCAAATTCCAGCAAGGGCAGAAAGTTATTTCAAAATTTCTGCCTCACTTGAACCCACTATCGAAATCGGCTAAAAATGAGTACTGTGGTCACGAAGATCAGATCATATGTCGAGGATAAGAAAAATTAAATATCTAACACTTCAGAGCCGTGGCTGCCTATTTGGTCAAACCTACGGGATTATTCATCTTCTTCCCCTCCTCCTTCTTCTCTTCCTCCCTCCTTTTCTATATCAGCTCACAAACTTTGCACCTGTTTCAAATTTTGCGCCAGTCTTGCAATCAGAACTGAAAATTCTCATCAACAATTCTTAAGCGGATTCCTTCTCTTCTTGTCTCTCTCGCTGCTCTTAACCTAACCATAGCCGTCTGTATATTGTTTTAATTCTTGGAGCTCGACCCACAACCGAACCTGAACTTACCTTAACGACTTTCTTTTGACTGAGCACCTGTGAATAAACTGGTTCACGCGACTTAGCTTGCTTAATTAAGCACTGAAGAATTACGAAGATTATGATAATTATCTACTGATTGCGATGACAAATCGTCATAAATGCAACGATCGTATATGTCAGAACTAATTTTCCCGAATAATTGATATATTCGGTCATAGGGTAGCATACTTAAACCCAAAATGCAAACAGTGAACGCTGTGTCTGACTGGTGCGGTTAGCTCTGTGATTCGTTTAGCAGATTCATACGGTGGGTGGAGGCTCTTCGGCAGCATGAGGTGGAGGTGCAACTTCTAGGGGTGAATTGACCGGATTCATAAGTTTACAGAGGGGCTTTTTGAAAACATTTTTCATGACGTCGTTGCATAGGCCTAATATTCGTGCGTATCTGGCCATTTACATATTACCGCTAGAACATCGTAAAAGCGCGGAACATCACAACCATAGGGATGCTAAAGCAGTCGCGGAGGAAGCCGATTCACTTAGCGATCATGACAATAGGCCTATTTACATCTTGTGGCTGCATTGTCTGTATACAGAAGCCTAAAATAGTCTGGCACTCTTTTAAACAGGCAGATGCAGTGAAGAATCATCGTCACCGTCATCGACTTCACCATCATCACCATCATCATCATCATCATCATCATCATCATCATCATCACCGTCATCATCATCATCATCACCACCACCACCATCATCACCATCATAATCATCTTAATCACCTATGGCGTACCTCTATCGGTAATATGTTTCCTCTAGCTATTCGCCCGGGTTTGTATATAATTGCAATCGAATACGCCCTTACGGCATGTCATTCTACCGGTTTAGTCTCTGTTAACAGTTAAATATGTTCTGTCATTGATTCGGCAGTCTGATAAAGATTAATCAATATTACATGTAGCAATTAATATGCTTGTGATTGGAATGCAGAAACGTTGAAGGTCGTTTTATATTTAGAAAATGACACGTAGGCCCATTTGTTACGTCATTAGTTGAGGGATTGTTAGGCCTCTAGAAACAAAGACAGGCATCACATAGAGCGTTGGAACTTGTCACACGGTTAGACCTAAACATTGTTCTTGTGTCGCTCATTGAGTTAGTTACTCAGTCACTCAATAAGTCATATTCGTTCATTCGTTCGTTCCTTCCTCCATTCTTTCAGTCATTTTAACAGATGAATTGCAAGTGAGATGAATGAGTAGCCCACCTGTCAATCAGTCAGTCAGTCACATATTCACTCAATCAGTCAGGGAGTGACATTTACTCGTTCGTTCACTGATTCATGCATTCCTTCATTCATTTAATTCCGTCCAGAGGTTTTGGAAATTCAACCAACCTGCAACCGGATAATGCTGGTTCTTCAGAATTGCTTAGAAATAATAACATACTAAACTAAAACGTGTTTAATATACATGTACACTAAATTCACTCATTTCAATGTTTATTATTGCCGTATTCGAGAAACATACTCTCACTTACCATTATACATAGGATCACCTTACTTATGGACAAAACGCTCCATACGTATTGCAGATCTGTGAATTCTTGAAAATTTGAGAAGTTTAAAATATTTTTAAACAAAAAAGTAAAAAATACTCTTTATATCAGTTATATATGATTAAGATTTACCATTGGAATTTTTGGAACTAGTCTGGTAATCGAAGGAATATCGTTTGTCCGAATATGTCAATGAAAAGTAAGTTTATTTTCGATTCAATGTGTAAATACCAACTTCTTCTCCAAAAAATCCAACGATCAATTGTTTCTTTTCTTCGTCGTAACACAATCTGTATGGCTTATTTTCTTCATTTTCTTCTTTTGCTGGACAAAGAATTCGGTTCCATTTAAGATCGGAATCCAAGAGAATCACTCCCTTATTCCTCGCGTCAGCCACAAACACTCGATCGTCTGAATCGAGTGAGAGATAATAAGAATCGTTCAGTCTTTGTGTTTCATTCAAAGGAATAAAACAACGGATTACCATCTGTCCATCTTTAGTCACTTCACTTATGCAACCCACACTCCGCCAAATCTCCTTCTCCTCTTTCGTTGACCAGTGAAGGACGATGAAATTCCCGATGGATGTTTCTACTGCATGCCTTGGAAGCTTGATTTCACTTGGCAACTGAATGGAACGAAGAAGTTCTGCGTCTGATCCGTAGATCCTCAGAATGGACGAATCCCTACTGACCACCAACAACTGACCTTCATTGGACATTGATAAAGTATATGGAGCATAATCAGTGGTCAGCCATTTGATGATTTTGTGTTTGTCAACTGTTTCTCTTCTTATCTTCCAGACGCATTTCCCGCTATAATCAGTGACATAGAGACAGTTTTCCTTCTCACTGGATAGAATGTCACAGGGAAATTCCTTCATCGCTTTTATTTCGATTTCCTTCTGAAGACGAAATGGATTTCGATCCTCAAAGACACGAATAACATTTGTGTAGCGACAAAGAAAATAGATTTCATTTCGCAGTTTAGTCACTCCGTGCACACTTTCATCTTTTTCTATTTTGAGTCTTTTAGTAAAGTTGACGATAAACAGAAACACAACTAAAATAAGAGAAAAATTTATTATTAATATACTAATAATTGACTCCTAATAATGTCTTATTTGTTTGTTATTAATGTGTTTTTTATAATCAACTTAATACTAACCTATTTCTAATTATTTATTTCTTCGTTTATTTATTTAATTATTTGTTGTTTCTTTTATAATTATATCATAAGAATTATGCAAATCTAAAAATGATTAATTTGCTCATTCAGTTTCTCTTTCATTTATGTAGGTTTTTTATTTATTTGCTATTAATTTTGTATTCTAACTTGCTGCCACTCATTGTCTATCTGTGATTGTCTCTCCATCTTAATCGCTTTTCATATGTAATTCCCTGCCTATTTTATTCGCTGTTTATCGATAAATGTCGTATGATTTCCTGGCTTTACCTCAACATTTGTGCTTACACCTTAGCACATGTCATCGATATTTATATATTCTTTATAAAATTCTGTCTGACAGGTATTTATGAGTACTTGCCAATATTTTTCTTGAACTTATCTCTGCATATGCTGACAGAAGTTGTCTTATTAATTTCAGGAGAGGACGATGGAAATATTAAACTAATGAACACATCTAAGAGGCTGCTAGATTCGTTGAGCTTCTGAATCTTTTCAAGACCCGTTTGCGATTGACACCAGATCCAAACGACAGTCTGCCTATCTGGTAGACAGTTGAGGATTTCTATGTCGTCATCTTTAAGTTGACTGATGAGTTTATCCATTTGATGTGATCTTGGTTTAGTTTTGTCTCGAAAGTCGTTGAGTCTCTGGTCTCGTCTCCTTGTTGTGACTGGGATCGAAATGGTTGCCTTTAACGAAACTACACAAAAATGTCAATAATAATTTCAGCAGCTTGTCTCTTAAGCATATGATACACGTTTTGTTCTATATTCTATATCATTGATCTCAGCATTTTCAAGGCAAGCAGCAAAGCAAATCTGCTGAAAGCCTGTTACTTTCAAACTGTCAATGAAGTAGAAACATAAAAAATAGTACTTATACCAGCTTTGAGCAGTAAGTAAAGTAATTCGAGGTCATGGATACGAATTATACAAGCAAATCGCCTGATTTGTTTTAGCGGAAGAGTTGCACACTTTTCGAAAGCTTGGCATTGTGGAACTGTATCACTAAGTATACATAATCATAGATTCTAGGAGGCAGCCAGGATAAACCGCCCATTAAGTAGATAAAATAACCCTTACACCTAATACAAAGTTTACCCCTATGGTTACAGTAGCCTAGTTTATTTTATTCATTTTAGACTGTGCCGAGAGATGTGGTTTCTGTGATTTATAGAAATTCGTATAGAACAGTATTAGTATAATTCTTAAACTTTGGATGTCAGGCAAATCGGGCGTTAAGTTTAGTTTAGTTTTTTAAATTTTAGTTTTAGATAATCTAGTGGTTAGTGTTTAGACTTTCAACCCAGAGGTCAATTCTGCGCTAAAAGAGAAAACTATTTTAAGATTTGTTTCATCAGCGACATCTAGCGAACTCGAACGTTCAATGTCGATTGAAAGATCAGTCGGCAATGTAGAGGATTGGGATCCGCCTTCATATGCTGACGCTTATAAAAGAAAATTGCTTATGTTTTGCACTCATGGCTGCCTTTCAAAGTTAACTTAAGGAATTGTTCGTCTACTTCTTCTTCATCTCTGTAAAATGACTCGCCAAAAACAACATCGTTAATAAATCATCTAATAGAAATTAGAAATTTAGGCCGAAACCTCCTCCGTTTTCTGCCACTCTAGCAACGAGCTTCTGCTTGGATTTGCGGAGACAACGGATAAAATCTGAGTGCTTTTCGTCATCGAAGGATCGCATCACATGCAAGAGATCCGGATTATTGTTCCTTCTGAACAATTTCTTGGTGCTCTGACGAAGTGTCTGTCTGCGGAGAAGTCTTGTTTCCACATCCGGCAGGCAATCTGCGGATCTCAATGGGCTGATAAGACCTTTAGGCTGAATATTCTCCTCCAGATACGATAGGTTGCTCCTGAAGGCGACAATTCCTCTACGAAGTTCTTCATAAAACTCTACAATTTTTGTAGCATTGGCAAATGGACAATTTGCTTCATTTCTAAATACTTCTTAATTAAATTTGAATTTCTTCATTTATAATTCTGGTGGCCAATTATTTCGAAGGTATGCAATGTCATGATGCATGCTTTTGCCATTTAAGTTGATTAGATTACACTGCCTTACGCAGGTAGGAGGAGAATAATGTCATTTCAAAGTAGGTCTTCGAAATATTAGATTAGATATAGCGGGATTCGATAGAAAAGGTTTCGATTAAATTAGACAAGATGGGATTAAATTGGTTTTTAAACAACGAGAGTTCATCGGATTAGATCACGTCGGAGTGAATAAAAAAATTTCGCTGCTCAACTGAAGAAATGCGTAAACCGAATTCCATCAGATCAGACAGAAAAGATTTGACCTGAAAAAACCTGCCTGCCATTATATACGCATTCTTCTTAAATGAATGAAAGACTCCGCTGCGAAGAATGAAAGAATTTAAATCAGCATTTAATACGACCAGACACTATTTACAAACTATTTATGCAACAAATGTTTTTAATGAGGGTCGATTTTGAAGTTTCAATCAGCCTTCGACTATAGGCCTATTTAAAAATGTGACAAATGCCGCCATGGATTTTACAAAGCATATTTTAAATCCCAGATGATTTTGCTTACTCACCTGACAGATGGCGCCAGATGGTCTTCTTGAATCTCTCCTTGACGAGTCTTTGAAACCAACAGAAATCGACTGATTACAGTCGATTGATAAGCAACTCATCTCTTGTTTCCGCTGATTGTTTTCCACTCAGGATATAATGCATATAGGACTTTTGTAGAACGATGTCGAGCAACTCCAGAGGAAGTTCATTTATCTGAAGTTTTCAATGATTTACAGTGCCATGAACTATATACTATATTACTAATACTGTAAACAATTTACTATCAACAAGGAAGAGAAACCTTAGCATTGGTTTATTCTGTCGCGAATCTTAAGAAGACAGGTATACCTTTTTCACAGCACGAATGATATTTCAAATTTAGTTACAAAGACGCTGAAACATCCAAAAATGTTATATAAACCATGAAGTTCAATGCTAAATTTAATAAACATAGGTCTCAAAACTGACATTTTGGGGTTGTCTGTGCGGTCCATGAAATTTGCCATCGTTTTTGCTACAAATGCAAATATTGAAAGCAATGTCTGACAACACTACATACATTAATGTCTCCAGAACGATCTGATATATTATAATGTTTAAATATTATAGTGTTATGATAAAATTATAATATGTTTAAATATTACTATATATAAAACACCAAATATGGACTGTCGACCAAGACAGCCCATCGCTCCAAAAAATTGTTTGCACTTTTCTTAACCCATTAGTGCCTGATTTTTTGTTTTTTCATGAAAATGCAAAAATAACATAATTTCTTCGTAATGAAAAATCAGTTCCAAGCATTATTCAGCTCAAAATTTGTTTTTACAATTGTTTGGTAATTTTTTTCCGTCCCCGTTTTGGGGACGCTTGGCACAAATGGGTACGTGAAGTTTCAAAACTGGCATAAATCAACTGTTCAAATTTCATGCATGTAATCACAAAGATAAGCATCCCTGTAGCTAACTACACAGTTTCAAACATCAAACTCATTGTCTGGTGCAATATAAAGGCCAGTAGTCAAGAAAAAATTACAAAAAAATGATGAACATAATGTATGTCAAACTAGATCGTCCAAATTATTTTGGCACAAAAATGACTATTATGGCAACGGCTGTTTATGCGACTATCATGGCAAGAGAAAAACAGTTTTGTAGCAGCTCTGAATAACAGCTCTCGCCTACTGGTGGAAGAGAGTGAAACAATCCTGGTGTACTTCGATGTCACATTTGCAGCAAATGCGCCTTGCTTTTAGACCACAGACCTCACAATGACCCTGTGTTCCACTGGACTCCTAGAAGTGATTTATTTTATCAGTGCGAATATCTGGTGACACTCAATTTTCAACAGGTTTTGGTCGACCTAGAGGACGGCCAATATCTGCACGTTCACCACTGTACTGCTTGTAGTACACAGTGCATATGTTGCGACAAAAGTCCAACTGGTCATCCGGTCGTTGTATAGCTGCCAGCGGTGTGTCGGTACAGAATCAAGGCATTTTGGATTGCCACATCCAACTGATAAGCAAAGATAGTCCACCACAAGTTTCTGGATCTGACAGATATGCGGTATATGCCATCTTATCGGCTTCGCCCATACGTCTGTTGTAGCGGTCGATAACATGGCGATGTCCATAAACTTACTTTCGGACCGTGATCACCTCTTAGCCGTGTCCAGTGGCTCGACGCCAAGACAATTGGAAGCAAGTGTAACCACACTGTTGTCGTGCCAGTGCGTCACCATTATTCCAGATGCTGTATCTAGTTAGTAGTCAATGGGGCCGCAGTCTGATTTCTTGATCTTGTCCACAGCCAACAACGGACAGTGTTAACTCGATTGGCTCAAACTGTTACGGTTGCCTGGATATTCTTGCTGCTCAAAAACTCAAGCAGATTCAGGCCAGTGAAAAAATTGTGAAAATACAGTGTGTATTTGTCATCAGCTAGAGACAGACAGTCTGCAAGCTTGACAACGACAGAACCGCCAAGACCAAGCTGGCTGTCGGTCACTACAGCTCCTTGATACTGATCCTTCTGAATTCAATATCCAAGTGTCATGTTGATGCTTCATACCTTGAAGTCAAATCTTATGGGCTTGCAAAGAATGAATTGTTTTTCACTGTATCTACCGTAGTATGGTACCAATGATATTGGTCCTGTGTTCACAACTGTGAACACAACTGTGTTTGGGACCGCGGAAATTCCGCTAGGAACCGTCGATTCAGCGCGTCTAATAGCAGCTGAACCTTGGCCATTCTGTCGTTTGGTGACAAGTGTTCATTGTCCGCAACGAGTAGACACATCATTAGTTCGTCAAATTTGTTTCCTGTCATTGCATAACTGCTGGCTAATTTGTTGACATCTTTTGCTGCCTCCTATTAGAGACAACAACGAGGCAGTGGAGCATATTACTGCTAAGAAGTTGACGGGGCTATTTGTGCCTAGCGTCCCCAAAATGGGGACGGTAGATTCCGGTATAATAAAAAATCAACCACGCATCAATCAACACTACAAAAATAGATGCAGATAGCTAAGAGACAAAATAACGTAGGCTTATACTCACATTTTTATTGTAATGTGTTATTGCATAATAATTCAAGGTTAAATTGATAACTTTACTGAAATTCTAAATTTACGATGATCGTCACAACAAAGCCCTCTGATTACGAAAAAAACTAAACAAATATCTGCTCATTTATAGCCTAGATGAAAGATAATTAAGTATAAATGGGGACGCTAGGCACTAATGGGTTAATACGCACCGTTAGGTATAAGAGATAATACGCGTCTGCCACATGTGTTTTGTTATAGTATTTTGTATTGGCGACGCAAAGGGCCATTGGCATGTGACTGTTTGTGGTGCGAATATTTACAAACTATTCAAGAGTGTCATGGCGAAAAAGCTATCAGACTGCATAGCTACATATTTGGTATCTGATATTTGACATATAAGTAGAGAAAATTCTCTTGACGGATGGTTGGAACTACTTATCATTGAGTGTTGTCAAATAATGAGCAGTTGTCTCCATTACCATCTGCCAGCTTAGGTGAACATAAGTTTTCAAAAATGATATCCTCCTCCCATGTAGATATGTTAACTTTGTTACTTATTCGAAATGAATTAAAATGGTCAGATGATTTTGGTTACATTTATTGCTTAGTTCGAACATATGTGTTAGCCATGTTTAGCACACTTGCTAATATATACCTATGCACTGTATGCAGCTTATATGCCGGCATATAGGCTGCACCCATCGATGGACTTACATACATACATATACACATATATACATACATACATACACACACATACATACATGGATCTTTTGGCGATGGTCAATTCTCGTCTTGGGCAGAACACGGACCTGCCACCAGTCTTTCGTATTTAATGCATTTGTGTTGTTAAACGTGCGCGTGTAAAAGCTTACTGACAGATATTTTCCTTTTGTTCAACATTAATCCCCAGCAGATTAACTTTTGTACACATTGAACTGACTTTTAGGCTGCTGAGGATTGTTAATGCGAGGTTCTAGAAGGCATTATATATATATATATCTTTAGGTGCATATATTCATAAACTAAATTCGTACGTATGTTAGAAACTAATTTATTCATTAAATTTGTTGAGACTAATTGAAACAAATTTCTGATAATTCCTAAATAGTTCATTCTGTTTGTACAAACAAGAAATGCAATTAATTGGTCTATTGGAATAAGGTTTTGGAACTAAAATTGATGATTAATACATTTAAAATAAATTGTGTTTACGATAGATATCGTTCACTTCAAAAACTGTTTACGACAACTGATTGGGAAGGGTTAATATACTGATTACCCAAATCTGTGCATCATATGGGATGAACAGTTATTTTATTGTCTAGTCGTACAACCTCTAAGTGAAGGTCATCTGGCTGCTACTCTCCCCAGTAAATTTATCTTCCATCTTAAAGGTCCTTAAGCCACCTGACGAAGCCTTTGAAAACTGTTGTTGATGCAGTTTTTAAGGTATTTAACTTGGATACCAACTGTAAAAGTAATGATTGTTGTACCGGAATTTGTTGAACACTGGCTTATTGGCTTAGGAATAAGTGAGTGTTAAAGTGCAACAATTGCATCTTGCCCATCATTATTAGACAATGTTACCTTTTCTAATTACATTATTTCTTTGTTTCAACCACTAAAAGCAGGATTTCTCCTAATCGGAATCACTGAATAATTCAGTAAACTAACCCCTCCTTCAGATCTTTCTCCAAAGGACCACTCACTGCTTGCGCTCTACTTAACCCGGGCGGGCCGAAATCTCGGAAGAACCTTCGAAAAAACCTCTACCTTTGCTGACCACATAACCTTCCACTTGCTACATGCCCACTAGTGACTCACGCCAAGCTCGCTCAATACTTTACTATATAAATCTCTGTAAAGCAGCCACCTCAACTGTTCACTCCAACTCGTCTATTGTAATTCCTTTTTTACAACAATGACTCATCTCAAATGAAACGTCTTCAAACAATTCAGAATGATCTTTTCATGCCGTTACTAAAACTGTAAACATCGTCAAATGACTCCAGTTTTCAAATCACTTCGTTAGCTTAACGTCTCTCGACACATCCACTACATTTGTGCCAAATATCGACAGTGTCCCTGGAACTTCTCAACCTTGTTCCATTCGCAAACTATTCACCATCTAAGCGCTCAGATCAGCTTGTTCTTCATCATAACTTTCTCAATATCGGCCTCCAGCCTCTTCCTTTTTGAAATTCTGCAACCGCCCAATAATTATCATTGTTACGCCAGCTCTTTTAGAAAATCTCTCGAAAGACCTGCACCACTTTCCTAATCCACGATTAATATAATTTTGTCAATCTGAGTTCCACTCTGCTTGCCCTCTCTCCTAGAGCGCCTCATCCCAGATTTTAAGCGAAGTTTCTAAGCTATCGTTTCCTTATTTCCGCTCCTGCGCCATCCTACAACCACCGCCATAATAGGTTACCACCTTATCACCACGCTGTCCTCCCGGCTTGACCCACCGAATTTTGAGTTTCTGGACTGGCAGCAAAATGATTTCGACAAATCAAGTTATTTAAAGTGGCGCGTCGAGCCGTGCGGTAGGGCTTAGGCTGTAAGATAGCCGTGTGAGCCTTCGGCAGTAACCAAAGAGCCACAAATGCATGTGTGTGGTTAACAGAGAGTGGTATTAAAACGTAGACTAATTGCAATTCCAACTGCTTCGTCGTCAAGTCCCAAACGACAAGATGTTATTGATAATGCGTACATACCAAACGCCAGCATGTGAGGGAGAAACTGCTCTGAAACGCACTTAGTGGTAGAGATCTGAAAGCTAATTTACCAGATTAGAAACAGCCTTTTCGGATAATAGCTTACTCCAGTATGGTTGCTCATGGATAAGACTGCTGTCTTGGTGGTGTTTCAAACTTTTTGCCAGCCAGCGGACGAGCGGGGTCTCCCAATGTACATCGGTAATGTGTATATCCCTGAGCATGAAGGACTGGAGCGATTGGGTGCCCGCAGTCGACGAAGCCAAGAAGGCGATTTAGGTGAGACCAAAATGTTTGCACCTCTGCTCAATCAATGCCACATCCGCAGCAACTACTTGCTCCTCTCCGCCAATTGTGAGGTCTTCAAATTATCCAAGAATGAGAGAAGATGATAAGCTGGACAGGACCGGCTGGAGTGGGAGGCAGAAGAGCAGTGGACCCAGAGGGTCTCCTTGCTGAGGGCCAACCTGTGACAGGAGATTGAAATTACCATATTTCGGATTGAAAGGATCTGAGAAAGCCTGGTGATAGAAAGGTACTAGTTCCGGCAAGACGGCATAGATCGAAGAGAGCATGCAACCCCTTAATAAGCTGTTAACCGCGTTGGAGAAGTCTCGTTTAACCAGAACTGATTCCTTCATGTCATCAAGGAAGCGCCTGGCTGCGTGAACAGCTGCTCACATCCACCATGCCATTTCTGTTTTAGAGCAGCCTAACTGCTCGGCATATGCTGCATACCACCTTTGCCTTTGCGAAGCTCGGGGTGGGTGGGCAGTGACGAAACTGACCTTGATAAGACTCTATGAAGCGTACGACAGGTGAATAGACTAGTAGAGGGAAGGTCATTAACTCCTAGAAAAAATGTAAAGAAAGCGCGTGACACGTGAACATGGACTGACAGAAGGAAGGCATGGCAGGTGGTAAACGCCTGTCGTAGTTCGCGTGCTAAATATTGCACGCTATTCGAGAGAACGTATAAAAAATGAAAGGCCTGGCACAAATTACCTTTTCATACACAGACAGTGGTGAGAATTATGAGGGATTGTACAACTTTAGAAGAACAGGTTAAAACCATAACAACGCCGATTAGAAGATCATAGCTGCCATATTAGATGACAGGTCGTTCTAGAAGAATTATAAAATTATTATTATTATTATTATTATTATTATTATTATTTAATTTTTTTTTTAATTTTCATTGCCCCGAGGTATTTATGATCCCTCAGGGAGCTGAAAAATTTTCCGGATAAAAAATTAACCATTATCATTATTGTTATTATTATTATTATTATTATTATTATTATTATTATCAGTAGTAGTATTAGTAGTAGAAGTGGTAGTAGTAGTAGTAGTAGTAGTATTACCATTACTATTGCCATTATGATATTATTATTACCATTATTATCTAAGTAGAACACAGTTTGCATTAGCTAAATTAGTTTTTTTTGTAAAAATTTATATACATAATTTGTATTTAAAGCAGGCATTAAAGCAGCCAAAGTAAATTTTAAAAGAACGTACTAAAATTGCTAAATCCGCCAGAACACGTCTTTTTGCAGTTCTCAAGACCAATTGAAATTGGAGAGACAATTTGGATTAAATTGTTTGGAAATAACTTCATAATATTACGCCTTTTTGTAGACTTAATTATAATTTGGTTATCCTGATCTGTCATAATTAGTATTGCAATTGCTTTAGGTCGCTTTTTTGAGAAAATACTATTAACAGTTTTTATGGTTACTGACTGGCAAGTGGTAATATACTGATTTTCAAATTTTTCTCGTTTATAATTCTGGTGAATAGGCAATCAGCAATTTCTTGTTAATTCATACAACCCCTAAAAAAGCTCCGTACTAAACTTACACTAAAACACTCCTCCTCTTCCCTTTATCTTTCACCTATCTTACCGTTGGAATTTCAAACACCACCCACAGTTGCTGTCTGAATGTTTGCCTACCCGACACTTCGATCTTGACCTGAACCAAATCTGACTCTTCTTGCCTTTCGTATTTGTTTACCTTCAATCAGGAATTCATAAGGAGTAGTGGCAGCAGTGGAATGGAAGGTGGTAAATTCGTTCAAGAAGACCGATGGAGGAGGAGGATGGAAAGCCATATACATTAAAGATGGTCAGGCTCGTGTGAGGAAGTTTCAGAGTTAGTAATGCGCATTCAAAGGCATGAAAACAGTACCCAATTGCATCTAGAACGGTGGCAGATTCCGGGGGGAGAAAAGCCATACTCCCACGAGTTATGCTGAAAGAGGTTGATGATTTGCAAGGGCGAGGTGTACTGTTAATCTGGTAGCCAGAAAGAATACATTCTTCATATTGAGCAAGAGTTGTGTTTAAATTAAACCAGGTTTCAGATAGGGCAAATACGTCAGGTGGCTGAGAAGAGACGGCTATATCTATAATTACTTTGGAGCGTCCAGAATGCAGAAACGTTTCAATATTTAGCGTGCAAATTAGGAAGCAGTTCGAGCATATTTCAAGTTACAAGTCAAGTTCACAAACAAATCACCAGCTTTTTAACTTTGAAATATTCTGACCGAGGTGCGAATACCGGTTTCATCAGTTAGTCCAAATGTTAAGCAGAATGCCACTGAACTCAAAATTATCGCAAGCCATTCTTTTAAATCGAGTGCATCTGTCCAGTTTAGGAAGAAACTACATATGACGTCATTAAGACGCGGATTCAACACTCTAGCAAGCAACGACAATTTTAGCGCTTACCGCCACCTAGCAATTGATTATTTCTAAGAAAGCTAGCGATAATGTTATTTAACAAATTAGGCTCTTAAAGCAGTTAGGAAGAAAACGGCTTTTTAAAGTAAGATAACAGCGCTACTTCAGTTATAGTCATTAGTAGTGAGAATAAACCCCTTGCAATCTCTCCGCAGGTCTTCCACTCAAAATTGAAAACGCTCCTGTTTCGCAGACCTTGTCCTGATTCCTCTTCTTCCCCTTATTTGTCTTGCAGATCCGATTGCAAACACCACCCACCTCAGCCGTCTGACTGCCTACCTGCCTGACTCTTGGATCTTGACCTGGAACCGAACCTTTTTGCCTATCGATTTTGTTTTGAGTGAGCGCCTGTGAATTAGCTGGTTTCCGCAACTTAGTTTTCGTTGGGCGCTGTAGAAATCTTGCGATTACGATTACGATTACGATAAGTGAAGCGTCCATAGACTTAAACTCATAGAGAAGTTCATATGGCCTTTTATATTTCACATAAAATTGATATAGCTGAAGTGCTGTAGCGCCTAAATTAGAGATTTTCCAGATTTCACACTTGCTTGAAATTCAGATCAGTTTCACGTGTTCATTTAGTTGTGGATTTGATGAATGACTGCTCATTAATTTGACATCAAATTCACATTCAAATAGCGTATTAAGGTACAAGTGAAATTAACATCAGTCTAAAGTTTTGTTGGCGTGCATATGCATGCGGCTCGAGCTCCTCAGCCTGTCCCTCTCGCAATTTTGCAGACGCATAAAGACTGTCTTGTTTGAGAGTGGTTGCTCGGTTTTGGGTCGGGAGCGCTCCTGATGAGTTTATTCTTGAAGTGGCGCTTAATAAGTGTTAAATTACAATTACAATTGCATGCATGCATGCTTTTATTCCAATTATGGTTATATGATGCATGCATGCACTACTGTTGCTTATCACTCTAAAACATATTGTGGTGGTAGCACTGCTATCGATTCTGTGTCTCTTCGGGTTTTCCCGGCGTCTAGTTCTATGCGACGACTGCCCAATGATCTCGCCTACGATTCTTAGTTCAGCCGATGGACATTTAACGTGTTAACAAATGCAATGCACTACTTCTTCTTTTCACGTTATTTTTGCAATAGAAATATACTTACAGTAGCATGCTGATTTGACAATCTATTCAAATTTTGTTAAACACACTCAGATGTTCGGCCTAACTTCAGACAGATAATCGAGACAAGATAACTTCTCATCATCTTGTCTCGTTCTTTTCAGGTGATTTTAATTCGAAACTCCTGGTCCAACGTACTGAAATTGGCCGAAAACTTGTGCAAAATATCTTTGCCGAGAAACAACTAGCCACCAAACGTCGCTTTACGTTTTTAGTCGTGATATGTCAAAATCTATGACTGAATAATTATTAACATGCGTATGAAAAATGTACAGCCTTACTGTCTTCTTCACTGGTTGATCTTCCGCTGCTAAATCTAAAAGTAGTTTTAAACAATTTATTACGATATGCATACTGGCTTGTGTTAAACGGAATAAAAAGTAGTATATAATATTCAAATATTAGTATTTTTTCGCATATTTAAACTTTTACAGATCTAATCAAAAATAATGAGTTGAATGGCTGAGTTACGCAGTTTAGCGGCGTATGCGTGTGTCATAGAAAACAACGTACTTCTGCCCATTAATGACACCCTTCGCCACTGTTACATTCCGCATTCAAATAGGATTACGGTACATGGTTATTCTGCACTTGTTTGATGTTTTATATCTCAGTCCAACGTCTACAGCAACGCCACCTTGGCACCTACCAATGACAACGCGATTTCTTGGTATGAATCCAATCTGTCCACTTTCCAAATGCCTCACCCTCCACCATCCAACGATATCACTGCAAACACAAACCAAAAGTTTCACTTAACTGTTTTATTATCTTCTCGTTTCTTTTCCAAAAACGCCTTATATGATGTTTTCTACTATTGCTAATTTCTCGTTTCTTTGTAAAACCAAGCGTAGAAGTCCTTTTAGGCTTAGGTATTTAATTATAAGGTTGAAGGATATTTCTTCTGAAGAAACAAATGGTGAAATTTTTCTTACGGGTGTCATTTTTGAAAATGAATTTCCAATTTTAAATGATGATCCAGAATTCGAACCGTGATAGAGAGAGAAACCAACAGTTAACGAATTTATACTCGTGTCATCCCGTAATAGAACCTGTTGGCGTTTAGAGAAGAACTGTAATTCTTCTTTTTTACGATATATCCATTTGCCGAGTAAATAAAACTTGATTTTCCTATATAAAATATAGTCACCCGATGTTTGCGGGAGAAATGGTCTTCATTTTGTCTCCTCTTTCAAATGTAAGCGCCTCAGCATAAAGATCCATTTTGTCTTTTAAGTAATAATCCTTAACAGTTGGTTCTTCTCCGTAGCCAATGGTTTTTCTTCTGTCTCTCTGTAACTGTAAAATTTCTTTAAGTTCATTTTTCTCTCTGCTACTCATCTGTTTGGTGTGAAAGTCCACAATGGCGCGCACTTTGGTGTCGTCTGGAAGTAGAAACCTCAAAGAAAAATTCTTGATTCACACTAAACGAATTTAGAATATTATGCTGTCACATAAACTACTTAAAACAGAGCGACGATGTCACGTTAGCGTCCCATTTAAGCGCAGTCTTTGACAAATAAATTAGATATTGGCTTTCTGTGGGCACTTTTTGAATTTGTTATACATGTACTGTAATTTACACATAGGACACTCTACACACTAAGTGAAGAAGTTTTGAACGAAAAACTGTGCATACTTTCTTAATCCCAGAGGCTGGAATATGATGCTATTTTCAGGTTTGGTTGCAATGACATTGCATCTTTAACGTAAGCGCATGTTAATGATACTGAATGTGGAGGCAGTAGTTAATGTCAACGATGGATATCATGTACACGCCAGTTTTCTCTTGTGCTATTTCGGCTCTGTTTATTCATTTGTAGCACCGTCCAACTTTCGCAGTATGCCGTATTAGATTCTTTGCCTTGTGAACCTAACATTATTTTCAGAAGTGAAGGATTCCAGCCACAACACCCACAAACAAACCTCTCCTATCAACCTCTCTACCACAGCCGTCAACTCAAAAGGTCCCCCTCCCAAAACGGACCAAGGTCAGTCATTACGCATTCTGGACGCTATATAGAACGTCTAGTTCGCTCAAGTGATTGAATTATCTTGCAAAATATACAAAGAAAATATGAAGTTCTAGATTTAGAGCTTCTTAAAGCTTCTTAAAGATTCTTTATGAATAAAGCAGATGCAACGATAGTAACTATGATGCAGGTCACACCACAATAGTTGACACTGACATTAGAGATAGGCCACAACCTCACTGTACTCATTGTCAATACACTATTGTAGAAACGCCAGTTTGGCAATATACACGGGGTGGTAAACACATGCAGAGGGGTTTAAGCCAGAGCGTCGTATCTAAATTATACATCATTTAATGAAAAACAAAGAAACAGAAATTCTTGTAGAAATTTTGCATTAATCAATTATTGCCTTAAACAATGAAAATATGAAAATCATTTTTAGTAAAATGCTGAAAAATGGCAATCCTCTTTAAAATGCAGTAAAGCAGCCAATGTTGTATTGTTTACGCATAGCGTGACAATTACGTGAAATTTGTCAAAATTTGACAAGATGCGCCATTTTAGCAAGAGAAAATAAAATGATGAATAGCATTATTATTTTCTGTGCTATTTGCACCACAGTCACCGCCAAGAAATTTCTGAAGCAACATGTAGTCATACTGAACGAGCAAACGAATAAAAAGTTTCAATATAATCCAAGACAATAATTTTCATGAAATAACTGGTTTGAACTGAATATGAAGATTAAAGTAAGCATTGTATCTTAGACATACAGCAATTTGGCATGAATTAATTCGCAAATTTGGCACTAATTGTTTTGCTACATGGATATATCTATTCAAGTTGCAACCAGCTGGCAGGACTACTAGTTGCAAACGAAATAATACATGCTGTATTCATAGTTTTATGTCTTTATGACATAAATATGACCCATAATGTGTGGTGTATCTTCGCACCAACTAGTCCTTAATTAAGCCGTACTGATACGGCCTTCTGGCACAAGCTTCTTTGACGTCAGTCAATCCAGTTTCTGACAAAATCCCAATTTCTGCAAAAAACGATGATACGACGTTCTGGCTTAAACCCATCGATGCGTTCTTGATGCAAGAAAACTAATTATATAGTACATAGTTGCAAAATTGTGTAATAAAATTCAAGTGTTATCCATTTTGGGCATATTAAAATGGTAATACATCTAGCCAAACTATTGAGTTGAATGGCTGAGTCGCACAGTTTAGCGACGCATGTTTATGTTAAAGGCCAAAGAAGGCAACGTAATTCCGCCCGTTTTTGATATACGTTGTCACTGCTACATTCCGCCATCAAATAAGATAACACATTCCGCACTTTTCTGATTTTCAGACTCGCCTAAAAAACCTCCAGGTTTTCCTGTTTTTTAATCGTCCGTTAATCAGAAAGCTTTCCAATATACTACTTGCTCATGGACCCCAATACATATGCAGCTAATAGAGCCTCAAGAATTGCTATAAGTGTAGTCCAACGTTTGCAGCAACGCCACTTTTGTCACCTTCCAATGATAACGTGACTTCTTGTTATGAATCAAATCTGCCCACTGTCCAAATGACTAACCCTCCACCATCCAACGCTATCAATGCAAACACTAACTATAAGTATCACCTAAATGTCTATTATCTTCTCGTTCCCTTGATAAAAACTTCTTATATGATGTTTTCTACCGTTACTAATAATTTATCTTTTCATATTGATGTATAAATCCGTGTTTAACAGTCCTCTTAGGCGCAATTATTTACTTATGGGACTGAATGATATTGGGCTGATGATCAGATATGACAGCAGCAAGCCAAATATTTTAGAACTTTTTCTTACTGGTGTCATTTTCCACAATGAATTTCCAATTTTAAATGGCGCATCGTAAATTTGTAAAGCGCTGCTTCAAGGTCGTCTCATCAGAGGCGCTCCCGCCCCATCGTCACAGAACTGGGAAATAATACGGTCTTGAAGCGCTTACGGAAGAGGGAGGGGAGAGGGATAGAAGCTCCCGTCGAATGTCAACTTAAAACTGAGCGCGGAGATCACGATAGCTCCCAATTTAAGCACTGCTTATGACAAAGAAAAATATTTTTTTTCTGTTGACACTTTCTCAATCTGATAGACCATAATTTGCACATGGAACACTCTGCGCAATAACTGAAGACGTCTTGAACGCATAAACTACGCCCACTGTCATAATCCCAGCAGCTGAAATTGATGTTATTTTCAGATCTGATGGCAACTGCATGTTAAGGATATTTTGTTTGGCGTCATTATTTGATGTCTCATGCTAGTTTTTTCGGGTTATTTCGGCTCTGTTTATTCATCTGTAGCACCAACCGACTTTCACAGAATGCTACATTAGATCCTTAGCCTTGTGAGCCTAATACTATTTCCAAAAGTGAAGGATTCCGCCCACAATCCTCAAGTAACTGAATTCACTGGTACAATAAACAAAGAAAATATGAAGATCGAGATTTAGAGATTCTTGAAGTCTGCTATTAAAAAAACGGCAGATGTAACGTTGTTGAGTGCGATATACAGGGTGGGCCAGAAGTATTTGTTCAACTTTGAAGGCCTATAACTTAGGCAGTTTAGCAAGTAAGTGTATGCTTAATGCATCAAATTAAAGGTCGTTATATCAGCTACAACTGCTCAAAAATTTACATTTTTAGCTTTATTAATAATTGCGTAAAACTACTGTACTGAATATGTATCAGTTTACAATGATTTTAATTCGTCTATCTTGCAAAACACAATACTTGGAAAATTAGTCTTTGCAAGTTTGCATTATTGATAGCCATTAAGAAATCCAAGAATTATTTAATCAAATAAATATTCAATGTGTCTTCCACGAGCTCGAATGACTGCATCAATTCAGCTACACGAGCGATGTTGTCAGCGGTACGTGCCGAACGAGGACGGCCAGTAACAGGTTTACGTTTAGAACTTGCACTCGCGTCAATTTGTCTAATTAATCGGTTGAGATTGTTTTTACTCCAGTTTCTAGCAGGAAATTCATTCGTCATTTGATATGCATTTAAATGTTTTTCAATTCTTAAAATTCGAATCAAAGTCCTGTCATCTTCTGTTAACGGCGCCATGATGAAATTATTGTTTACGTCAGAAAACAAGGTAGGTGCGGTACACAATAATTATATGGCGCGTAGTGCAAGCTACCGTAATGAAATTTGTCGGACTTATAGCTGATATAACGACCTTTAATTTGATGCATTAAGCATACACTTACTTGCTAAACTGCCTAAGTTATAGGCCTTCAAAGTTGAACAAATACTTCTGGCCCACCCTGTAGGTTACATCACAATAGTTGACACTGACATTAAAATAAACCACGCCCCGTGTAAATGCAGTCATTGCGCCATTGTAGAAAAGTCAGTTTCAAGCAATATACACGGAATGGTAAACACACGCGTTCTTCATATACCACATAGTATAGTGTATTATATGCTATATTACCGTTGTTCTAGTTTGTGTTAATCAGTAATCCGATCTTCAACTGCTATTGTCTATGAAGCGAACCAGCCTTTTGTCGTGGCGCTATCTAAATGCTTTGCCGATACGTAGGTTTGTTCGGTAGAGGTCGTTTTGCCCTAGCCGGTATAGAGCCGATATAGGGATCGCTTCGTACAGGTAGAGGTCGCTCAGTTTGAGGTTCATCAAGTAGAGGTCGCTTCGCCCTAGCGTAGATGGAGGCAGATAGATGTCGCTCCGTACCGCTAGAGGTCGCTTCGCCCTAGCGTAGATGGAGGTAGATAGAGGTCGCTCCAGTGACTGCGGTAGGCCGCATGCAGCGACTGAAGGCGAGCGAGAGCTAAGGGAGCGATATATAAGGATTTGCGCGGTTGAAAGATTGCTGCTTTCTTTGTGAATTCTCGACTGGTAAAGACCCTAGTCGATAGTTCGAATCTTATGGATTTTTGATAGTTTCTTTTGGTATAGGTGTTGAACCCTGTACGTAGAATTCGAGGCGATTTTTCTAATGATTCTTTGTGGATTTTATGCGGCTAGTTGAAATTATTCTGGAGTTCAAGTCGATCTAAAATTCTAAATTCTCGAGTTCGGTTCGCGCTGAGTCGAAGCGTGAATCTTTTGCTCAGAAGATTCTTTACTGGATTTTCTGGATTCGAAGCCTGAGTCTTCGAGTTGTTGGACTCGATTGTGTGTTTCTACGTTCTACGCTCAGTCAAGACGGACAGACACAACGAATTGTTGCGTTGGAATGCATCGAGCAGGGAGTTTTATAATTTACTATTTACTTGGAAATTTGATTAAATGCTCCGAGTTAATAAATAAGAATTAATTTAAGTTTAAAGACAGAAATTAAAGACAATTTTCTTGGTTTTAATGTAAATAAAGTTGATTATTAATTCAATCATTAAAACTGTGTTTGTTGTAAAATGGCTGAGGCACTCGGCTGTGAAGTAACTCTAGAGCAGATAGAAGGATTGACAATGGAGTCTTCGTCAACATCAGTTTCCGAGGCTGAAACTGAATTTCTGCAGCGCCAGACAAATTGGCAAGAGCAGATATTTGAAGAACTTATACAGCGCCAGGCCGAGTTTCAGGAGGAAATGAGAGAAACTACAGAGCGCCGAGAGGAAGCATTTATACAGCGCCAGTCCAAATTTCAGGAGGAAATGGAAGGAAGAATGGAGCGCCGAGAAGAAGCATTTTTAGAGCGCCAATCAAACATAAATTCAAGATTATCGGAGGAAATCTTGAGAACAATGAAAGATTTTATGTTGCGCCAGTCTTCTCAAGAAACGGGTGCAAGAGAGAAAAGTAAGATTGTTGTAGGGGAAAAGGACCCTTATCCATCAGGAGATGTGATAACCTTCTGCCCGAAGGTCACGGACACCACTCTAAGTTCGGGAATCGAACCGGCATCTGGTAAGGCTATTAAAGGTATTACCCCACAGGAATTACCAACCCTGCGGCGTAGTGCACGATTACAGAATAAAATTCCAACCTATTATGGAGAGGCTGGACATAGGGTACAATTTGCCACCTCTCATGAACAGGGTTCGAATCCAGGTAGGAGCAGTTACGGAACTAAATCACCGCAATACTACCCCCTACAACAACACGTCACAGCCCCTAATGGTGTGGGGGCGGGCGTAACATTTGGTACCATCAGTGTTGGGTCAAGTTTGGGTGATTCAGATGAGGAAATTGAAGATCGGAATAGAGAGAGTCGGAGACTGTACGATGAAATTAGTGGTCAAATGGTTGAAGTTGATAACTATGAATCTAGTACATTGATAAATGATAGGTGCAATTACGATAGAATGATTAATATGAGAAATAGTGTTAACTTGGAGCATTTGTTTTCAGACGAGGGCCGAGAACGGGGTGAGGAAAAGTGCTTTCAGCCCGAGCTAACGATGCTGCGGACGTTAGACACCAGTGCGGTGGACGTCTACGGAATGGAAGCAGGACGTTCGGTCTTGGTCGACCGTGCGTTGGAACGCGCAACCACCTTCCCTGTGAGTGCGACAGAACGAAACGCAATGTTGGCGTCTCGCTCACAGATGTGCGAACGGCCGAGTTTCGTCTCAGCCCACGGTCAGAGTTCCAACGGCGCTGCGACTACGTTGCCTCTCTTCGGTATGACGTCACTGTCCTCTCTTACGCCTCTGCCCCAGCGTACCGCGTCTTCACTCTTCGGTGTTACGTCGTCGTCATTGTTTACATGTCCGACACAACACTTCGCATCGTCGTCATTGCCTACGCTTCCGCCTCAATGCGTCACGTCGCCATCTTGGTCCACGTCTCGCCCTTCGTCTGGTCGAAACTTGCAACAGAATGTAGCACCTTTTCCGTCAACGCTGCATTATGTTCCGTACGCCAAAGAATCGGTTCCGCTCTACAGAGTCAGTAACATCGATCAGGTTCCGTCATGCGTCGTCTGCACGTCACATTTTCCCGTCGGCGTTGGTCGTATGCCGCAGTCAACGTTTAGATTGCCTGTCAGTGGTCAGTCTTCAGAAGCACCATGGACAAGGTTAGAGCCGTTGTTGTACATGCAGGACGTTACAAATGATCCTGGTCTACAATGGAGAGGACTAGATTACAAGCCAGGTATGTCTACAAATAGGTGGCCTTCGAGTTCAAGAGGAGCATCAACATTTCACGGTTGTTCGGTTGTCAAGGAGGCCGAGTACTGGAATGAGGACGTAATGAAGAGTGAGCTGGCTCAAACCAGATTGCAACCAGCTAAACAACAACCTGAATCAGTGAAAGCGGTGGTGACTCAGAAACTGAATAATGATACTTCATTAGCTGAAGGTGAGAGTGATTCTGCTTTAAAACTGAATACTGTTGTAACGGAGTCTAAAAAGATTTCAGAACCTGTTAAAAGTGGCACTACGGTTAATTCGGCAGCGACTGTTTCGTCTGTTGAAAAGCCACGACAATGGATTAAATTAGGAACGTACAATGGAAAAACAGCTGTTGAAGCTTTTCTTCGCAAGTTCGAAGTGTGTTCACGGAATAACGGATGGACGGACGATGAACGGTTAAACCAGTTGATGTGTGCATTAACAGAACCGGCTAACCAGATCTTATGGGAATTCGATTCAGCAACCGTCATGACTTGGTCTGATTTAGTCCGACGATTGAGTACTCGATATGGAGGTACTGATCAAGCGGCTCTTTACCAGACACAATTAGCCACTCGACGCCAGAAAGATAACGAAGACATGAGCACGCTAGTCGTAGATTCGTAGATCACGCTAGGTAGAGCACGCTAGTCGTAGATATTCGTAGATTGATGGCACTTGCTTACCCTGGGCCTACGTCAGTGCACAGTGAAACAATTGCAATTCGAGCTTTTGTAGATGCGTTAAAAGAAAAGGATTTCGCTTTGAAGGTTCGTGAACGAGAACCAGACACGTTGGATAACGCTTATAAAATAGCTATGCGATTGGATGGCTATAGGAAAGCTGAATTTGACGCTTCAGAAAATACTGAACGTCGCACAGGTCGAATAAAGTCTGTTAAAGAGTCAGCTTCGTCTTCGCAGCCGACCTGGTCAAAATGGCAAGAAGGGTTGGAGCGCCTTCAGCGACGGATAGAACAGCTGGAGAAAGAAAAGCATTCAACTCCTAGACGTCAAGATTCACAGGGTGTGGGAGAAACATCGGTGAAAATGACTGTAGCTTCGGGAAGAGGTGACCGCCCTGTTGGATGGATGAGAGAAGATCAACGGAACGAGGACAGGAACCGGAAATGGTCAGATAACAGGTGCTTTGAGTGTCATGAAGTTGGGGATCACTTACGGTTTTGTCCATATCGGCAGTGGACTCCACCATCGGTGAATGCGAATTCCGGTCAACAGGAACCAATGAATCCTCGCTACGTTAATGGAAGAGGTCAGAGGAACGGAAGCTGGAGGATGGGGCAGTCGAATGACCGATGCTTTATATGTCAACAAACCGGACATTACTCTTTTAGATGCCCGTACCAGCAAGAGGTTCCACCTGAAAGGAACGGGAATCCAGACCAACCGGAAGCAGCAAATATTCGCTACGTTAGTGGGAGTACTAATGCCTATCTCCCATTGAAAGTGAATGGACGGTCTACCTTAGCTTTGATTGACACTGGGAGTGAAATGTGTTTAACTCCGGCGTCATTTGTGAAAGCTGAGAACATAAAAAGATCTCAACAATTCCTCAAGGCCGCAAATGGTACTGCCATTGAAGTACTTGGAGAAACTGTTATTAACTGTGAAGCCGGCGATTATAAATTTGAGGTACCGTGTCTGGTAACAGAGCAGCTAAGTGAATTAATTTTGGGACTGGAATGGTTGGAACAACAGAGAGCACAATGGAATTTTGGAGATCGCTGGATCAAAATTCAGGATTATGTTTTTCCGATCTATAGTCAACGTCGAATTGGAAGATGCCGAAAAATAGCTGTTGCTCATGACGTAAAGATACCGGCGTTGAGTGAAATGGACTTAGAGGCCTATGCCATTCTGCCAAACTTGAAAGTAGGCCAGAGTGACTGGGCCACACAACCACAAGTTCTGGAAACGGGATTGGTTGTGGCAGGCACGCTTCTACCGACTAGAACTATGGATTTGGCTGTACGGGTCATGAACCCGACATCCAAAGACATTCTAGTGAAAAGAGGATTGAAATGCTCAGCTGAAGAAGTTACTGTTATTAACTTGAAGAACAGTGGAGAAGTCGGCCGATGTGCGACAGTGAGTACTACCGATAAAGAGACCAAAGAAGAAGAGATGGAGTTAATTCTCTCCCCCTTGTGGACGGAAATAGCGGAGGACGTGCCATCTGACGTAAAACTTCGGCTGCGACAATTAATTCTGGAACACCGCAACGCTTTCTCGTTGAGTGAATGGGACCTAGGTTTTACGGACGTCCTACAGCATGAAATTGACACGGGGAACGAACGACCAGTACGTCAGCCTCTCCGTCGTCAACCATTGACGCTACTACCGGTTATCGATGAACAGGTTAACCAGATGTTGCAACAAAGCCTCATTGAGCCCTCCATGTCGGATTGGGCAAGTAACGTGGTTATGGTTCAAAAGCGAGATGGTACACCTCGTTTCTGTGTTGACTATCGGGCTGTGAACGCGAAGACTAGGAAGGATGCCTACCCCCTTCCACTGATCAGCGAAAGCCTGGATGTACTCGGCGGAGCGCGGTGGTTCAGTACGTTTGATCTTCGGGCCGGCTACTTCCAGCTTGCTGTGCACCCACGTGACAGACATAAAACAGCTTTTGTCACGCGACGTGGAAGTTTCCAATTCCGAGTACTTCCGTTCGGCTTGTGCAACAGTCCTGCTACTTTCTCTCGTATGATGAACTTGGTCATGGCTGGGCTGAATTACGTTTCGTGTCTGGTTTATCTAGATGACGTAATTGTGTTCGCTGCCGACCTTGACACACATTTGAAGCGGCTAGCTCAAGTGCTGCAAAGGCTAGCGGCGGCTAACTTGAAACTGAAACCGTCAAAATGCCACCTGCTAAGAAGGCGTGTGCTATTTTTAGGGCACGTTATCAGCGAGGAAGGAATTATGACCGATCCAGAAAAAGTCGAAGCCGTGAACAGTTGGCCGACTCCACGCAAACTTCGCGATGTACGAGCTTTCCTCGGGTTGTGCTCGTATTATCGGAAGTTCGTGCCTAGCTTTGCTGAAGTCGCTCGTCCACTTCATGCCATGACAAAGAAGGGAGTGCAATTTTATTGGACTGAAGAACATGAAGTTGCGTTTTGTGAATTGAAACGGCTTCTTACAAATACACCGATATTAGCACTACCGGAGGATCAAGGCATGTATGTTCTGGACACGGATGCTTCTGCAGAGGCTATTGGAGCAGTTTTATCTCAGATGCAGAATGGTCAAGAGAGGGTGATTAGCTACGGCAGCCGTGTGTGTTCTACGGCTGAGCGAAATTACGATGTTACCAGGCGTGAATTACTAGCAGTAATATATTTCTTAAAGACATTCAGGCAGTATCTGCTGGGAAGGCGATTCTTACTGAGGACAGATCACTCGGCCCTGCAATGGTTAAGAAGAACACCGCTTCCCATTGATCAACAAGCCCGATGGTTAGCGACAATTGAGGAATTTGATTTTGAAATCCAGCATCGAGCCGGAACTGGACATCGTAATGCTGATGCCATGTCACGTCGTCCTCATTACGTCGATGTGATCAGAGACTCCAATGTGAATTCAGGTACACCATTAATAATGCCTCTGGACTGGGATCGAGAGACATTGGTTAAAGAACAACGTGCTGACCCAGAGTTAGGATGGGTCATTCAACGAAAACTTCAGTCTCAAGATGCACCGACTTTTACGGAAGTTCGTCCTCTTAGCGGAACAATTAAGATTCTCATTGCGCAGTGGCCACAACTAGTGATTATCGATGGGCTGCTGACTCGAGATTGGCTGGATGCAGATACAGGCCAAGTGCGGCGGCATCAATTAATTCCTCCGCCGGCTCGTCGTTCAGTTCTTATTCGACTTGCACATGAAGGGTTAACTGGAGGACACTTGGGCATACGACGTACGTTGGCCCAGTTGCAGAAGAGAGCGTACTGGCCAGCATTCAAAGATGACGTGCGTGTGCAACTCCTACAGTGTACGATTTGTGCACAATACTTTCGGGGAAAACCACCGCGTCAAGGGCCAATGCAAACCATGAGCGTCGGGGAGCCGATGGAATGCCTCGGGATTGATATCACCGGGCCTCATCCGACTTCGAGCCAAGGGCATCGCTATATCCTCACAGTCGTCGACCATTTCACACGCTGGGCGGAGGCGTATCCCATTCGGAACCAGGAAGCTCTGACCGTGGCGCGCGTCTTAGTCGATCAACTCTTCTCTCGTTACGGGTGCCCTCGTCAGATCCTAACAGATCAGGGTCCTTGTTTCGAGGCGGCGTTGTTTCAAGAGCTGTGCCGATGTCTTCAGATAGACAAGATTCGCACGTCTCCATACAAACCGAGCACCAATGGAATTGTTGAGCGTTTCCATAGAACGCTCAATTCTCTTTTAGCGAAGGTGGTTGCGGAAAATCAGCGCAATTGGCCTGTCCTGTTGCCTATTGTGTTAGCAGCTTATCGGGCTACGGAGCATGAAAGCACGGGTTTTAGCCCAAATAAATTATTCTTGGGGAGAGAAGTAACCCTGCCTATTGACTTAGTTCTAGGGGAGTTAGAGTTAAATAACAAATCTGTTGTTAGTCATGTCGATTTTGTGTCTGAAATGTGTAATCGTACTCAAGAAATGTTTATGCAAGTGCGTCAGCACTCAGCACGCATTGCCACACACCGGGCTTTCCGTTATGACTTAAGGGTTCGGCCGGTTACGTTCCAGGAAGGGCAGTGGGTGTGGTATTACTATCCTCGGCATAGAACGGGAATTAAAGATAAGTGGGCAAAATTTTACACTGGACCTTATCGGGTTATGAAAAGGGTCGGTCCAGTTTTGTATCAAATTCAAAAGTCTCGAAGGGCACAACCGAAATTGGTATACGTTGATAAGTTAAAACTATATGTGGGCGATGTTCCTCTCAGTTGGGAAGGACGTAACCAACCGAAGGAGGTCACGGAGTTCGAATCCTTGGATTCTGAAGGTCTGGATGGTGTAGCAGAAACGAACACTACGACCAATGCGAGACCTCGGAGAAATATTATTACGCCTGCACGCTTTCGATCGTAATATGGTGGTTAAGACATTTTTTTGGTGATAAGTTGTGTTATGGAATTATAGTTTTCTTATAGATAACCTGTGGTGACTCTGAGTTCGGTCCCTCGGAAGTTGTCAAGTTGCCTGCGATGTTAATTAGGCCACCGGTTATTGGTGCAGGTGTTAACTGGGTCAATGTTAGTAAATATTTGACCGCGTAATGGCGGGTGATTATTTGATTTAAGATTTTCGGTGTGTATAGTTCTAAGTTTAATTTTGATGAAGTTTTTGTTTTCAAAGACTGTGTAGTGAACCGCGTAATGGCGGGGATTATGTAATTAAAGACTGTAAGATATGTAAACATTGATGTATTTGAGTTTTAGTCTGATAAAGTTCTTGTTTTTAAAGACTGTTTACTGTATCGCGTAATGGCGATACTTATAAGACTGTGGCATAAAGGCCTGTTTTATAGGTTTCTTTTTGATATATATATAGATAAATAATATCTATTTCTCAGTTATTGCAATGTTAGTTTTTATTACTAATAACGTCGTATATTGTCTGTATTTGTGTTACGGCCAATGTCAAATATGCATTGATGTCTTGAATTGTCAAGCAGGTTTGTATAGGAGATTGATAGTTGAACGACTGTAACGGAAAGAAGAAAGTGAGAAATTAACAACATTGTAGTAGGAGGCTTTTCTCATGTACAAGTAACGGGAATTAGTGTTTACGAAATTAATAGACTTGTAGTTTGGGCAAAGAGGAATCTGTGCCTTTGACCCATGGGATATTATGGACTTGGAGTTATAGGTCGAGGTGAACTTAAGGTATGCGCTAGGCGCCTGATGCCAAGTTGAACCCAGGAACGACCATAGAGATTTTGCTATAGAAGTTGTGAGATGAGGTATTAAACTAATGTCACGACTTGTAATTATTGTAATTAATAATATGTGTAATCAAAGCGAGACACGGTTGCCAACATGTATATGAGAAGCCGAAAGGAAAGTTTGTATTTATGAATGAAGAAAGAGAGCGAAGGTTGTCGATTCGAGTCCTGCTTTGAAAGGAAAATAATTACGTTATATGTTAATACTTGGAGCATTCAAAAATTTTCTTTTTCCAAAATTTTTTCGGATTCTCCGCAAAAATTTTAGCGTGAGAGGGGGATATTGAAGCGAACCAGCCTTTTGTCGTGGCGCTATCTAAATGCTTTGCCGATACGTAGGTTTGTTCGGTAGAGGTCGTTTTGCCCTAGCCGGTATAGAGCCGATATAGGGATCGCTTCGTACAGGTAGAGGTCGCTCAGTTTGAGGTTCATCAAGTAGAGGTCGCTTCGCCCTAGCGTAGATGGAGGCAGATAGATGTCGCTCCGTACCGCTAGAGGTCGCTTCGCCCTAGCGTAGATGGAGGTAGATAGAGGTCGCTCCAGTGACTGCGGTAGGCCGCATGCAGCGACTGAAGGCGAGCGAGAGCTAAGGGAGCGATATATAAGGATTTGCGCGGTTGAAAGATTGCCGCTTTCTTTGTGAATTCTCGACTGGTAAAGACCCTAGTCGATAGTTCGAATCTTATGGATTTTTGATAGTTTCTTTTGGTATAGGTGTTGAACCCTGTACGTAGAATTCGAGGCGATTTTTCTAATGATTCTTTGTGGATTTTATGCGGCTAGTTGAAATTATTCTGGAGTTCAAGTCGATCTAAAATTCTAAATTCTCGAGTTCGGTTCGCGCTGAGTCGAAGCGTGAATCTTTTGCTCAGAAGATTCTTTACTGGATTTTCTGGATTCGAAGCCTGAGTCTTCGAGTTGTTGGACTCGATTGTGTGTTTCTACGTTCTACGCTCAGTCAAGACGGACAGACACAACGAATTGTTGCGTTGGAATGCATCGAGCAGGGAGTTTTATAATTTACTATTTACTTGGAAATTTGATTAAATGCTCCGAGTTAATAAATAAGAATTAATTTAAGTTTAAAGACAGAAATTAAAGACAATTTTCTTGGTTTTAATGTAAATAAAGTTGATTATTAATTCAATCATTAAAACTGTGTTTGTTGTAAAATGGCTGAGGCACTCGGCTGTGAAGTAACTCTAGAGCAGATAGAAGGATTGACAATGGAGTCTTCGTCAACATCAGTTTCCGAGGCTGAAACTGAATTTCTGCAGCGCCAGACAAATTGGCAAGAGCAGATATTTGAAGAACTTATACAGCGCCAGGCCGAGTTTCAGGAGGAAATGAGAGAAACTACAGAGCGCCGAGAGGAAGCATTTATACAGCGCCAGTCCAAATTTCAGGAGGAAATGGAAGGAAGAATGGAGCGCCGAGAAGAAGCATTTTTAGAGCGCCAATCAAACATAAATTCAAGATTATCGGAGGAAATCTTGAGAACAATGAAAGATTTTATGTTGCGCCAGTCTTCTCAAGAAACGGGTGCAAGAGAGAAAAGTAAGATTGTTGTAGGGGAAAAGGACCCTTATCCATCAGGAGATGTGATAACCTTCTGCCCGAAGGTCACGGACACCACTCTAAGTTCGGGAATCGAACCGGCATCTGGTAAGTCTATTAAAGGTATTACCCCACAGGAATTACCAACCCTGCGGCGTAGTGCACGATTACAGAATAAAATTCCAACCTATTATGGAGAGGCTGGACATAGGGTACAATTTGCCACCTCTCATGAACAGGGTTCGAATCCAGGTAGGAGCAGTTACGGAACTAAATCACCGCAATACTACCCCCTACAACAACACGTCACAGCCCCTAATGGTGTGGGGGCGGGCGTAACATCTATCTATGTCGTAATATATTGTAATCTGTTTTATAATTTAAAGATTTCTATAACGTCGTTATCATTTTGCCAGTTGGAGAAGCCAGGTCAAATTCCGATAGGTCAGTGATTCCGGAAGCCAGGCCAAGTTGGGTAAACAAGATAAAAGAGATGAGTTTTTAGTTTAGACCTGAATGACATCAAAGCATTGACAGAACTAATTGTTAATACTTTTATTTGCTTCAATGTTATATAGTTTTTATAGTAAAATACACAGGCAGGTAAACTGTGGATTGTTTTATTAGATCATGCTATGGGTACATCGAATTTTAAGAAATTTTCTAAAGCGAGGTAGTTTGTGTGTTGGTCTATTGTTAGCACCCAGGTTTCTGTTGCTCAAAGCAATGATGACGCTGGCATGCATTATGATAGAGTTCATTATGTGCAGGGCATGTAAATATAGGCCAGTGATTTAATTTGGTGAACCGATGGTTGTGGAATTGTTGGATTTATGGACTGATGGATATGTGAAACTGGGGCCTTTGACCAAACTAGACGTTGCATTTGGCAGCTGATGAACAAAGGGAATCAGAATCCAGTCGAATCCTGTAGAGTTGAATTCGCGCTTTTCAAAAAGGCTAATAGAGCTGCAACATCGTCGGGTCCTCGTAAAGTCTAAATTTTGTCTTAGGGGAGTTTTTTGGCGACTTTTCCTAGGACTGTATTACGCTAGCCACTGAGTATGACGAGGGAAGAGTCGTTGTAAAGAGCAAGTTGTAAAAGGATTTTTAAACATAGGTCGAATGGATATAAGCCTAGAATTTTCTGTCAGGTCTTCTTAAACGAAATGAAGACACCTACTCTGACAAACCTGGACACATGCCAATTTTAACTGACGAAATCATTGTCATTGTCATGAATTACCATTGGTAAAAGACAATTTTGCTTATTTATCGAGGTCCACAAGGAAGCTAAATTTTGTCGCGGCGGTGGTTAGAACCTCGTTATGCGTTCACCCATGCGATGAACGCAAGATGACGTTCGAACCAGGACTTTGGGCGCAAGGTAATTTGTCGGATGCCAGCCAAGAGTGTCGCCAACTCATCCATCCTTTTTTGGGCCAAAGATGCAAGGAGGCACCTACCGGTCGGTGACGAAAGACGCGGTTCTTCGCCAGTTCTCAGCTTCAGTGCGCTTCTCATGGCGAGAACAGCCAATTGCACCAGGTCGACGGAATTGCAAGTTTTCCGTATGTTGCTGGATAAAATTGAGAAAGGGAACGACCGTCGACACCGGGTCGTGCGATTAGACTTAACCAAGTTACTTTCTTTAGTTAATAGAAGTTTTCAACTTTCTGTTCTATTGTTCATATTAAATTGTAAATTGTAAGCTGTATAATTCTATTTTCTTTGTTCGACCCAGCTCTTAAATTCAAGTGCTTTGCACAAGGCATAATAGACCATTCACAAATATATGATTTAAATGTTTAAATTACCTGGAAAAATTGATCTGCATTTCTTGTACTCGCTTTCGGATAAGTTGACCGTTAGGTTCGCAATCTGAGATCGATGTAGCAGCTGAGTGAACAATGACTCAACAACAGACTTTAGATTATCGACAGTCACCTCAGAGTACTGAGCAGGACAAAGGAGTTGGTTGAACAGCCTTTCAACTAGGGTCTTAAACTTTCCAGAAATCTGCATTTCACGCAGGTCAACTAATTCGGTCAACGTTTTGCAGTAGAAATAAAGAACGACACTATGTCCTTTCTCAGCAGCAATTATTCGAAGACCCTCCATTATACGGCTTCTCTCTTCAGCTGGTTTGCTGAGTAAGAAGGCTTCAAATCTCGAAATTAGTTCATCTTCCGTTTGATCGACGTAACCACCACCCAGTTGAACATGGACTCTAACAACAGCTGAAAGACAAATATTTAAACATAAACAACCAAGTAGAAAGAAATAAGCACACGCCGAAATTAAAATAGAGGGCATCGGGTGCTTACTTGTTGTCTGTCGGTTCTAGTGATATTCCTGAACTAAATTCACGAAATTAAATTCAGGACTCCTTTATCCTGGGCTGTCACGAACTCAAGTATCGTATATTTAAGTCATATAATTATATCTGTTGGAGCAATCTGGATATGGTCCTCTAAACAGAACAGTGTACTCAAGGCCGTATAGAATATATCAATTATGTTTAAATCTAGCAGACGAAAACGTGTCTGATCATTTTGTGGCTTAAGCCGCAAAAATGGCATTTATATTTTAATTACCTGGAACAAAATACTGTAAAACGTGTATACTGCAGTATCTATTTATTCTTATTTTCTACTAACAAGTGCTTAAAATGCGCATTTAGGAATAATCGCATATTGATGTTGTTTTTCCCCATTAGACCAAAGCAAATCGACAGCTCAAAAGGATTACGATTTGTGGCTACAGTTTCACTTAAGGTAAAATTGAAAATTACAGTTAGCCGCTCTATCTAGAGAAAAGGAATGCAATGACAATCTTGCTCTTACCTCCACCTTCTTCCAATATCTCTGCAATGTGGCTTTGCTTTGTCTGATGAAGGCATTTGATTGTCTGTAAATAGTCGCGTAAGCTGCGTCGTTGCAAACACTCCAACAGAGCTTCGTTTTTCTCGTGCGAAGTTGGCTTTGAGGAAATTGATTCCATTTGCCTTTTGTTAATGACCTTTGAAGAATACAGAAGACCAAGCAATTCATCACATTCCAGAAGATCAACCAAACTTCCATGGTTGGTGTTCAATATCGAAACTTCCTTCTCAGTTAATTGCCAGTCTTCTCCAATTTCAGTCTTATATTCTGAAAAAATAACCCGTCTTTCACAATATTAAGATGAAAGCAAATATGAGGTTTCACATTGGGAGTTAGGCATACAATCATTTTCAGGCACAAGATGTAGACCTTTATATTATTATGCTTCTTGAAGAATTGTTCTCATAGGATTTTTAAGCACCCAACAGTCTTTACTTTGGGATATGAATTGTATCTTTGCAACAAACAAGAAATCTTACAGGACAGAGAAATAAATTATTTAAAAAACCGAAGAATACTGTATGAGGGCATAGATCTTCACTGCAAGAGTTGTAACCTTGGTTTGGATGACAGTATTGTCTTAGTGGACACTGTCAGAACTTTTACGAAGAAGCTAGACAGTTTTGGCAATAGGCTTTTTCGGTTAATTTGCATGGTTCTGTTATATATTTTATTATGTCTTCTGGTCGACCTTAAATTCTTAGTCATGCTATGCTACGAGCCTAGCGTTCACGATAACTGGACCGAAAAAATTCCTAAATGAAACCTTAAATGGAAAAAATGTTCGAGTTCAGAAATGCAAAAAAATGACTTTTGAAGGAAGAAAATGCCACAGTATATCAAGCATTACGATGTATGTGTTTGCGGGTTCGCAGAGTTCCTTAAACCGCACAATCCATCTACCTAAGGACCAGGGTTGATGGAAACATAAAATGATCTTTTTATTCAATTAGATATTTACCTCCATTTTCGTTTAAGTAGTTTACAAGGTGTGTCTGTTCTGCTTCTCTGAGCGGCGTAATCAAACGATCGCACTTATGTTTCGTCAAAATGCAGTTCAACAGTTCAACGTTTCTATCAATAAATGTTTTACAATGCTTAATCTGTATGGATTCTCGATTGGACAGTGTTCCATTGCGAAGTAATATGTCCAGAAGTCCTGTGTCTGGGTCGATGTGTTCCTCTAAAAATTCACGGTGATGTTCAGCTGTTCTTTCCGCGACGTTCTTCACTGTTTGGTTTTCTTCTGTCGCCATCTTATTTCATATAATACACACACTACTGACAATAAAAAGAAAAACAAAGGTTTAAGGAGATCCGTATTTAAACATCAGTAGGCCTACGCTAGTCTTGACGGAACAGCATAAGTTTAGCCGTTGGTTTGGGTTTACTGTAGTAGATGTAAAATGGCGGTTTGAGCGCAGTTGACCTTTTTGCACTTTGACTGAGTAAGCCTCCATCAATCTTAAGAAGGCTTCCACGGGTAGTTTTTTCTCAGTTTTCACCTACTTAACCCCTTTCGACCCAGAAAGACTTCCACAGAATAATTTTGTAGTAACCTCCTTCAATCCCATAAAGGCTTAGAGGAAACAATTTTTCCAACAGAGAATGTGTTTTGAGCATATTTTTTCAACCCGTTTCAACCTCTTTTGTTACCCATAGCAACCACCTTCAATCCCACAATATCTTCGACAGAATATTTTGTAGTAACCTCCTTCAATCCCAGAAAGGCTTAGACGACCCGAATTTTCCAATTAGCGAATAGTTTTGGTAGTGATTATGAAAACATTCTTGTTGAAAATTTGAAAACTCTATTGAGAGATTGATGAAAATCTTATTATAAAAAAAATCTTTGATGAAATTCTCAAAAACTCTATTTAGAGATACGATAACTTAGTGATTGTAAGAAAAAATCCTTGACAAACTTTTGAAAATCTTTTGGTTATTACAAGAAAAAGTAACAACATGGAAGGACTCCCACGGTTTGTATTACGGAGAGAACTCGTAAATCAACTTTTGAGAGACTACCGTCGGAAGTAGCTCCTAAGCACAAGTTGGAAGGAGATGCGTTGGCGTTCTTGAGTGCCATGGCGCCGAATATCGAGGCTCAGCTCCAAGAGGAGTTAATCAGACTAAAAGGTCTTAAACACACGCAAATACTAACGGCCGAGCTGGAAAAGATGGTGTTAACCGCCGGCTAAATATACGACGAGAACGCGGCTCCTGATACCATCACCACAACGGCTTATTTTCGAAGTGCGGCCGAACCGGTTCTTAATATAAACGACATTCGGGGTAGTGTACAGACAACCAAAGTCGAAATGCTAAAAAATCTCGAGGAATACACCAACGAAGGGTCGGGATGGAGATTTCGGCGAGTTGTGGTGCTGGACCTCGGCATTGCCAAGTATCGGCCATTTCGAGCTAGAAGCCACTTTCCCACACCGAAGTACATTCCCCCTCGTTCTGTTATTAATGTGCAGAATAAAGATAACCGCTGTTTCGAGTGGACCATATTATCGGCAATGTATCCGGTAGAAAAAGACCCCCCAACGTCAATATCGAGACCATCTCGGCGAGTTGGACTTTACAAAAATCGCCTTTCCAGTGAAGGTGACGGATATCGACCGTTTCGAACGTCAAAATCTGACCATAGCCGTAAGCGTTTTTGGGTGGGAGAAAAAATCGGACTATATCCGATCCGCATTTCTACCGAGACTAGAGTTCATAACATCGATCTTCTATTACTGGTCTACGGTGAAAACCAGCACTACGTCTGGATCAAGGATGTCGCCCGCATGCTGTACAAAAACAGAGGTTACGAACATAGAAAGCATCCATGTCGTCGATGCCTTCACGTCTTTTCCACTGAAGCTCTTTTGACTAATCACACCATAGACTGTCAGGGCATTAGTAAGAAACCTCAACGAATCGAAATGCCTGAAGAGGGAAAAATATTCTCAAATTTCAAAACCACCACAAACAAATGAGAGTTCCATACATAATCTACGCCGATTTCGAAACGTTGAATGTACCAGTAGAATGCGCAGTCATGGATCCCGATGAAAGTAACACCAAACTTATCGCCAAACAAAAACCTTGCAGCTTCTGTTACGTGGTAGTTCGTTTCGACGGTCACATACTGTAAATGCACCTGTACTTTATCGAGGTGAGAACGCTGTAGAAGAATTTTTGTTATATTTGCAAGACGAACTTTCTATTATCGAGGAAAGTTTGACCGATAAGGCAGACATAACGATGACGGCGGCCGACTGTCAAGCTTTCTTAACCACAACTACATGTTACATCTGTGATAAAACTATGGACGATGACGATAAAGTTCGCGATCATTGCCATATCACCGGTAAGTATTTTAAATTTACTCGTGGTATAAAAACATGGAAAAACTTCTCGAGGAAATTCGAGATCTGACGTTGCTACTAACTCAGCGGGAGAATCTCAGCGTGGTAGTCACTTCAAACACCACGGACTGGACCACTTTTTCAATCCACCGCTGTATCTCGATCCAAAAAAGCGTTTCGAGTTGTCTTTAGTAAACCTCGAGACCTACAATTCCATCCCCAACATTTCCAACACCAACAATGAGTTCGTCTATAGTTGGGATGGTGGTACGACTTGGAAAATGATCAAGATACCTGAAGGAAGTTACGAAATCACACAGATCAACGCCGAAATTCAGCGACAGCTCGCGGTTCATGGTCACTGGGATTCTGCAAATAAATCCCACTATATTACCGTGGCGGCTAACGTTTCGACTCAACGAGCTTATGTGGAAATATCTAAACGTACTTATCAGGTAAACATGGCCATGTCCACCATCGGAACCACGCTCGGTTTTAACCCCACAACACTTGTAGGTACGACGAGCTACAACGAAGCAGAAAATCCGGTAGATAGTCTTTCGGTAAATAGTATCCTGGTGAACTGTGACATAATCGGAGGTTCATATCGTGGTGGTGAGCAGCTACCGGTGATTTATAGTTTTTTTCCAAATGCATCGCCGGGTTATAAGATAGTCGAAGCCCCGAATAACCTGGTGTACTTACCCGTATTACCAGCAGGTAATGTACAGCGAATGCGAGTATGGTTAACGGATCAGAATGGTGAACAATTTAACCTTCGCGGTGAAACTGTTACTATACGGTTTCACATTCGGAGCTTGTAACAAAAATGTTCATTTTTTCCAGTCGCACCGGCCATATACTGCGTTATGTCGTGGGTGGTGGATATATTGACTGGATAAGCAGTGCATTTCGTGCACTCGGTTCGGCCGGTCGATCTGCCGCTTCGTTCATTTCCACAAATAAAGACACGATTAAAAACGTCGCGGATGTGGTTGGCTACGTGGCAAAATCTGGTGCTAAAACAGTTTGTGCGGTTAAAAAAATTGTCGACACAGTAAAAAAAAGTCCTCTTGTGTCGACGACGACGACTCAATGCATAAATAGTCGTATTGCAGAATCTGGGTTTAAGACGCTACAAGCAACTTCTGGAAAATGTCGCGCGGGTAGAGGTTTGTTTCTCGGTCCTCAATAATTTTCACCGATGTTGTATTAAAGATTGACGTCTTTTTCTGTAATATAATGGCGACCGTAAACGTTGCGAGTGAAATTTTAGACATCGCGGAATCGGTGCCGGTCGATGAAAGCATCGAACCTTTTGAATATTGCGAGTATGAATCACAAAATCCTGCTGCCATTAATAATGGACAAGCAATACAGATCGATATTCAAAATCAAGACGTTTTTACACAAACGTCCAAAAGTTATCTTCTCGTGAAAGGTAGACTCGTTTCTACTGGAGCGGCTTATGTAGTTGAAACTTTTATCGCACTCATCAATAATGCTATTCCATACATGTTCTCTCAAATTCGGACCTTAATAAACAATACCGAGATAGAAAAACATCGGAACACCTCTGGAGGGCACAGATGTCGCAACAAAAGGCTACGCCGACACAATTGACCAGGGTAATCTACAGCTCTCCGGTGGAACAATGTCTGGCAACATCGACATGAATGGTCACAGAGTAACCGGACTTTCCACAAACGAACCAAGATCCGAAAACGACGCGGCGAGTGCAGCACAAGTTTTGAAAGTGGTCACCGACGCCGTAACGAAAAGTGAGGCTTCTACTGGGCCAACATGTCTGACGAATAAGCTTTTACGTCGACACTCGCGTTCTCCAGCGCGTTCTCAAAACTGGTGACTCTATGACGGGAAATTTGGTCATGCGAGGTAATAGAGCGACTGGACTTCCCACAACAACAACACCAGAAAGTACCAGGGACTCCACGAGTTTGGCGCAGGTATCGCGATTGATTTCCGAAAGTACGGAACAATGAGCCACCAAACAGTTCGTGAACACTCTGGAAACTGTCGCTAAAACGTATGTCGACGAAAAAGATGTTATCATTAAAAACTCACACGTAGCCAAGACTGGTAATATCATGTCTGGTGCTCTCGTTACGACTCAACTCGCCATTGGTGTAGAAGTTGGAGGACCCGAGATCGATATAAAACTTGGAGGTACTTCGTCCGCGACTGAGCTGAATTATGGCGTACGGATACCCAAAGCTGATAATACAGCCTGTTTGCAAGCCACGTGGGATTCTGAAGGATTTACAATCTATCGTTGCGATGGAAATAACACAACCAAAATCTGTACTTTTTTTCAAATTCGAGGTTAACGGGACTGCTGAGCCCCGAAAATTCTCAAGATGCGACCACTAAAAGTTATGTTGACGGTGTGATCATTCAAAGCAAAGTTGGGTACATACCATCCCTGAGCGAAAACAATTCAAAATCCGGTTTTATAGTATATGCAAGTTCATTCTACGATAAACTACACCAGCCGTACATGGCATTCAACCCACAAACCGAAAATGAGTGGGTAACTGCTAACCAGGCGGCTGGAGCTTGGATCCAGATTCAGTGTCCTACAATCGTAAGTATGTGGAAAGTCCGTCTCATCGGTCTGAGATCTAACACAGAACGGATTACGCAGTGGAAACTCGAAGGATCCAGCGATGTCAGATTCACGACACTTCTGAGCTCTCACGTCGATTTGGGTGTATCGGCTTGAGAGTTTGTCATTACAACAAATTTTTCACATAGAATCTAACGGTTAGGCGTACTTACCGCGGAATCAACCAAAACAGGACTTTCACACTTCCAAAGCTTCATACAGGAAAGTCCATGGATGCAACAACCAGCCTCTCCCAATTAAAAAGTCGGAACATTTAATATTATATTGTCTCTATTTATTATTATCTCAACGAACGATATGGCGACTGACAAGCACTTCAAAATCCGAGCGTACTTGAGGCAGAATAATGAGACCGATATGACTAAATATCACCTGAACTGGGCCAATGGGGTGATCACAATAGGTCGTTGGGGCTATGATAACGTGACAGCTCCTACAACTGAGCTTTTGGCCGCTGTGCCTCAGGAATTTCTTAATTATGAGGACTAGACCATTTACACACGCGACGTTTACAAACTCTCTCACGGGGCCATTACCTCCGACCACGGGGGGGAGCAAACTTTACATTTACTGCTTTGAAGTATCCATGTGTGAGTTCTCTCGTCAATCCACCAAAAGTATCCATTGGCCCTGGCATTTGGAGATTCAACGTGCTTGGTTATTACCGTAAGAGCTCATTCACTATCTTCCCGGATGGGCTCCGTAAGAGCTCATTCACTATCTTGGTGGATGGACTTAATCCCGTTTCCATAGACATTAGTGGCATTAAAGTTTTTGATTTTAGTTATTTATTTCACACGTTGACACGACGAAACGTAAGACTCTTTGCACTCCTGAATGACAATTTTGCTGCAACTTCTGATTTAGAGACACTCACCCTAGTAGTAGAGAAACTATAAACATGTCTTTGTATCCGCCTCTTAACGATCCTATCTTTTCAACAGAAATGACGTCGTCCTCATTTCGCCTGGAGAAAATCGGCGAACTCGAAGCATTCTTGAGATCGGAAATTGAAGCTCGCGATCGTCTTCATAATATCGTAGAGCAGTGAATGCGGCTGATGGTGCATCTGCCGCCCTTGCATTTGTTGGTCTTGGAATGGGTATTGGAGGTGCCGCCGTTGTTAGAGACTGGAGTTGGACTTATACCCGGTCTAATACTTGAAGGATTTACCGCGCTGACTAGTTTGCTTGATATGCTGGAGTAGCTATCAGCCGAAGATTTTCTGCAAAAGCGATAAAAACGAAGCAGTTCGTGTGCTAGCTAGTAGCAAAACTGAACACCATTCACAGTCATATTTCGAAAGCATTGGAAGACACCGCGATTAAAAATGAGGAGTACAAACTTATCCTTGACGAAGTTGAAAAATATCGGGTCATGAAAGAAGAGATCCGGCGTAAGTCCGTCAGTGAAGCTGTGATGGATGAAAAGACAAAAAACAAGTTGATCGAGCGTGGCCGAGAGGAGGTCCGCGCGGTGTTAATGAAAAAATTTCAGCACCAGAATCACGTTTAGCTTGAGTTGTGTCTGTATGTTGGCGACACCCAACGTTGTTGAACCATCGGCTCCACCGCCATATGAGTTGGATTAAAAAAGAACAAAAAAAAAACAACAAAAAAAAACAACAACAAACAAAAAACAAAAAACCTTTTAGAGGTTGGACGACAAAAAAGTCGTTTTTTAATCCTTTTCAAAACTAGACTACGACACCGTACAAAAACCGGATGGCTTATCATTTACCACACTTTGTTCTAAATCACCAAACTCTTGTTCTATGAGTTGGTTTAGAGCTTTTGCAATGATTTGTTGGTCTAACCCATCAGAATCATCCTCAAACCTCTCACGGGTCTCTAGAAGCTCATTAAGAACTTTTTTATAATGCCTTCTAGAGCGTTTCTCAATGTTGTATAACTTTTGTAGCGCTTTTGTGCCACCACATGGCTGACATAATCGTGTTACAGACTGTGTACCTACACCCCAACTGCTACATGGTACGGTTAAAATAACACCATGTTTGAGACGAAATCTGTGTTGTATGCAACGCTCGTGTACGAATCGCTTGCCACATATTCTCGTCTCTCCAACTAAGAGCCACGAGCATTTATTGTTTGCATATTTATGTCTTCCAGACATTTTGAAAATAAGATCTATATTTATCAAAATAAAACGTTTTTAGCGATTCAATTACAAAATAAACTCGCTGTTTTTTCTTATATTTACCAAATAATCATTTCTCTAAATAAATTTAGTCGAAATTTTTTATATATTTAACACCACACAGTTTCAGAAGCTAATCATTCCAAATTGCTTTCATTAATGCTTCACGCTGTTCAACTAAATCCGGGCTATCAGACCTCTCTTTGGGTAGAAGAAGCTCACAAAGCACATACTGAAAACGCATTCTAACGCGTCTCTCAATATTACACAATTTTAAAAACTTTGGAAACATTAGTTGTTCGTCGTCAAGTTTGTTGTCAAAACTCTCTTTCGTTTTTAGAAGCTCCTCAAGCACTACCTTAAAACGTTCCCTAGTATATTTCTGAATTTTACGCAACTTTCTTTCTGCCCTTAGTGCCACTTCACGAGAATCACACCGCCGGCAAAATTTTTTTTGGATTGAATTCCAATACCACACCGACGGCAAGGTTTCGGTAGAATGAAGCCACGCTCAAGAAAAGCCATATGTAATCTGCAGAAACTCTCAAATTTGCTTGGCTTACCACATAATAAATATCGCCCTATGAGGGGCCACACACATACATTTTCTTCGCCAGCCATTAATAATAGTCAAAATTCGTCAAAGAATTTTTCTTACAATCATTAACTTGTCGTTTCTCTAAATAGAGTTCTTAAAAATTCGTCAATAATTTTTTTCTTATAATCCAATTTTCAACAAGAATTTTTCCATAATCACTACCAAAACTATTCTCTAATAGGAAAATTCGGGTCTTCTAAGCCTTTCTGGGATTGAAGGAGGTTACTACAAACTATTCTGTGGAAGGCTTTCTGGACGAGAGGGGGTTAAGTAAGTGAAAACTGAGCTTCATACATGAGCGCATAATTTTTCAAAGGAGGGGCGTCTCTTTGCGCTCTTTGCCATTTTCCTGCTTTACTCATTACAGGCAAAGTGTGGAAATCATTTTGTTATTCATGCCATTAAAAATAACAGCAGCAAAAGTTTCTTTTATGAGAATCTTGCAAACTATTTATCATAGTCATCGTAATCGTAATCTCGAGATTTCTGCAGCGCCCAACGAAAGCTAAGTCGCGGGAACCAGCTTATTCACAGACGCTCAGTCAAAAGAAAATCGATAGGCAAAAGGGATTGGTTCCAGGTCAAGATCCAGGAGTCAGGCAGTCAGACAGTCGGACGGCTATGGTGGATGATGTTTGCAACTGAATTAATGAATTTAATTCCTTAAATACTAAATAAAACATCGGAAAGCCGAGAAAGCCTCTGAGTAACGCTTAGTAGAATGGCGTGTTTGTTGGGTTTTTAAGGCACACTGTATCTATGGTAAAACTGATGAGTATCAACCATAAATTTTTCGAAGTTTTTGTAATCCTCTCCGCCAGCGCTCGGTTTGGTGAAGAGGATTATAAAAATCATCTTTCTATCGAGCTCAACCTCCCTGCAAAATGACTCCATTGATTCTGGTTCTGAGGCTCAAATTGCATCTCTCAATCCAATTTAAAAAAAAAACATCTAAGAACTGCAAACAATTACAACCACCTTACTCAAAGACTGCTCAACTCTGATATTCCTACAATAACTGTGGTCATCAATCTCACCTGTCGACCGGTACTTTTCTTTTGCTCTCCTTATTCTCTGACTAATGACATGGCTAAAACAGTGGCAAGTGCACTTGTTGGTTCTCGATTAGACAATGCACGTGCAATGTTGTACGGCATAACCTCTCTTAATGTAAAAAGCTCCACAGGGTTCAATACTCTATTTCTAGGGTTGTCACATGTTCTTCTTCATCAAATGCATTATATCGTCTTCGTGAACTTCATTGGCTTCCTGTCGAGTGGCGTATTAAGTTTAAAATGGCATGCTTGATCTTTTAGCCTCAGAACACTGGCCTTCCCTCATATCTTAATACTTTGCTGATTACGTATCACCCTCCCAGATTCTTCCGTTCCTCTGATACTGGTTTTTTGCAAGAACCTATGTTCAGGACAATTGTAGAATCACGTGCCCTTAGCCTCTGTGCTCCTCACATTTGGAATCGTCTACCACAAAAGGCCCGCCTTGAAAACTCGCTATCATCTTTTAAATCACTTGTTAAGACTCACTACTCCACCCTAGCTTTTCCATGATTCCATCTTGGCCCCTTGCGAACATACATCCGTGCTTCAGACTCAGAAGTACCTACACTGCGCGCGTTACAAGTGCTATAAATAAATAAATAAACCTAACTCATCAGAACGTCGTCGTAGAAACTGTCACATGACTAGGAATTCCTCTTCAAATACCGTCTTATTTCAAACCTCCCAGAATGCGATGTTTTCTGCCGTCTCACTAGTTAGCTTGCATTCAAGAACCAAATAAATCCAAACTAATCTGTTTACACCAACCATCACTTCACCGAAACTGTCTTTGATTGTTTAAATCTACTAGTTTTCAGAAAGTCGTTTGCCTCTGTATTTTAGACATTTATAGAGATTCGATATAAAAGCGTATGAAATTCTTATCAAAAGCATCTACTTTATATTTCGAATCTCTGAGACTGTCCTATCTTGAATCAAATAATATTCTTCCTGTCTTCTCTTCTGTCTCTCTCTCTCTACCTCCTACCTCTTTCTGTCTCTTAATGCTGTTTCCGCTGTGGTATTCCTCCGGGTTCTGTTTTCCGACCTTACTTTTACTGTTAATGCCCTCCACATCTACCTGATATATTTGCTTCGTAGTGAAAACGAAAATACAAGAGAACTTAGTTTACCGGATTTAGGTAAAGAGTTGATATGTCACAGAATTTCACTCACATCAGCTGGTATTCATAGATAATACTAGATCTTTATTGTATGGTACTCATCCTGCTTAGTTGCTTCAAAAGTTAATAGCCTACAGCTCAATACGTCCTGTTCTTTTATGATGAATTTGCAAACATAACCCTTCAATTAAGTATAATAGGACGAACCTGGCAACTGAAAATTGTCCGGTTCGCACAGTGAGGCCAATTTTCAACTTAACATCCCTATAAGCCTACTAATTTTCGTCGTAGCATATCACACTTAGGTTCCTAACTGACATTAAAATTAACGTCGTTTAAGAGGTTTTTAAAAGGTTTTTAGAAGGTGCTATATAAATGACTAGATATCTACATGCGCACGAATCCACATTCACCATATATGTATGTATAGATAGATAATGTTTGTATGCAAGTATCGGGACATTTATATAGCACTTTCAAGAAATGCTCAAAGTCGCTCATAATGACGATGTCGACGACGACGACGACGACGATGATGACGATGATGATGATGATGACGATAAAGATTATGATGAAGACTATGACTATGCTGATGACGCTGTTGATGATGATGTTGATGCCGATGTTTCCTACTATGCTATGACTATGAAGGAGGAGGCACAACATAGTGAGGGATGGCGCCACTGGACAAATGAACCTGTCCGAGGGTCGATAACCAGAAGAAAATTTATCGATCATACGGCTATAAGACGTTTGATCACGCGATGTTGGTTCACCCGACGTTTGCTTACACGGCATTTGGTGTAACGACGCTTAGTGATTTACACTGAATACCAAAAATTATGAAACAATGAAAAAGTTATATGGGGACTCTCATCAGAGGCGTTCTGAACCGAACGACAAGAAACCAGGATGGATAGAAATGGTTTTTAATCGCTTACTTTAAAGCACTAAAGAATTTAGTGCTAGACGAGAATTTCTGCTCATAAATAATTCAAGTGAACTCCCGCCTGGAGAAACATTGCTAGCCTACGTGTAGAAACAACTAAACCAAAAACAAATAATACTACAGGCCTTTTAGTGATTAATATAAATGCTGATTTTGAAATGTTCTATAAATATATGTGATTATTTTTAGTTTAAATTGAAAGTTGGCTGTTGCTTAAAAATACAACATATATTTCATTGGAAAATTTATGGTTCATATTTACTATACCACATTTCAAAGATGTGCATAGATTTTACATTGAAAGATATTCTCAGTAACTGCAATCGCTTTGTTTGAATCTACTTCCCTTGTGGGTAACTTGCTTAACAATAAACTGTATTTCGATTTGAAATGTCATAAGCTAGTTACTTAGAACAGTAATAAGTGGCGTAACTATCATCCTACAGTCTCGTTATAAGGTGGTAGGGGACAAAATGAGTCAAAGATTTCACTTTCACATAATGTTCCCATTCACATTTTTCGTGTGATTTGGGTTTCTGACTTTGCAACTTTGCTTATAATGGTTTTTAATGTATCATTTTCATTAAAATCAATGAAACTTCTTGTGGAGGACATTAGGGTCATTGTCTGACGTTGAGTGAAAGGCTAATTTTTTTAAATTTTAATTACACAAGTTAAATTAAATTAATTTTAAATTTGATGCAGTCACGCTTCAGCTGGGTGTAGGCTGATAATACCGCTATGACTTAGTAGATAGTACTGTCCAAACGGTTAATTAGTTTTTGCAGATGATTTTCAGATTATTATAGAACAACTTTTTCATAACAGACAGCCGCAAACAGGAAAATAATTATGATCTATATTTCAAGAGCTTTCATAAACTTCAAATTCTAATGCTAAGATATATAGAGATATGTTGCTATCATGCAGTTTAAGTTTAAACTGGAGGTCCCTGTGATTTACCAATGAGTTCGTGTGCCAAAAGGTCATCTATAACTTAACTGGACTAAAATTGCGATTTGTGACATGGGTATCTTAAAGTTCCTAATACAATTTGCGTCAGAAAACGTTTTCTCTGTACCTGCATCAGTGGTTAACAGAAACATCCTAAGGCTGTCTCTCTTATTCATTCCACGTCGAATCAACCGAAAAAGACATTTTAAACCACATGGTCTTATACGGTGTCTATATTACTTTAACGCTCAACTATTAACTGTTTCTGCACAAATTTGCATATTATCTGCAATTATATAATATTTAATGCACATTGGAAAGCTATTTGCGCTCCTTCAGAGTATTGCACCCCATATCTGTTAAGGCCAATCAAATACTCTTCCATTATTCTGCTGCTAATACCAAGTCCAACTTTCAAAACTGTCTTACAATTTTGATTCAATTTAAGACCTGTCTTAAGTGACACCAACTGCACAACAGCAAAGTTATAAGCAGCTATGTAAGCTTCAAACCAGGAGAAACAGCGACATATAAGATCCATCGACGATGAAACCTTTAATTTTTGATTTCGAGAACCATTCTATAGCCTACGTCAGACCATATAAGGATACGCGGCCCCTTGAAACGTTTGCCTTCGCAAAAAGGTCCAGACGCCAGATTTCCTGCAATATATTAAACACCTTAAAATACACACGTGCATGTACTTATGTAGGCCGAAACATTTCGTTCATAGTCAAAATAAAAATATGCTTACCGGATCTAGCTTTAGAGTTGATGGTACGCAACTGCATTCACATCAGCTACTGTTCGGAGAGAATACCGGATCCATGTTGTAGGCCTACACAGGATAATGGCCTATATGGGCCTATATCTCATGGCATGTTTACTCTGCTGAATATCCTGTTCAATTGTAAAAGATAATAGCGTACGCCACAGTAGGTGTATATGTATTTTATTGTACCTCTTCAAGCATTCGCCTGTAATTAAATGTAGCATATGGACCATCCTATACTAGCGGAACACTGCTGTTCCTAATTGGTTCAAACATACATGCATATCTACGTCCATATATACATACATAATCCATTACATATATCTGCACCAATACACGCATACACCCATATACATGCATAGTTTTGCATACATAAATACTAGGGCTGTACCGAACATTCGCTTCGTATTCGCATCGGGGCCGAATAGTGGGCCAAAAAGCTATTCGGTATTCGGCCGAATAGTAGCGGTCGGACCGAATACGAATAATAGTCACGTGACATCCGTTTCTGCATATGCGGCTGCTATTGCGAGTGGACTGAAGTGACTCTCTCAATAAAATAATATTTCCTGTGGTTGCAGCCAGGCGTTGCCTACTGCCTGGACCGCGGTATCGCAGTGTCAGTATCTCTTCCTTGTGTACAGTGGCTGAACGTTAACGTTCAGCCTTTGAGGCTTGAGCAGGTCAATTGTTACTATTCGCATTCGTATTCGGCCGAATAGTTGGTCCAATTATTCGTATTCGGCCGAATAGTGATAATCACTTAATCGGTACAACCCTAATAAATACATACATACATACATGTGTGCATATATTCATACGTATATATGTACGTACATACACATATACACAAATACATACACGTACATACATAAATACATATATACATGGAAAAGTGGAAAGCGATTCTGACGGAGTTCGATCCCTGCACTGCAGAGGGCCGTGCGCGGAGGACCCAAGCAAGCTTGTGATTCTCAGGGAGGCAGGCTAGGAAGTGGTCTGCTGTAGCAGAGAGGCCTCAATTTCACGACGGTTCTGACCGCCGAGCTCAAGAAGATGGCACACTTTTCGGTTCATGTGCACAACAATGCCGGACCATATGTGATATCCACGACAGCCAACTTTAGAGCTGCGGCTGAAACGGGCAAGATAGGTTTGAAGCTTAAGGAGGCCAAGAAGAAATCTCAAACACCTGGAGGAGTTAACGAAACAGGGCTCGAACTTGAGACTGAAGTCGATGTATAGCCGTTCTACGCCACCGGCAGCCATACAGCCCCAGACCATGATCTTCAGAGGATGCTTCACCGTCAGGTTCAGGCACTCCTGCCTAAGTCTTCTCCACGAAACCTCCTCACACACGTGTGGGCCTGGTTGCCAAACAGGCAGAAGGTGCTTTCGTCGCTGAATAGCAACTTCTCCCACATCTGGCAACTCCAGCTGGAGTACCGCCGTGCCCATTGGATTCGGTTGCGCCTCTGGACGTCGGTCATCAGTGGCTTCCTGCGTGCTTTGCAGACCGAACTGCAGGCACCGGCGACGTTGCACTTCTCCCACCACTCACTCAGCAGTTGCGGCGACGTCAGCTTGCGGTTGGTCAAAGCTATGCGACGAAGTGTGCGACAGGACCGGACCTTATCTACCACTTATCCGTCTCCTTAATCTTTTGTAGGCTCTTGACGATCGCGCTTTCACTGCAGCCGATTGTTCTGAAGGCTCGAGAAACCCTCTTGGTGCATCACGGACACAAGAACTCGCTGCTCCAATGTCAGGTTCTGATCCTTCTTCGTTGTTGATAATGCATGCTGTCCAAGTCCCCAAACTGAAAATGACACCCATAACCCCGCGTTTATATATAGCCGTTTTCCGCGAGCGGGCTGTCTGCTCCATAATTGATTGACAAAAGAAGACTTCTAATTGGTCAGCTTAACGAGCCGTGATTGGTTAATCTCGATCCAACTTTAACGAACAATCCGTCATTTCTATGAGGTTCATGTATTCGTACCATAATTAACCTGAAATTAAAAGTCTGAAGATGTTTTTCAAAGCTAAATACATTACCTGTAACATTATAGAGAATTAACTGTGCTAGCTCTAAGGCTGAATAGAGGAAACAGCCCTACAAGTTGAAGAAACGCAGAATTTCTTGGTGATTCCAAACTTTTGCACACCATTGTATTTGGATGAGAACTACTTATTAATAATAGTATGTAATACTTTGTTTACATCGTGTGGCTTTCGGGGCCGTTGGCGTCGACATCTTAACATCTTATCTTAATATCTTACCGATTAGTAGTAATATTTTCCAGTGTTTAACTAAACCTTATAGCATCAAAGGCGTTGACGTCGATTGGAAAAATTTGGAACGGTTTTCATTTAGTGGACATATTATCAACGATTAAACGAAGTTGAAAGATCTATAACGATAAAAAAGATACGATAAGAAGTTTTTAAGCGTCACCTGATATTTTTTGTAAATATATCTCACTCTGCTTTAACTCCTTTAAATTACATTTTTTGATGGATGGAGGAGGAGGGCAACGCTAATTATAATTATTATTGTTATGACAAAGCATCGTTAAACAGAAACTACACAAATATGATCGCCTCTCTCCAAAGCATAATCATGATGACGACGACAGTGATGATGATCAAAGCAATGGAGCGAAACTGTTTTCTGATGTTCGACATGCTGCCATGGAGTCTTCCTCGCTGAGGCAGCTACTGTGTTGTGACCTTGAGCAAGTCCAAAAGCTACTACTACTACCACCATTACTAGTACTATTGCTATTATAATTTTTATTAAAACATTATTAAGCAGGCATTAAGCTAAGGTGTCGGGTTCTCGAATAATACTCTTCCTAGGCCCTATATAGAGGCGTGTGAACAAGTATATTACCAACATCTTTAACTTATTCTTATTACCTTAATCAAGACGGCTTTTATTAAGTAAGTATGTAAGTAAGTAAGTAAGACATTTGTTAACACGCCAAATGTCCTTAGACTAAGCGAGGAATCGTAGGCTTTTCCGTATGGCTCTTACCCTTTTGTTGCGTAGAAAAGCACAACACTTCAATCACCCAAGAAAGTTGTAAACGACCATTCTACTTGTCAACACAAGAGTCGTCATAAGGATTTAAAACCTAGCATAGCCTACATACGGCAGCGTACCTCAATTATATAGTTTCTTTTCCACCAGTTATGGTGAAGGGTTTCTCTTCCAGTTCGCGTCGTTCAGTTTTATCGTTTTGTTGCGATTGTCATTCTGCACACGATTGCCTTTCTATTACAATAGTCTTTCGTAACGCGAGTGTGATTCTAGTTCAATTAGAGCGAGCCAATTAGCCTACGACAAACTTTAAATCTATCTAGCGATAGTGTCAAGAAGACACTAGACACTACTTTGCCTACATTTCACTGCGTCCTATCTTCTAACCCTCGACTGACTAGTATATCAATCTTGCCTGCGGCCCTTTTGCTTAGCGTTATGTGTTAGATTTATTAGTGGTTAATATTTATAGAACTCCTATGGATGCTCTATCTGATTGGAACGCTGGCATTCTCTTTGTCTACAAACTACAGCTTACTCAGCGTGTCCTGTTTCTCTATCGTTTGTTGATCTCTACATGTTTGGCTTTATGTACCTCTTTCTCTGGCTTTGCATTCGCTCTCTGGTTGGCGGTTAATCCCTTGTCAGTTAATTAAGATTCCATCTCCCTGTTTAAACTAAGCAGTCATTTCAGACGCTCAACTGTTGGCCCAGGCCCTAAAGTAAAGCAGATGCGGGCATCAGTTGGCATCAGTACTCTACATTAGTTGACCTCTCTTTCTCCTTACCTCCAACAACGACTACACTGAGTTACGCTAGTAATACTTTCATACTTGCGTACATACTTAAATTAACTCGATTATACCCCTGTGTCCTCAAGGCCTGCATTTTCGGAGGGGAACGGATCCGAATCTAAAAATGAGGGGGCGTTCAGAATCTGATTAATTACGAAAAGAAATCTCCATGGGGCAGAAATTTGAATTATCCTACTGTGCATATACACACACATAATCACATGTTTCTAGTACTTAATTTATAAATATATATGCATAAATAAATACTAATATGTGCATATATATACATATATACATATAATTTATAGAGAGACAGAGGGATACAGAGAGACAGAGAGAGAGAGAGAGAGAGAGAGAGAGAGAGAGAGAGAGAGAGAGAGAGAGAGAGAGAGAGGGAAAAAATCGACGTGTTTCTATAGTGCCTCTAACTCTATACGTCTTTTTCTCACTGGATCTTTGTATGTTTGCCTCTCTGTCCCTCGCTGATTCTATATTCCTGAGTATGTCATTAAATAAATAAATACTAATATCAATGATTCTAATTCTCTTTTCAGTCATGAAGGAACAAAAATATGCTACTAGGAGAAAAACAACAATAAACCACGGGGCTGTAGAACACAACAGTAAACAAGATTATCAAAACGAGGTCAGATATATTTTAAATCATTCGGAATTTGTTAACGAAAACAAGCTATTTTTTAAGTTTATTGATATGCACGACATTCATGAATTTGCAATTTTATTTTTAAAATTTATGTGGAGTTTAGTAGAACATCTCAGGAGCGTTTTGACTTTAATAAGTCATCATCATCATCATCAAGAACCATGGGCTCAGCGCCCGTAGGTGTCCGCTGCCGTCTTCACCAAGTTCTTCCATCGTTCCCTGTCCATCGCCGTGTGACTCAGCTCCTGAAGTGATGCTCCTCCCCACCCGGTGATGTCATCCAGCCATTCCCTGTGTGGCCTTCCTCTTCGATTTGTCCCCTCCATCTTGCCAAACATCAGTGTTTTTATTTTCCTATCCTCCTTCATTCTGCAGATATGTCCAAAAAGTTTCAGCTTTCTCTTGATCAGATTCTACATGATGGTTTCCTTAGGGCGTATTCGTTTGTATAGCTCTGTGTTAGTGACCTTTTGTGTCCAGCCTATTCTCAAAATCTTTCGATAGCATTTTCTTTCGAAAGACAGCATCCTTTGCTCTATATCCTTTGTTACCACCCAGGACTCACACCCGTAGAGCACTCCGCTGAAGATGCACGTCTTTAGTACCTTCACCTTGGTCTCCAATTTTATCGCTTTACTTCTCCAGATTTTATCCATGGCCTTTAGTGTTGCTGTAGCCCTTGCTATCCTTGTCCAAACTTCCTTTCTACTGTCTAGGTCATACGTCATGTTGCTCCCGAGATATGTGAACTTTTCCACATTCTCCAGTTGGTTTCCATCAATTACTAATTTCTTTCTGTGGTCCTTTTCTCCGAATACTAGAGTTTTGGTTTTTTCGAAGTTCATGGTTAACCCATATCTCTTTCCTTCTTCATTTAAAGCTTGCGCTGTTGTTTCCAGTCGTTCCTCGTCTCTTTCGATCAAGTCAATGTCATCTGCAAAACATAGGTTGTTGATTCTTGTTCCGCTTATTACTACCCCATCTTCTTTACCTCTTATCTTATCCAAGACTCTTTCCAATAGTATAATGAAGGAGCTTGGGGATATTGGGTCCCCTTGTCTTGTACCTCTGCTTGTTTTGAACCAATTTCCCTTCTCGTTCCCAATCCGTACTGCCGCTGTTGCGTTTCCATTTATTTCCTTTAGCAGGCGTGTCAGCTTCTTGTCCACCCCAAATGATGCAATAACCGCCCATGTTATGTTCTGATCTATGCTGTCAAAAGCCTTACTGAAGTCGATGAAACAGTTATATATTGGGATGTTTTTTCTTCTCGCTTTTTCTCCTATCAATCTTAGTGCCAGTATTTGTTGCACTGTGCTTCTATCTTTTCTGAACCCTGCCTGTTCATCTGCCATATACTCCTCTGTCTTCCCTCTTAGTCTTTCTGTCAATATTGCCATCATTACTTTTCCCAAGTGACTTATTAGCGCAATCGTTCTGTAATTGCTGCAGTCCAGTGCGCTACCCTTCTTATGTAAGATCACTAGTATTGATTTTTTCCATTCGCTTGGCGTGCGCCCTTCTTTCCATGCTGTGTTGATGATTTTGTGCAGTTCCTTCGTTATAATATCGCCTCCGCTCTTTATCATCTCCCCCGTTATTCCATCATTTCCTGGGCTTTTATTATTTTTTAGTCGTTGTATGGCTCTCCTTACTTCCTCTTCCAGTATGTCGGTTTCAGTGTCTTCAATGTCTTCGGTTGGGGGTGTTATTGCCTTCAATTCTGCGATTACTTCTCTTGCGATATTCGGGTCCAATTGTCCCTTGTACAATTCGCTACAGTAAGCTGTCCATCTCTGTATGATATCTTCTCTGTTCATGAGTATCTTCCCAACCTCGTTCTTTATTGCCATAAGTTTCGGCATCCATCTACTGTTGATGTTCCTGATCATTTTGTGCATTTCTCTTGTCTTGCATTCCCCGTTGTATTTTTCTACCTCGTTGCATTGATTCTCGAGCCACTTTGCTTTGTCCGCTCTCGCTGCCTTTCTCACCTCATTGCACTTGTCTCGGTATGATCTTTCGCTTTCATCTGAGTTGTCTCGCCGTTTTTTCAAATCCCTTTTCTCCTCTACCAATCTCATCGTTTCTGGTGTGATCCATTTTTTCTTTATCTTTTCCTGTTTTGGTACTACTTGTTCAACCGCCTCCAGCATTGCCCTGGTCAGTTGTTTCGTTCTTTCTTCTATGTCCTCTGTTTTGTCGCACTCGTCCAATTTAGTTTTTAATGTCTCCTGGTATGCTGCCTTTATGCCCTCATCAGCCAATTAATAAGTACTTATACATAACCAGTTGTCATGACAATAAAGCAAGTATTTTACTCCAACAACGCTGCTCCTCTTACACATATCCCGATGGAATGGAAGATTGAGTCAACCTATAAAGAATTTATTACCTGGAGTTGAATCCTGTGAAACTGGCTTTCAAGGCCAGCTCTTTGTAACCGCACTTTAAGGCTCACGAGCCAAGCTCCATAATATAAAGTTCATTATCCATTTCAACACTGATCTACTAATTTTAATTTCATAGCAAATTTAGCTCGTGTTCGGATCGGCAAATACGAACGCCACTTAAAGAAAATTTGTAATTTGTTAAAAATCCAAAGTACTTGAATAGAAAAGTTACCTCTTTCAGTCTGTTTACGGTTCTTAATGTCGCCTATTCCTAGGCTTCAATATGCCCTTCTGCACTGTACAAAATGTGCATTATTAAATTACAGTTGTATTATATTATATACAGGCCTGCTTCGCTAGAGAGCTTCTTATTCCAGCCGGGCCGACAAACTCTGGAAATTTTCTTCTGAGAATGTTGATGCGCTATAAACCTTTTTAGAGAAATAAAATTGAAGTGCATAAACTCTATTTATTTCTATTACTTAATGCATAATGTATGAAATAATATTAAACATTAAAATGGTGCTTTGTGAATAGAGCTATGTGCTACCTGGCCACAGACTCAAAATGCTGCCAAGGCGACTTAATGAGTGCTGCAGATTCTCTATAACAAATTGCATTTTATAGTGGGACCATTTCCTTAAGTGTAGTTTGATACAAAAAATCCTAGACCAAAATGAATATCTTTAACCTAAGCGATTTTGTTGTTTTCTTTTCAAAAGACACAGCAGTGTCGATAAATAGCTTGGTCGTAAACTGCTTTGAAAATTCATTTGTTTAGATTCAAGTATTTTGTTCTTACATTAATCACAAAGAAATTCATGTACAATTGCTTTTTTAATGCTACACTGTAAAAAACACAATCTTTCAATCAAAAGACGCCGAAACGCAGACGAGAAAATTTAGTAACATGAATCTTGGTTACATGTTTACCGATCATGCGATAGTTGATATCTTATTGTTTTGATCGTCAATTCCGTAGTAAAATAGTAAAATTGTAAACTTCACCAGACAGCAAACAATTCAACATATTAATGTATGCAGTGCAGAGATCGTTTATTTTAAATGCAATCAATATGAACAGAAAGTAACAGTGTTCTTGATTGTTACTGTGAAGGACTTTGTTGTAATGCCGAATTTATACTACTTTGCGATGAATATATGCCACTGATATGTCTAAGTTACTACATAGAACCGATCACGTCATATTTGCCGATTTTGCATTTGTCTTTCTTCGTGTTTTCAACCTATGTGGTGAATAAATATATATTGTTAGAATAAAATTCTGTGCATCACAACACAACCTTTCGACGGCGTTCCATTCTAGCGAACCTTGCAGAAATGACGAGGTTCTTGAATAGTTCGACGAGGCACTGGAGAAATTCGAAAATGGTAAGAAATGTGCCACCGAGAATCAGTCCCACGGCACCGCCAATGTCGCAAAACAGTGTGAGAAAATCGTAGGCTGGAGTCATTTGGATGTCGACGTAGCTCAGCTGAGAGTAGAAGATATCCAGGAACACGAGTTCCTTGCTCAGTTTTGACATCGATAGATTCCGTCCCTTGAACTGTGACCTTTGCGACATGGGGTTGAGAAAATGCTGTGACAGAGGACTTGTTGAGATTGAATATGGATATGTGGCTTGATTGCACTGGATAGGACAATCACACTTGTGGGTGGCGCCAGAAGAAATAAACCATTTTCCAAATTTTGACGCGCAGGAATAGTACCGATCAGGAGGGCATACTTCTATTCCTGGAACTAATTGCAAAACATATTTTTTACAGACTTACTAACTTTAATAATTGATCATTATTAATGTTATTATTATTAGAGTTTTGGTAAGCAACAGCTAGCAGTCCTGGAAAATTTTGAGTTGTTTCAGTCTAAAAGTGATTTTAAAATTTGCGTGGTGTAAAGATTCAGAATTAGTAATATACAGTATGTGAACATCTTATTCACCAAGAGTGGATTTTATCAATAACATTATTTGCCATATCATCACAACAGTTCACTGCCTTACTATGCACTACAGTAACTTCGTATGCTATAACCACGAAATCCGCTTTTATATTATTCTTTTGCATTGTTTAATTCATAAATCATACAACACACTCTCGAAATTGTGACTAATTGGAAATGGTTAAATGGGTATATTTCAGTATATCCTGATGAATTGAGATAGGTAACGCCAACTGGCGTGTATATGACCACTGTAGGTATCTTTTTGCAATTCGAACCACTTATCTCATGGACAAGTAAACAAACATTACTAAATTTATTGTTTGGTGCAAGTATTCTGGATTTACTGGAACCAAAATTTAGTTGTGATTTTGTGACAATTTTAGCAGTTTTTTTATCTGGCATCATATGAACATGCTTCACTGGTCTGTATTTCGGAGGCACTGAAAAAGGACTTCGAAATCAACCGCGAAGGTCAAACATGAAACTAGGGGTGGGAAAAATCTTGAGGAAGACCATGAGAAGACCATCCATGTTAGTGGTTACCGGTCTAGATCTCAACCGCTTTCTTCAACGTTAATCCAGGTGTTTACAATCCTCGAAAAATTCCTCCGCTCTTACAGCCGGCGGGTCGTAAGATGAGGGTGCCGTTGGACCGAGCAGCTTAAGCAGCTAATTAATCATAAGCTTCAGGATGAGGCAGCACGTCACTGTGCCTACGCATACCAACGGTATCTGTCTGGACTTGGGCATCACAAGAGTTGATTGCAACCAAGTTCCGGCTTCACTCAACGCATCACCAACTGGTCGCCTGGGTTCACAAATATTACATTTGCCGACAATATTCAACCTTAGTATGCTTGCTAAAAGTGTGACGCATTTGCCTTTATGTAGTATACGTGGAGAACGACGCAGTACACCTGGTTAGGCGTACGCCAGACGCGTTAAAAATCGATCAGGTCTTCCATTGTATATACGTACAGTAGCTTTCGACTCATTCAAAATCCGTCCTGAAAAGCCTTAATATGCGCTTGTGTAGGTCATGTACATAAACCATTTGTGGGCAGAGTTTTCGAGATGTACTTAAAAGACTTAGCATTAAGTGTCTTCAAAAGTACATAAAAATACACGCATGCATACATACATACATACAACATACATGCATGCATGCGTACATACATACATACATAAATACATACATATATGCATACACGCATGCACGTATGAGTACATACATACACAAATACATACGTGCTTACACACATGTATACATTCATGCATGCATAAATATATTATGTATATAGGCCTATTTATATATATACATAAATTAAATTCAGGGTATGAAATTTCTCAGCACAATTATACCGTGGAATTGATGCGATCGACATTTGCACTCAGATACCATAGACATCGTTGCGCATTCGGCTACACACCCCCATAACGTGTAGTTTTCGCTCTGATGACAATCACCATACGGTGAAGGTAACATAGAGACCTGCAAATAAACGACCGAAATTTCACATTAACATTTCAAACAAAAGTAAAATACTAATTTGCCTGACGCTAGTTGATTCTGAATAAAAAGACTCTAGTGCATTCTTTAAATAAAACTGCAGCACCTTTACAAGAAGCAAAGAAATAGAAAATGTGGATGTAGAGTTGTAGACTAATTCAAGAAGTATACTAATTCTTTATAGAACATAAGAAAAATTATTCTGTCACATCTATAATTATAATAATGTGGATAAGTTATAAATTATTACAATTATGATTCGGGTATATGACATTTGACTAACGTTTCGAAATGAAAATGAAATCGATGTTGAAATGCCAGTTCCGACTCTGAACCCAAACGTCTGCATCGCAAAAGTATCGCGTGGATCATGCAAGACAACCTACAGAAGACCAGGATGCAAAATTCTCTTTTGAAACAGTCTTAGAAATACTGGAGGTAATTGTTATCATAGTTAGACATTTCTTTAGCGCAGCTTCAAAAGTAACTAATCAGAGTTTAAATGTCATCGAAAGCAGAAGGTTTACAAGTTATAATTAGCAACTTCTAATGCGCCAGTGTCTAATGCACAAGGCAACAACCGATGGCACAAGTTTCCAAGCAATACTCAGATAACTATAAAGTCACCAGTGATGGGCTACCACAAATATACACACTCACAATGAGCCCAATAACAACAGAGTTGTTTAAGAAAACTGTCCAGAGTTGATTGTTGAAATCACTTATGTCTATTAATAATACTGGATTGATAGAGCTTCGGCTATTGGCCAATAGTCGACGTCGAATCAGGCGAGACTTCCGATAAGGGCAGAAAGAGTTTGTTTACATTAAAAAATAGTGGTAACTTAGTCAACTTTCCAGATTTCTATCAAGAAATCCATTACGTAACCATAAAATGTAATGAGCCGATCGATTGATTTCTGTGTCACTTAAGTCACAAACTGTACGCAGGTTTTAAATAATTCGTTGGTTATAACTGAGAACACTGGCCAACACATAATTTGTTGCCTCAAATGTTAGAACTGTTTCTGGGTATATTTGACCTGCTGATTCCAGAAAAGGCACCAGTTTTCTCCCAGCAGGTCTAGTTTTCGAGATATAGAACATTATGCCATATACCAGTCCTTGACTCTGCTCGCCCATAAAACATAAGGCTATAGCTATAATTATGTAGTGCTCAATTTATTATGTGATACACTAAATAAACATAATAATACAAATACTTAAAAGAAAATGGTAGTACCTGAAACTGTACTTATATGATACCAAACAGAACAAGTTTGTTATAAAAATTTCAAGTCATTCGACACCGAGTGTGGCATCTGCCGGAACAATCGCGCATAATATTCCAGCAATAGTCTGCCATCATGTGTGCATCCCATCTTCCTTGATATCGATTTTCCATTGTTTTGATGTCTTCGTGAAATCTTTCACCTTGCTCTTCGCTGAAGTCACCAAGATTCTCTGGAAAGCGATCTAATACTGTGGAGATAATGGACTTTAATGCTCATGTTGCAGCCAAGCTTGTTGAAATGAAGAAGCATATCCTCTACTAGTTGTGCATAATTGTCTGCCTTCTTGTTGCCAAGAAAATTTTTAGTTACAAGAACAAAGGAAGACCAGGCACAAGATTCGATTTCATTCATTGATGGTATGAAAAGTGGGTCATTCATAAGTTGCCTGATCTGTGGACCATCGAAGATTCCAGCCTTCAATTTTTCCATTGTAATTCCTGGTAACTTGTGTACTATGTATTCGAAGCATGAACCTTCTTTATTCAAAGCCCTGACAAATTCTTTCATCAGGCCTAGCTTTATATGTAGTGGTGGCAGTATGATCCTATCTCGTGCCACCAAAGATTCCTTGATTACATTTTGAGCTCCAACCACCATGTCTTTCCTCGAAGGCCAATCTTTTCTTGTCCAATGTTCATGCTTGGCTCTACTGTCCCAAAGACACAAAAAGCAGGGATACTTTGTGTAGCCACTTTGTTGACCAAGGAGGAAATTTACCATCTTCAAGTCTACACAAATTACCCATTGATGTTCTTTGTATTTTATCTTTTCCAGTACTAAAGAGATGGCATTGTACTCTTCTTTCATCCTGGTGGAGTGACCGATTGGAATAGAACCAAATTTGTTGCCGTTATTTAAAAGCACACATTTCAGACTACGTTTTGAACTGTCGATAAAAAGACGCCACTCATCTGGGCTGTAATCCGACAGACCAATTTTCTTCAATAAGTTGCTGATGTCATTACAGAATACTAGGTTGTTGTCTTCGGTAAAGAATGGCATCAAATCCTTTTCTCTGTTTCTATAAATTGTAATTTTCGTTCCAGGCTGAAGTGCATTCTTTTCCTTTAATCTGGACGCAAGCAATTCAGAGGACTCTTTGGAAAGATTTAAGTCCCTGATCAGATCACTCAACTCCTTTTGGTCAAAACGTTCACTGTGTGAAGTTGATTGGAAATCACTGTCACTGCCCCCACTTTCTTCACTTTCGTCATCTTGTCCGATATTGGACATGCAAGTGTCATCGTCTGAGAGCTGAGGTAGTTCGCGAAAAGGTGGAACTGGTACAATATCCGAATGCGGAACAGGTCTCCTGGCTGTAGATATATCAGGGTAAGACAACTTGTGACGATTATTTCGATTGATGCCTATGATATTAACCATACAAAAGTAACAGTCGTCGAAGTGGTTTATCTGTTCCCTCCAAACCATCGGTACACCAAATTTCAGGCAGCTTCTCTTTCCAGTTGTCCAGTGGCGCAATTGTTCAATACAAGTTTTGCATACTGTATGAGGAGCCCATTGCTTATCTTGATCTCCAAGTTTGACACCAAAATAACCTACATATGCTCTTTTTACAAACTCAGAAATCGGTTTCCTGTTTGCTTTTAGTGTGTATTCCCCACAAATGTAGCAGAATATGTCTGGATGGTTAATGCAGCTCCGTCTGGAAGTAGCCATAACCTTAAGGATGTTCGCATCTGAGGAATTAAATGACTAACCTAAAAAATAGTAAGAACATGTAGTTATTTAATGCTCACATTCACAGATTGTTCTTGCGACCAACTCTTAATATGCCCTAAGACGACTGCGGCTGCTCTAGCTTTCAGGAGGCGGTTTATATAGGCTATAAATGCTGACTTCAGCATAATCTATTTACATAGTTCGAAACCATGAAACGCTGTATAAGCACAAATAAATTCTAAATGAGGCCATGAATTTAGTGCTGAGTAAGATGTAGGCTACGGAATAGTTATTTCGTTGAATCAGCAATATCTCAGCACGCGGCAAGATATGCTGATTTTACATTATAAGGATGTAGGCATTATAGGAATCAGCAAGAATTATAATTAGCCATAAATAAAGCTTATTATGACATTTTAGTTTTGCCAAAGACATCGTTTAAAGAGTGGACTGGGTTTTCTTTACAAAATCGACGATATCTCAGAAACTAGACCTGATGCACTCAATCCAATGACATTTTCTGAATCAGCGCCCAAAATTACCCCAAGAACAGGTCTAAAACCGAAGGCAACAAGAAAAAAATTTTTTTCTGTTGGCCAGTGGAATTTATTGTTGAATGCGCGGTGTATAGGCGCTACGCCTATGAATAGGTTACGACTCTACTTAGCATCCTGCAATATGGCAGTTCACTGCTCAACATGGAGTATCCATCTCAAAGCTGAAGTCAGTAGCGAAATTATCAAAAGTACTTTAGTAATTGAAATACTTTAATCTAGAAATCACTGTTTGAACTGATTGTAAAAATATTGCCCTTACCGAGCGATAATCCGAACTTTCCTCGCTCATTAGATATCTGTACCATAAATAGAAATCACTGGTTGAAATTATATTCAGAGTTACTGGATCGCGTTGCATCCAGTATGAGGAACAACAACAGGCGATGTGGTCCGCCTCCAATGGCATACGGTTGCCTAAACGTCTAGCAGTTCTTGAGAGTTCGTAGATGACGCAGCGCCTGGAAATCTCTTGACTCAGGAGGTATGCCCTGGACAGAGAGCCAGCTGGTCGCAGAACCTCGCCGTGGTTGATGGTCAATGACGCTTAAAAGACTTCTTGCCCTTTCTTCACCAAATTCATGATTTTTTCACTAGCTGACGGTAAGGGATCTTTGAGTATGGGGTTGAACTGTCAAGCTAGAAACTTGTCACCTACTGAAAGGTGAAAGGTTTCAGTGCCGGTGAGGAGTGCAGAAAATGAATGCATTCATCCCTTTCAAGTACCGCCGGGAAACACGTTTTTCAGTCTCGGTGACATTAGGACTATGTATGCATATACCGACTGAAGCCGACAACATCTCACTATGTTAAGGCACTACTGTCTAGATCCTCTCGGTAGTTCATAGAACTTTTGATAGGTAATTAAAATCCACCATTCAGAAGCTGCTCAGATACCTACACCTTTACTTCACTTGTCTGGCATTAAAGCAATGTTAGATAATTAAAAGGCTTATTTCGCAATGGAAGAAGTTGCATTCAGTAACAGAACCAGAAATAGGCCAAGTGACGACTGCAATGTATGAAAAAATGCCGAGATATACAGACACATTGATATGCCTGCTCTCAAAATAACAGTTTAAGGATTCCAGCACTGATGTGCTCCAAGATTTAACAACCCCATTTTATCCAGAAGGCAGTGCTACTGTATAGTGGAAAGGTAAAACCAAACTCTTAACAATATGCTTTATCAGGTAGTGAGAAAAAGATATATAGGATGCAAGGATTTGCCATTTTTATTCTGGGGTTATAGAGAATTGCGTGATGCGACAACAAGAGAGACTCCTTTTATGACGGTTCCTCGACAGTTAGGCTGCGGACCCGTGACCATACTGAAATACACCTGAGTGAGGATAAAAATTCTCATTTGGAATTGGCCTCTACTAGCAAGTACATGCAAAAGTTAAAGAACCAAATACAACTGGCTAATGAAATAGCTGAGAAACATGCAGAGAACATTCAGGCGCAATATTACTCGGTAGGACTTTTTAAGGTCGTTGCACGCGTTTTTTGAGGCTGTTGTTAATTGCACGCGTTATAAATGTATGTTTAATACGGCTACTACTACTACTACTACCGCTACCACTACTACTACTGCAAATAATAACAGTAATAATAATAATTATAATTATAATAATAATTATAACAATAATAGTATTAATAACCACCTCTCCGGTTACTTATTTCCTCTGCAACTCTGCGGTTCATGCCACCCGTCGGTTTCTTGCTGGCCTGCCACAAGACTCAGTGTTAGTGAAGCTTGACTTTAATAACGTGTTTAACAGCCTTAGTCGTAGACCCATGCTGGAATCGATGGCGAATTTTGTCCTTGAACTATATATACACATACTATCATCTTACTTATGGAACACCTTCAGTCTTGAAATTTGGCGACTTTTCCATCTTATCACAAAATGGCCCTCAGCAGGGGGACCTTTGGGTCCCCTCTTTTGTCTGCCTCTGCAGCCGCTGCTTTAACGTCTGTCTTTCTTCCTTGGTGCTGGGTTATCTTGATGAATTAACTTTGGGCGACAAGACCTCTGCTGTGGCGGGGGATGTCGGGGTTATCATGTTAGAAGCTGGTGCCATGTGTCTGACTTTGAACATCAAAAAATACAAGGTTATTTCACAAGCTCAACATCCCACTCTTCCGGATCCAATAAACCGCTTTTCAGCAATATTACCAGATGACGCCTACCTTCTGGGAGCACCTTTATCTCTCGAGGGAGCCCTCAGATCCGTTCTGGAGGCCAGAGTTTCAGAACTCAGGGTCGGTGTCTCATACCTAGCATATATTGGATTGGGTGTTAGGCTTGGAACCTCGCAGGTACTTCCAGCCTTTTCGGCCTCGGCCTCAGATACCACGCCTCTCCATGCATCCATCCTGGCCGGAACCGGGACTGACGCAGTGGAGGATGAAGTTTTTCTTATGGCCAGGTCTCAGTGGAGGGTGATATCAAATGTACCCTTTCCAGAGGACCCAGTGGCATATAAAAAATCAGCATGAAGATCACCAAATATACCGATATATTGGCTTTATAGCAGTTCATTCCTCTGGCCTTTGAGATCCTTAGTCCGATCAATTTACAGGGCCTGGAGTTCTTAACGAATCTGGGACGACATTTGACCAGGGTTTTCGGAGACACAAGGGAGACCACTTTCCTTTTCTAAAATGTTGCTTCCACAAATCAGCGCTATAATTTGATTGCCTTCCGGGGCACTTTTGAGGAGGCACACATCAGCGAAGACTAGCCATCTCAGAATACAATTTTCATCCGGATAATTGTTTTACTTCATGAGGGATTGTAAATACCTCGGGGCAAAAATTATATTATCAGTGCAATCTAAGGTCAGTGCATAAGGAGTTTAACATCGGACATCAGGTGGTGATACGTCGATGGAAAGAAACTGCCCAAAAGGAGCAGCCAAGCTGAAAACACTTATCTTTATTACTTAAGATCTGTGTCAGATGTAATTTTAGTACAAGGATGAGAGAGGATGAGCTCATCAGCTTAGGATTTTCATGTATTTAGAAGCTTATTTAAGCGATTTAGGGCAAGAACTATTCCACCGTTGGAAAAAAATTGCGAGAATCATTCACAATACACTGGAATGTTTTGTTTGGTGGCATTCTGAGCCGTTATTTATAGGCTTTAGCTTCTAATCCATGGCGGTTTCATCAAATCGTATTGCAAAGTAGCAAATCACATTGCCAGAAAACAATGAAAGTACAAAAATTCTGTGAGGAATTGCTGAACACAATACCCTGAATCCAACACCTGGAGAAAGGATTGCGAAAGAATCAGACTGGTTGACCCACAGCACAAGACGAAGTCCATAGTTGGCTCCAGGATGAGTCGTTACGTAATTCGCTGTGTCTAAAATTTATGAGAAAGCTCTTTTAAGCCTTATCGATACACATTATGATACTTTCAGAATCTCTTAAAAATTACTGTAGCACTATTAATGTAAAAGACTGCAGTTTAGGCTTAAGAACGAGTTTTAACGGTAACACATTTATAACATATGTAAAAGAAGACATATTAAACGCCAATATTTTCCAAACCTACTGCTGCCGCTATGCATTGATTAGCTCATTTGCGGTAATAGTAACTTAAGCATCCACCAATGAGGCTGATGAGGACGTGAAAGATACTTTAAACAACTCACTAGAACATGTCTTGAGTTTATTAAACCTTTAGAAGTGACATTTTTGTATGTTTGACAAATTTTAATTCTATCTCGGTTACGACTTGAAACCCACGCAATGTGATCGGTTCTTATGGAAGTGAAATCTCCAATGACAACAGGAAATGGTTGCCTAAATTGTGCTAATGGCAGGTTCCCTTATTTGCTCATGGCTTCAGAGTCGACACATTCGTCTCGTTACGTGATTTTCCAACGATGGCAGCACAAAGCCGGTGATCGACCACGTCCAAACAAACACAAGATGGTGAGCTAATTCAGTTCATCGAGCAGTCCTATCTACTCTCTCCTGGCCAAAGTGGTCGATCTCTTGGGTGGATTAGAGTTGAGAGTAGAGTAGGACAAGCCGTTTTGTGGCACTAATGGACGAAATTAGGGAGCTCCGTCCATCGGGGATGAGATCTTTACCGAGGATGTTGTCTTCTTAGAGCTGAATTAATACTCCTAGCGCTGGAAGTTCTGGATTGGGAGGTCAAGGCTTTCGGACCGGAAATCAATTGTTTTAAGATTAAGGCAAGCACTGACCATCCCCCTAGTCAGCTACTATCAACGGCGGCAGGCAATGAACAAGCCTGGCCGAGATAGGACCATTTGAACTAGAGTCACGGAGAAGGATCAGACAACCCTAAATTTCGGCATCTCAACAATTAGGAAAAAGGCGCAGGACAGTAAAGGTTGGCGTATCGCTGACAGGGTGTAGGGTTTGGCTGAGTTTGCCACCAGGAGAAGTCAAAAGATCAAAGGACACTTGGATTCCTTTCAAGGAGTTTAAATAAATGAGCAATCGTAAAGCAACTGGAAATGCAGATTTTATTACCTAGAGGCGTTTCTTATCAACATACATTAGAGGACACGGATATTGTGGAAAATTTTTGGCTAAAGTCGTTTATTACAGGGCTGCGAACAAATTATCGTGCTTACCTGGGTTGAATGAGAAACAAGTTCCCGCGTCAATCTTTGTCTTTTTAATCGCATCACTCGAACTGCAAGGCATATTCTGGAACGAACACTGAAGAAACGTTCTATATTTTCAAAGGTAGGTGCAAAGAAACAATAATCTGATAAAAAATTATTTTATATTTTATGCCTGAAGTTTCCGCAGACTGAAATGACATCTTTAGGTGACCTGGATGTTCAGTCAACCCAAACTTACCAAGTCCAGTATATGAGCTTCGCTGTGGTTGGCCCATCTTTCTGGAATAAGTTGCCCAGCAACCTGCGACATGAGCTTCATTGGCTTTCTTTGGCTCTTGTTGACAAGCACCAGATTCAGGAGCACCTCTGACGAGTTTCTCTTTCGTGAAGCGGCGCGATAAGAGTATTGCGATTTCAATTGCAATTTAGTGTGCATAGTCTTCTTTGACAAGGCGAAAGTGATGCAAATGCGATATAATACGATGTTTTGTCAGATATGGCGTTGCCCTGAGCAGCATTGCTTCCAATATTTAAGTATGTCGTTTCTTGTCAAAAAGTAGTATGTGTCCTTTGCCAAACAACAATATGATGAAAATTTTAGTTTTTTTATATGAGATATTTATAGACTGACACGGCATTTAATCTCCAGACTTTTTGATACGACAAAAAGCGTTTGAAAGTGATGAATGTGATGTAGAGTTTAAATAGCATGACCTACATTTCTAAAATCGTTTTCAGTACGCATCTTTTGCCAAAATAATAAGAAAGCCACGACGAAGTGATGCAATTTAGTGCATGCAATTCAATTTTTGGTCGCTGAAAGTCATGTCAATTACGAATAAACCCGTTCAAAAGACTCTGCTGTGCATTAGGCCCAACAGTGCTCAATAAAAGCCAGCCGCACTTCCTTTTACCCGCATGCTTTTTAGCACGCTCTGTTTAATTTGTGATTCCCATTTCTCAAAAGCTACGCCTGGGTCAAAATTCAGCGGAGTTGCCTGTCATTAGTTTACCTTCTGCTCTTTTCTGGCAACATTGGACTAAACCCCGGTCCTTCTCCTCTAAATACAAATAATTTTGTCCACCTTAAAATTCATTCTAAAAGAAATCTCCATCTCTTCAAACTTACATCTTGGGTCATGTTCTCACTAAAATTGGGTCAAAACTTTCTTTCTACATAACACCTTTTTCTCTCTCTTAAATGAACCTCGCTTTGATAGCTTGAATGGTGGAGTTGCTTTCTTTCACAAGTCACTCCTCAAACTTTCTCGCTTCTCTTTACTTATTCCAACCCTGAAGTCATTCGAAATCCTTATCTCTACCATAGACTCAGGAAATTAGCGCTTCATCTTTGTTAACGTTTATCGTCATCTCTCGCTTTCATCTTATAACTTTTTTACAGAATTCCAATCACTCCTTAAAATCCTGGTCTTTTCTCCCTCTGAACTTATAATAACAGGCGACTTCCATATATGCATAGGTAATCCGAACTAAACATAACAAAAATTCCAGAGTATATTGGAAGGTGCTGGCAAAGCTCACATTTCTCTTTCCATCTCCTAAAATCCAGTGTCGCATTGTCCGTAAACTTGCCTCATCAGCCAAATTCCATGGTCTGCCCTCTTCTGAAAATCCATCTCTTTCTGCTAATAATGTGTCAAGCTATCGTTCCATCTCTACACTCAGTTTAATTTTGTAAATCCTGAAAAAGTGGGCGCTGATCGTCTGAGGCTGTCACTTCCCGTCCCACAACCTGCATCTTCCGTTCCAATATGCCTAACGCAAATACCATTACACAGAAACTGTACTAACTACCGTTCACAATCACATAATCAGCTCCTCGGATTTAGGAAAAGTATATAATATTTCGTACTCAATACAAATCAACTCATTTCTGCACCCACTGTTCAGAATTGCGGTGTTCTATACTGTTCTTTACTGGTCCACTCCTGTTTACATTATATACCACTCTACTCGGTACAATACTCTATGATTGCTCTCTTGACTAACATTTATATGCTGTTGGAATCCAGCTATTTCTTTCATTTGATACTTTCTCGTCTAAAGTTGCCTTTCAGATACTTGCTTCTGTTTTGGCGATGTTTAATCTTGGATGGCTTGTGATAAACTTCTTCTGAGTCTTTCTAAAACCAAATTTTCTCTCTCGGGTAAAAACTCAGAACTCCGCAAATTTGACTGCCTTACGTTTGATCAGTTGGGTAGCTTACTTATTGACCATTCTTAATGTAAATGCACTTGGACGTCGTCTTTGATTCCCCATTTTATTTTCTAATCATTTCAGACCATATCCAGATCAGCTGAATTTCACATACGGGATATTTGTAGAGTCAGATTCCTTTTGCCTCAAACTGTCTTAATGCAACTATCTAATGCCTTGGATTCCAGGATATTTGGCTACTCTAACTCATTTCTTAATATGATCACAAAGAGAGGTCTGCACAAACTACAAATAGTTCAAACTCTCTCGCCATAGCAAAGATCCCTAAATATCAGCATATAAAGTCAACTTTGCACTCATTTTACTGGCAGCCCATTGAGCAAAGAATTCAATTCAAATCTGTCATATAGTTCAGAAAAGTACTACGTTTAAATCACCGGACATGAACGGTTCAAATCTATAGGAATATAATTGTCCGTCTGGCTCGTGATCCAGAGATATTGATAAGACAGATGTAACAGTCTGTTATGTGATCATTCTATTCTCGCTATATCAGTGGAACTGCGAACGGCATTGACTTCCGAGTACCACTGAGCCAAGCTCTCAGATCGACACCGCATATTGCACATCAAATGTGAGAAGCCCAGGGTTTGTCTTGGTCACAAACTTTACAACTGAAGTAGAGCTCATACGCTTTTTAATAAGTGCAGCCATACTTTGTCTTAGAGGCTTAAGCGTATACTTGCTGCAAAGGTAACAGAATGCATCGCGGCTGTTGCGACATTGACGAGACATTTATGTTGTAACGAATCGTCCTTTGGACAATAAAATGCTATTGTCAAGTTCGCACACTATGCTCTCTCTGCCTGTGGAAGATGTGCTTCAACATACGTAAAAATTTATCAACGTAATGCATAGCATCTATGTATGCGAACTGCATTTATAGCCTGTTCATTCTGATTAAGCATGCCTCGGCATGCACACGTCTGCCTGAGACTTAAATATTTCCATTGTACGTTTTGCAACCGGCACTGAGTAGTTTAGTCCAGGCATGCCTGGACTAAACAAAATAGCTTACTTTGTGGGCAAAATATTATTAGACTAAAACGGAGAGGAAATCACAAAAAATAGGCGATTCCAAAATATGGTACGTGATAGAAAAAATTGAAGGTGCTTTTCGCGATCAACAGCCCAAAATGCATAAGATACACCTATAGTGTTAAGGAAGCAAAATTTTCGTTGTCCAGTGAAACATATGCGTATGGTAGACTGCACAGCGACGTACGCGGAGCCAAAAGGACGCCAACTCAATCTGAAGTATAATGTAAAATAGAGCAGGTTTGGGGTAGATGTTTGAGCTGCTATTTATAACTTCTATAGTTAGCAAATCAGTGTGAAAAATATTCTTTATTCTGTGATAGACTTTTTATATCATCAGAGAAAACTCGGGCGTCACCAACCGGAAAGAGTACACTTGAAACATCCAATTGGATCTACACGAAACCCAAAAGTGCTGATGTTGGCCTCAGAGCCCAAGAACCAATGAATCTCGGCCAGATAGGTGGTCAAGGCCTATGCTTATCCTTCAGGTAAATGTTTACGCAAAATACACAGTAAACACAGTTGTCACCAAAAATGTTTTAATGGCTAATATTGTGAAGTAGCGACTCTCTCTTTATCTCAAACTCTAATTCTCTCTTTTTACCTCTTTATCTGATTTGTATGTTAATGGAGCATCAAAGCTAATGGCTGACTTTTTCAATTTTGAAGCATTTTCATTGTGAATATTCTTTTAAAAAATAAAACCAATCATTTGGCCATAAGAACCAGTAGCTAATATAATGTATTATGTCATCTCTGTCACTGCAGAAACGTTTCGACTCCAGTCGTGGACCCTGTCATTGGCCGCCCCATCATCGTCATCATCATCATCATCGTCGTCGTTCTTCTCGTCGTCGTCATCATCGTCATCAACATCATCATCATCTCATCATCATTATCATGTATAGCGTGCATCTCTCTCTAGTGCTGCCTTTTCCGCAACACGCTGGGTACCTCGCCAGGACGCGTGTAGTGCTAAATTCAGCACTCCATTCATGTCTATGTGTGCCTGTGACGTCCAGCTGGTCTCTTCCAACCTCTTGTGGAACCAGGTATCAAGTCTCTTAGAGCTCAGTTCTCTGTCGCAACACTCGACGTATCCAATCAGCCGGTCTTTTTATTTGGATCATCTCTTGTTTTTCTGCAATACTGACGTTGACGATTGTGGGTCGTAAATAAAACGAAGTTCACCCACCGACGAATTACTGATGCGCACAAAAGCCCTGTATACAGTTCGAGAATTTCCAATTGACATTTTTGAAATTGCATATTTTGCATACTGGTTAATCCGGCTCTGCCTGCCCGGATGTACAAGTCTAATGCTTGATGACTGAGACATTTAGCGCATGACAACTTGTCTGGGGTCGTTACAGTACAAATGTACTATAATGAAAACGGAAGAATGGTTTCCTGTCGCTGAAGGTGTATCATAGAACATAAAATAATATCAGAATGCGAAGCCAATCATGACGATTTAATTAATGTAGAAAGTTTTAGTGTGATGCAATGTGAAAAAGTGAAATTTGAACTCTTACCTCTAACAACGTTTCCTTGATGTTCATGCTTGCATAATTGTAAAAGAACTCCCAATCGAAATCGTCGTGCAAAAAGCTTTGTTCACTGCTGTAGTTAAAGAATTCCAAATCCAAGAGTGGCGGAAAACGGAGCGAACCTCTGGTTTGCGCTACAGGAGCTGAAACAATTTAACCTAAGTTCTACATAAACATGCATTTTCAAATCAGACCATAGCAGTTAAGATATATCATTACGAATACAGTTTGATGGAAAACATCTTCAAGTGAAATAATGACAACATGTTTCCAAATTCTTAGGTTAGGCTAGATGACAAAAATTACTAATCTCAGGCGAATTGTTATTATTTTTTAAAATTATTATTATTATTATTTTATTATTCCAGTAGCCCTGTAATAATTATGATTTTTGCATTTCTACAATTTCTACTACTATTAGTACTACCATTACTATCACTACCACTAATCCCACTGCTGCTACTAGTGGTACTGTAAGTAGTAGTTAATGGCAGTAAGGTCATTACTATTATTTTTTGCGAAAAAGTCTGTAAAGGGCAAGTAATAAAGCTAATATAAATAAATACCCCGCAAATGGGCGCATAAATATAATTGGTTGGCTAATTAGGATGACTTTTAAGTTTGCTGGAGGATAAAATAAAATTGTTTATAATTACCAAACGAAAAGACAGCTTTTTTGCTAAAGAGAGACTCGGGACAGACGGTTACGGTAGGAAAGCGTAGAGATCGGTTGTAAGCCACCCGATAGTTAACGACGGTTGGATATGTCAGGTAGAAGGATACGCGATCGTATATCTGATAGGCCATAAAACCTATTCCAAACAGTAGAAGCATTGTCCATATCACCTTACGGATAAGGGAACCGACTTTGTGTGTTGATGGTTTAACCAAGTAAGATAAACCCACAACGGCTGCTTCTTGTGCAAACTTTGACAACCGGCGTCTGAAGACCATTCTGATGACCTTGAAGAAACTCATTTTCTCTTCATTCGTGATGTCTAAATTCATTTCCTCCTTTATCTCTTCCATGGCGTCAAGAGGTTCTCTATCTCGATCGGTCTGACATCCGTCTGGCAATTTCTCGTGCTCGTTGTTGACTTGATCTGATGTCTGAACGTGATTTGACTCTTCTTGGTTTACTTGCAGTTGTGCAACAGCTTTGTTGCTCTGAGTTGACAACATTTCGCCTTCCAGCATGTATTCGAGCGAGAATGGATGGCTCATCTTCAGATTTGTCTAGGTATTCAACGAAACGCTTGCTTTATGTGCTAAAGGATAAAATATTTCGGCTTATATATGAGAATATGCGTTGGGAAGGTAGTCTAGGGGCGTTCGCCATAAAGCGACAGCTAGTATAAAACTATGATCTTTAATTGCAGCAGTAATCTATGGTACGGAAGACTCGAGATGCTATATTCTGTTTCATGTTTGAAAATTTTTCTGAGTCGTTTGAGTTACGGCATATACATGAATCACCGCATTATTATTTGCTGTTACGTCTATGTAAATAAATAGTAGACTTTTTTGTAATTTGGAATTCTTTTATTTTGTGTTTTCAAAACTATCAAACTCTATACACTGCTCTCTTATATTGACTTATGCAAAATTTAACTAATTTTGATATCTTTATTTCTTTGAAATATTTCGAGAATTTGAGTTTAGTATTCTTCGAACATGGACGCGAAAATAAGATAAAATCTCTCATCGAACACAGAATTTAAGTCAATTTAATGTTTAGACATCTGCTATTAGTTTCTCAACAGCTACCTTTTTTCCGACGTTTAGTTTGGCAATTTGTTTGATAACCAGTATACATTTTGCACTAACATCTAAAGAGCTCACGATGCTATCGAACCTCAATTTAAGTGAATCGATAAATGTTAGATCCCGTATTCTCGATATTAAACTATTAGCATGACGTCTGTGAACGGAAGTTTCTTTTACAATTTTGATATTATCTTATCTCCACAGGATCGTGGACTCCGAGGCTATAGTGGGAGGCAGTTAATAAGATATTACACCTCTACATCACACTACATTGGAGTAGATTAGATGTATTCAAAATCCTACATGCACTGCAACTCTAGTCTTCCGTTCCTGTACTTAATTTGGTATGTAGGCCTAATGTTAAATTTTACTGTTGCCGCAACTAAACCGTGCAAATAGTCGAATACGGTCAATACAAAGAAGAAACTACCAACCCTGTATTTTTGAAATTGTCGTCGTCATTCAGTAATATGATATAATGCAGCAGGTCATAAACATGTCTATGTACTTCGCCTATTGCTAAGAAGTAATCAATAAACGTAATGGCATGATATTTGACGAGTAGACAGTCTTGCCTTCAGCCATCTTTTCTCCTATGTTTTCTTGATGGTCCTGAAATGCAACATTCGCGAGTGAGACCCTTGTCTCGATTGCTCGCGAAACTGAAGGCTAAAATTCCCCGTGGGCCAGGTCGACTCTGACTGCAGGTTCCGCTCTCGGATATAAAGAAGACAGAAATTGGAACGCAAAAGCAAAAAAGCGATGCCTTTCTCTTTCGGGTCGGGGTCCTTCAAATTCTGTCATCAGTAGAAAACGCTAAAGAAGGGAAAATACAGCTTTAATGAAAAAGCACTAGTTTTAGTTTTCGCCTTAGAAGAGTGCTGGGAACGAAATGGATAGGTAAGAAATTTACCTGAGTGTCAGAAGTAAAATTTTACAACAGGGGTGTGACAGGTATTAATAAATAAACAACGAAAACAATGAAGAGCGAAAAACGCCATGAGGAATTTCTGAAGACTTTAGAAACAGTTGTCTACCGCCCGACGCCTATGACCTGGAAACAGTTGTCTACCGCCCAACGCCTAATGACAGGTCATCAAAATCTTCTTTTCTTGACCCGCTTCAAGATTTTATTCCAACCATCATTCCTTCCCACTATCAAAATCGTGTTGGCGCCTCTGATTCCGAGTGTGCCGGCAATATGTCTCTTCTGAAACTTAATAGTAACTATCATAACAGAAGCCATTAATGTGGTCAGAATGCTAAAAGAGAAAAAATTGTGTGCAATATCGGTTTGCGAGTTACTTTAAGAGCGATATAGCAAGTGTCCTAATATATACATCTAAGCATAGCCACGTCGAATGCAGCTGACAGTTAATGTGACTTTTGTAACCGTAGCCTATAATTTATATGCTCTGCTATAAAACTATATGGTGGTTTTTATTGCAATGCATTGATCGTTTTATAAACATTTTACAGCGCTTTTAGGAGATGCTTCAAAGGCGCTAAATAAATGTTTGTTACATCACATTACATTATTATATTATTCTATTTAGAAGTCATAAAATAAATTGCTACCAATGGAGTTATGGACGAGTTGTCCTCTAGAATGCGCCATTCTTTATCTTGCCATGCAAGAGTGGCCTCGTCAATTCTGCATGCAACATGAACTTCCTGTGGCGGGTCGATGAGAGCCAAGTGAACAAGATCGTATGTAACTTCGCCAAATTAGTCTTGCTTGGGCGATAACATAATGTGCTTTTGAAAGCGTACTCGTGAAATCGAAGAATTCTGCGAGCCAACGAACTTGGCGAAGACTTCAACGGTGAGCTGTATTGTTTTACAAATTGCGATTATAAACACTGTTATAGCATAGCTGTAGATCAATACAAAGGCTAATATTATTATTAATACTAATGAAAAGCTTTTCTGGTTGCTTGCTTCTTTGCTGTCTTTCGTTATGAACGCATCTGTTGGACGATCTGTGGCTCGTCGCGTGTTTGTTGAATCTGTCGGAATATCGTTGGAGAAGGTCAATGCTTGCGCTGTTCGCAGAGAATTGAATAAGGTACATTGACCTCTGTCCGCCGATGCTCCATACTTGTGTGCACTTGGGAGGGGAGAATAAAGGCGAATATAGAACTCTTCTTAGGCTACATGTGCGGCATGGCGGTCTGTTGGTAACGCATTGGGTAAATGATCATGCGGTTGCGGGTTCGAATCCGTGTGACGAATTCTTTCAAGTTGTTTATGCACACATTACCTGTATCACCACACAGTATAATTTGGTAGCGGCGCAAGCTGGAAATAATTAGTAAGTCTTACAATGCACTGGCCCCGTTTCCCGGACCTTGGGATTCGTTCATTGCCGGCTCAAGGCCTAGAAAAGAAAATCAACACCTCCACTACGTCCCACTTGTGGGATTTGGGACATACTTTACTTACTTTATTTATGGCCGCGAGTGATATCTGGGAATAGCGAATTAAAGTTTCTGAACCGTGGGAAATTGTCAGAAGTCGTACAAATTACGTGCATAAAGTCATCAAATGACTTCTTAGTGCTATCTTGGATCCTGAATGATGACATCTTGTCAGCTTAAAAGATTATAATCAACTCCCGGTAATAATTCTTGAATGACCCATAAGATCCAAATTAACGCGAAGGGACCGACGACAGCGCTACTTACATGTAACAGTTTAGAACCAGGTACAGTTGCACCTAACAAAATAGATATTGGTTTTCTCATATTTATGACACATGACTATGTACCGCCTCCTACTCGTTGTTGTTTCGTCTGTTTGTCTTTTGCCAGGTAACTAAGCACTGTGCGTAGACATAGAAATGCAGAACCTTCGCATAAAGCACAAGGATACCGTGTCCAACAAAAGGACGACCAGAAATGCGCGGCCAGCGGTTGGCCGCACTTGGCGCTCTCTAGCTCCTGCCCCAAATAAGTGCTGGCGAAGACTGCAGTTGCGATCAGTGTAAAGCAGCAGAAGCATGCTGATTGCCGGTGGTCAGATGAACAGGGCCGTCCCTAGATATAGGCATATTAGGCAGTTGCCTAAAGGCGGCAGTTGTCCTTTCGACGCATTATGAGAGAAGCCGGTTGTGTAGAACATTGTGTTTCAACTGTTTGCTTTACATTCTGTCCATTTTAACCTATTTTATTATTTTATTTTTATTTTGTTAGTTTATTTTATCACGTCAAAGCTTTCGCGGGAAACGACGCTTCTACACTTTGATGAGTCAACAAGATTTTGGGCTTGTCTGCTATCTGGGGGGGAGAGCCTGTATAAGCGTGCTGAATTGCATTGTTAGAAGACAGGATGAAGATTTTTAGAAGTGGCCTGCCATGTGCTAATTTTAAACTTTGAGTTACAAATGTTGTTGATAGATCTGTGTTTGGAAACTTTGACAAATCAAATACTCCTATGATTAGACTGCTCGTTTAATTTTAATGACAAAAATCTACGACAATGAGTCTTCACTTGAGTAAACGCTACACTACGAAGTCGCCGGGTGCGAAGCCGATAACTGCAACTACTAAAGATTTTCGACATTATCCGGTCACCAGAGCGGTTCGATTCGCATATCCTCAGGTTAAGAAGAGACTGGTGGCCGAGCGTTTGAAAGAATCATTGCTACCGGGATCTTTCCAGATTGTTTTGTCTAATGTTTCACTTCTGATGTAAATGCAGGTTTGGCAGGTATGCACGTAAACAATCGAATTGGATTTGCTATGCCACCTAAAACTCACATCACGATACGAGAATATGCAAACACAGAGTAATACCAGTTATCAGAGTAAATGGCAGAACTTTTACAATATAGAAATAATGGAAAAGACCAATGGAAAGAAAGAAGGTACAAATGACCGAGGACAAGTAAGTTTGTAAGACCGGAAGTAAAGAAAGAATCCGATGAGAAGGATATAAATGCAAGACCTTTTATATAGCAGAAATTTCATTAAAGAATGCAAACAAACTCAGCTTAAGGATTTACAGCTAGAGGTTGTGCTGCAAATTCCAAAGAAAGGCCAACACCTGGAATGCAAGAGAAAGTATTCCGAAGGAGCAGGCTGATGGAGAGTGTGTAAATGAAGCAGAACCGAAAACTGTGAAGTAAATGACTTAAGCGAGGATACCAGAATTGTGTTGTAAGAACACAAATTTAGAGCGCATAAGATTGAAAATTGCATGTTAACTAGAAGGAAAAAAATTAAGATTCAAGCACTTGTGGATTGCGGTACGGAAATCCCTGTAGTTAACGAAGAACTGGTAAAAACATAAAACTGGAACAGGTAGCGCAGGTAAACATCCATTGTTTTGCAGTGAAGTAGGAAAGGATGTAAATCTGATTCGTTCTTACTTGTCTTTATTGTTTGACTCTGTTCAGCATATGGGCGGTAAAGAAAATATGTTGTTACATCCTGTCAAATACTCATTGACGAAGACAGGATGCTCCGATGATTGACGGGTGCCTCGAAGTGACTTTCTGGCTCGATAAACGTCATCTCGTACCCGACGGGATGCGAAGCGGACAACGATGGGCCTGTGACTGTCCTTGTTAACCTGCTAGAGTTAAACTGATCCTTCAACGCCTACTTGTTAAATATTTGCATGTCCTTATATTTGACTAGCAATAAATATAGGCCTAAAGATTGTCGTCGTTCGAGTATCCTAAAGTTTGCGTAATTTTACTGTGGATGATCTTTACCTTTGGTCCACAGAAGCTCAAGTTATGAATAGGTATACGTTTGATAAGTGGTCGTTTTAGTCTAAGAAAGCCCTACGTGTATAAGTGTTTAGTCAGAGTAAGCCGTGCGGCTACAAGTGGCTCTAGCCAATTGATTTCGATAGCGGACTGTGTGACATTGGCGTATGGCGACCCGAGGGCATTAAGTGGCTTCGGCTTTGTTAATTGTTTCTATCCTCTCTGATGTCTTTTTGAACTGAGCTAAAATCTCATCTTTTCCGATTTCTTATTCCCATCGTGTCTTATGCTTCCTTGACTTCATGGATCAAGACTGTTTCCGTCAAATGGATTGCAATTACAGAATGCCGCTTAATTAGAAGCCACCATTGATTTGTGCCTTGTGCAGTGAGATCTGCTTTAGAAGTGTTCGTATTAAATGAGATTAGCATAAACGAGCGAGCTCTGAAGGTTAATAAAGCGTGCTTTGTGTAATAAACTATCTTCTTGCGAAAATTAGTATCCGGATGGTTGACAATAATTCCGACGACAGTAACTAATTGCTAGAACACAGCCAAATGTTTCTTATCATAATCTGCAATGTTACTCACACTCTTATTCGACGGAGAAAATGCTCGAGTGTACTGAAGTCAACAGAAGACGAACAACGATCTCCACATTAAATTCACTCAGGTCAAACTTCTGCGAAATAAATGCATTTTGCACAATAAAAGCTGAGGAATACAATGGCAAACTACTTAATCCAAGACTTAAATTGCCACTGAAGTTCTCAGTACTGTTGAAACACTATAAAACAATAAGGGCTGCAATAAGTTATAGGCCTAAAGGATTGTTCTGCGGTTATCAACAGCATATAAACACATTGAGTCGAAACTGTGTTGTCCTCCGCAAACACAGACGTGGCTCCGGCCTATGGCTTGGAGGTCAATTTTACGCTAGTATTGCTCATATTAGCCGCATATTCTATTGAAATATTTTTTGCTTGATGAAATCTTAGGCAGTCATATATTCAGTGTAGGGTAAATTTAATCGTGCTACCCATGTATCGACATTAGTATGGCCGGTGGCACTGTACGGATGTGAGAGTTGGACTTTGAGGAAGGAGGAAGAGAGGAGGATAGAAGCATTCGAGATGAAATGTCTAAGAATGATCATGCAAATATCGTGGATGGAAATGCGGTCAAATGAATGGGTACTGGAAGCGGCTGGAGTAGAGAGGAATCTTTTGAAGACAGTAAGGAAAAGGAAATTGATCTATTTTGGCCACATCATGAGGAAGGAGGGAACATGCATCGAGAAGGAGATAATACAGGGCACAATACCGGGAGGACGGAAAAGAGGAAGACCGAGAATAAACTGGTTGGGCAACATCAGGGCATGGACTGGGCTAACAATGGAGGAGATGCTCAGGCTGGTGGAAGACAGAGGACACTGGAGGAACATTGTGCATGATGCGGCCGAATCTCGGAACGAGGAAGGCTGAGAACAGAACAGAACCCATGTATCTACTAACATTGCCTTGGGCAGGAATACTGCAATATTGGTTTGAAAGTTTTTGGACACAAAAGTGTTAGCTAACGGACATTGTAACCCAACTAGGTGGTAGGAATACACTAAGGCTGTGTGCTAAACAGATTGGGTACGGGGTGGAGCTCCAGTTGTCAGCAAATTTTATGAGCAAATTTGAGAGATTTGGAGCAGCCGATAAAGAGAAAAATATTCTTATATATCTATATTCTTTTCCAGAGAAAAGTTATATGGAAATGACAAATTTTCTATTTGTTGAGGGAGCCAAATGATTTATGATAAAATATTATGGATGTAGAATATGTGACGGTATATTTGATATTAAGAGTTTGTAAAGCACTGTTTTAGCCATAGATATACTACTCCCAGTAACATGTTGTGACAGACACAGCTGAAAATAAATATTTGTGGCAGATGAGAATTCATTTACCAGCAATTTGTTTCTTATGCTAATTAGACTAAGCGCGTGTCTGCAGCCATGATTTTTGCGATATTGCCTATTTTGACAGTTTGTTAGCCCAGATGTCGAAATTGCTCGATAATTCGTGTTTATTTAGACTTCTACTGTGACAGAGTGGGCGTTCATGAGTTATCTTTCGTTTTCATCATCAATGTCGTGTGTTTTGGACTGCAGTCAGTCTCTTTTCATTAAAATCTCACCATTCTTTCACCGGTCTACTTTTTCAAAAAGTAAACAGGTTCTTTGCTGGGCAGTTAGGTTTCCGACCTGCAGGCCTATCAACGTCGTAGGTATTCGGAAAATTTTATTTCAGTGAAATAAAAGCGAGGGGAGATGATCCAAGACCGATCGGCTAACTCACTCTGTATTAATTAATTACTTACTTAATTAATTGCATCTGACAATAAATGTTTGATTAGTCAGTGGACATTTTTTCAGAAAGACAGTCAAACGCACATCATCATCATATTAATAATAATAATAATCATCATCGTCATTATCATCATCACTATCATCATCGTCATAAACATAATCATAGGCAGCAGTGTGCCCCGCTCTTTAGCGATGCCATTTCCATGACACTGCCAGCCGTCTCTATTCTGGGCTCGTTTGCAGGCCGTGCGTAGTCCACGTGAAATACAAGTCTCCAAGCCATGTTTTTACTCAGTATCAAACCCACAAAATAAGCAGTAACCAGTTAAATAGTCATAGCTGCAGCGCTTTTGTGAGGTACAGAGAATACGCTATATTTAGTGTCATGATGCTACTACTATACTTTAATGTGCTCGGGTCGCCATACGCGAACGCTAGAGTTTGTTTCCAACAATATTAGGTTATTTATAAGTGGTTATTGTCTAAGCTGATTGAAACCAGACTACGTCCCTATGTAATCGTCTTAGGCTAAACTGATCAGCTTAGATCAGCTTAGCTTATCAATTTTGTATCTACCTATAATTTGATATTCTGTGGACTGAGGGTAAAGATCCTTGACGATATCGTTATCTGCACTCTAGGTTATTTGAGCAACGGCAGTCTTGTCAACTGTTTGCTCTATTCAAACACAAAAAACATAAATTGCGCATCTAAGGCTGAAAATTGTCAATATAGTACGAGCAAGCTACTTACGTTACGTTACGCTTTGGATCTCTACTTAGGAAATAACTTGTTTGATTGTGCTATAGGCTGGTGCCCTGAAATATGCCCACACAGCAACCAAATACGAAAAAGTGCAAATCGTCATTTACAGTAACACAAACAATCATTATCGTAACAATGTATTTTATAAAATAATAAATTATAAATTTTTATAAAACATTAATAAATTACTATTATTATTATTGTTTATATTATATTATAATATATTACATTATATAATATTACATTACATTACATGATATTATTCATATCTTATTATATCATATTATATTTTCATATTTTTATTACCCGAGGTATATGCTGTCGCTCAGGATTTTTGAAAATTCTCAACAGAATGAAAAATGCTGAGACAGTTAGAAATTACTAGATATGGCGGAGCAAAAGTACTTTTTTCAAAGCAATACAAGTATATTTGAACAAATTATTACAATGAACACTTTATCACTAGCAGTCTTCAACTGCAAGTATAGGATATTAAACAAATCACTGTTGACAGTTGACGCCAACGTTCACAGCAAACGCCAAGAAAAGCATAATTGATAACGCAGAGTTCCGTTCCTAATATAAATAGATAGGTCAACGTTCACAATAAATAAACTTTTTACCACTAAGCAGAGTTTTAGAGAGGCTGCTGAAGAGCAACACCTCGACTAGCAGATGGTTTCAATGTCCTGTTGTGTGCAGGTGTAAAGACAACATCTTCGAAGCATTTGGTACATGACCAATCTATTATTTTGTTGGATGGGCCTGCGTCTTTCAACAATGCCTCTATCACCCGGTCCATCTCCAGCGGAAAAGAGAGCAACGTTCTCCATCAGTTCCTCCGCAGCCGACTGAACAGCTACATCCTTCCAGTCCAAACTCGGGTGCATCTCCAGCAGCGCAACCAAAGAAGCTGTAGTGGTTGTAGATGTAGTCGTCAGCATCGCTGGTTCTGGCTTTGACGGTCCGTCCACTTTGGCACCGAGTGCCACTACTCTCTTCCGAAAGTACGCACAAAACCTGAAATATGCCTCCAACATTTGTTGCTGCTCACAGAACCTCAGCCTATCAGCGTCGCATGAGACCGCCACCAGCAGAATTGCGCTCAACCAGACAGCGCAGAGTATCATCAGCAGTTTCATCTTCAGAATGAATGCCTACAAGATCAAGTCACTTTGTCTCCGTTGTTGTTCTCCAGCGGACTCATCAACCAAACTACACGTCCACCTTTTTCAATTTCGACATTATTGTTGTCGTTGTCGTTGTCGCCGCCGCCGCCTCCGCCGCCGTCGTCGTCATCATCATCATCGTCGTCGTCATCATCGTAATCGTTATCATTATCATTTGCCTCAGGTAAGTGTAATTCCTCAGGAACAAAAAATTCCGCTAGGAGCTGTTAAAGAGTATCTGGAAAATCGGGCCTCGTCCTGACCCTCATAGGAAAGCGTGCCCTGGAAAGCGATGGCATTATAGCGCTGGATACAGAAAGAAAACTAACCTCCCCTGACTCTCCAGATATGGGCGAAATTCAACGGCCAACTTCACGAAAGAAATCGATCCCAGGAGAGTTAATTGGGCTCAGTGTTGCGATGGGTAGGAAAAGATGTGTAGAGTATTTTTCGATTTTATATATAGCTGTCGTTGCCCCCAAAAAATTGCTGTGTGGGTGATGTAAGATGCCGCAGAAATGTGTCGACTGTGGTATCCCAGGCCATGCATTTACCAGCCACCCGGGGAACCATTGTAGCACCAGTTGGTCCCTGCCACCAGCACGGAACAAGCCAGTTGGTTCCTTATTGGTAGGGACATATGCTTTCTGTAAGGCCCTCCAGACTATGTCATTGATGGCATAATGACGAAGGAATAACCCGAAAGCCAGTATGCAGACGAGGCCGTGGTGAGCATCAGTTTCAACCAAATCCTCGCAGCGACACTAATGAGGGCTGCATAGGTCAAGGCCCAATCGAAGGCCAACCCTGAGAGATTACGCCGCCTCATTGTTTAAGAGAAGGGCGCATGATAAGACGGGAAGAGCGTGCAACTATTCAACAGAGGGGGGCAACTGACTGCGGTCAATCGTGCTCGATCAGTCGGATTTTCAACGTCTGCCCAAACCGCCGACTTATCCAACTCAATCGAGGACTCATTCCAGGTCGCCTGTTTTGTTGTCAATGGGTCGACACCAGATGGAAATGCCTAACTACCAGCCATCAACAAATCACCCATGTGCGTATCGGATACTGCGGAACAAAGATTGAGAATGGCTGAGAATGGAGTTCCAGGGTCGTCGCTGCTGAAGCCACGTAAGCAGAAGAAGACACTGACACAACCCTCCTCATATCAAGTCCGCCATGCTCTTAAGGGCAGTGTGACCTGCAGCCACTGGGTGTTGTCAAGCTTGCTATTGTCCTTCTCGCATGGTGTTATCAAGCCGTTGCAAAGTTTTGGGTGGTCAGAACAAGCAGAACAGCAAATTATTATTTGTTTTTACCCGAAGTATATATGATCCCTCATAATTAAAAAAAAAATATTATCCGAAAAATGAAAATATCTGGGACGTATAGAAATCATCAAAATCTGGCGGAAAGTACCTTGGAAGGCAATAGCGTTAAAGCGTTGAATTGTAATAGCAATGCGCTGGAAAAGATTACTGACTTATCTCGTGTCACCGGTTATACGAGAGAGAGACAGCACCCCAACTCTGTGTTGTAAAGTAGGACACTGCTGTTTTAAATAATTGTGTCGAGAATCTCAAACGCCAACTGGACAAAGTACTAGCTTTGTGTGACAGTGTTATATGCTTTGCATTTCCTATCCGCTGCCAATTCGGCTGCACTGACAGTTGAGTTCGATATGGATGGGAGGTGTGTCTGTTACAGTGGCATCCCATGGCAAAGCGCGGCCCGTTCGCCATGGACCGTCAGGCCTTTTCTCGCCTGTTCTACTGCGTCCAGGCAGTTCCTTCACTGCCGGAAAGCCTGCTTGAATGAGTCTCCAACAGATTAAGTCATTGTGGAATGCGTTTCTGGCGGTTCGACCTGATTTAAAGAAGCAAGAAAGTCCAGAGGAGCAATTGGCCGTGACGCCAGCCTCGCAACGGCACTCATGAGTTTCAAAGATGTTGACTCCAAGTCTGAGGCCTATTGGGACTCCCACAACTCATTTTCCTGTCTCTCACCAGAGGCAGTGATGTACAAAGCAAAAGGCATTGGCTCGTGTGTGATGCCTCAACGGCTCTAAGTCTTGCTTGATGGTATGCGTCAGTGACTGAGGTGCAGAGAATATTGGCTATCCCTGTGGATTAAGGGTTTGTCCCAGTATGATTGTTTGTGGACAGAAGTATCGTGTCTGGGTTGGAAACTGCGCAATCAGCACACCAGCGATCCAGCAAAGTTTTGGCCTGTGGGTCTTAGAGTACCTGGAGATGTTTACGCATGGCGTATTGAAGACTTCTGGTACCTGCACCTGAAGCCAAAAGGGCAGGGAGCGCAAGCGAGGTCACTCGGCGAATGCCCAGACCTCCAGCCTTGACTGGAAGTCTCAAGACATTGATTGTTAGAGAGGGACAGATTGAATATTGTTTCTAAACCATAATGCAACATAGAATGCAATTTCTTCAAAAAGGGTCAACTACACAAAAAGAGCATCGTAAAAGTGCGCAGAAGTTTCAGGTGGGTTAGGAGAATGAGTGCAACACGATCCAACATTGAGATTGTCAATGATAGGCATTGGGACTCAAAAAATGCTCAAGAGCGTCGGCTTTAGAAAGTGGATCTCCAAGAAGAGAAGTAGCCTCTTTTATTATTATTGTTATTATTATTATTATATTAAAGGAGTTGGATAAGAAAGGAATGCCACATTTTCACTCTACGGAAACACTCCATTTTGTTTTATGCGGCATACTACCAGTAACGGGCTTCTTTGCTAAAGAAGCCAAAGCTTCCATGCCGCGAACAGAATGGTCAAGTTTGTATCTTACCGTGACTGAAATCGAATATCACACCAGTATTGCTGTTGAAGATTTCGAAGCTAAAGTTGCAACGTATGCCGTCTTACAACAATACACAATGAATTCGTAATTTATCCTGCTTGTTTTTAAACTGAACTCCATGAAAAAGTCTAATTTCTTGTTATCATTTTTAACGAAGTTGGTATAGAAATTTATGCTTTTGTTATTCCACTGATTAATTTACGCTTCTTAATTTAAATCGAAGGTAGAATTCTAATTTAAACTTTTCACCTAAGTCTGATATTTGAATTGAAGGGATTATGTTTAAGCTGCATGAAAATCTTCACAAAGTTAGTTTTTTGTTATCACACAGTGGTATGCAGTACATCATCTATAAAACTTGAGTTAGTAGGCACTTATACTGAATTCGAACGCCCACATTGAACATATTCACGCACAGAGAATTGATAAAAGAAAACTGATCATCTCTTGCATCTAAAATAAATTAACTAGTACAATCGGATTAATGTGTTGTTTTACAAAATGTCGTTTCACAAAATGTATCCATGCGCTGTTGCTCACAGATAACTTATTATACCATCGCAAATATTCACAGTGCTTTATGGCATTCTTTCGAAAAACAAGGAAATATTTTATGCAGATAACAATCGGCTTTAGCATTAAACATGCTTATGAGTTATCGTTATTGCTTTTCTAATTCGAATGAAGACTTATAAACTTATATGAAATACGAAAATCTTCAGCTGAGATTCTCGGTACGTTTTTTAAAAATAAGCAACGCTGCATGTTTGGTAATTAAATCTTTACTGCTTTCAAAAGCTTTCTGGAAGTCTATAAAGAAGTTACAGTATAGATAAGTGTACCCTTCCTTTTCACTATTTTGCTATTAATATTTGTTGTATGGTATTATGGTATCTCCTGAATCCTGCCTGTTCCTCCGTCAAGTGTGTCTCAACTTGTGGTTTCAGGCGTTCTAATAGAACCATCATCAGCACTTTGCACATAGATGGTTTATCAACGCTATTTGTCCGTATTTACCACACTCTGTCAAATCACCTTTTTTGGTATAGTTATTATGATGGAGCATGTCCACTCTTCCGGAATTCTCCTTTCATGCCAGGCTTGATTGCACATCCTGTGAATCTCTTTAGCCAATAGCTCCTCCTGCCTTGATGACCTCTCCAGTGATGTCATCCGTGCCTGGTGCTTTGTTTCTTTTCAGTTTTCTTATAGCTGCTATACCTTCTTCCAGAAGAATGTCATTCTCCTCATCCTCTTGTGTTGTTGGTGATTTATCTTCCAGCTCTCAAATCAACGTGTCATCTGCCCCATCATGTAAACTTCTACACTGAACTTCTGCTCCCTACTTGCATTTCCTTCCTCTCCCCCTCCTCTATTGTCTGAGATCTTGGAATCAGGCTTGACTCAACATTCTCTCAAACTTCAGACAGCTGCAACTTCTCAAATGTGCTTGTTTCACCTAGGAAGGATCGGACAACTTAGCTCTATTCAGCATCACTGAAAATGCTGATACACAGCCTTATTCTGACAAGACTCGACTACTGCAACTCTGTACTCTACATAGTAACCCATATGGTCTTCCTGAGTGCACAATTCTTCCCCTAACTAGAATACTGCACCAGGCTGCAAGACTGTGTCTTGGACTCTCAAACCGAGATCACTTCACACTTGTTCTTCATTCTCTACACTGGCTTTCTGTAAGTGAGCGTATCCGCTTCCAGCTGGCTTTCTTCATGTACAAAGCACATTCAAATAATTTGCCATCCTACTTATCTTCCATGGTTACACTCTGTTAGCCTGTTAAAGGCCAATCCTCTTTACGGTCACCAGCTGCTGGAAAGTACGGTCCTCCTGGTACACGTCTTGTCTTTGGCGGCGTTCATTCACAGTTGCTGGTCCCTCCATCTGGAACTCTCTACCTCCTTTTGTTTGTGACTCTCCTACTGAGGCTGTCTTTCGCTCTAACCTTAAAACTTACCTCTTCCAGTCTGCTTATAGTTCTTAATACTTTACATAACCCGGCTTCAAAGCACTTCTGAACTTTGTAAGGAGGACATTAACAAGTTTTAGTTGTATTGTATTGTATTATCATGGATAAATCTCTGCAATATTCTGTCCATCGATTTCTTATTTCTTCCTTGCTCTGCACACTGCTGCCAATCTTGTCTTTGACTGTAGACTGCCTTGGTTTCCATTCCCGGTTGATCTGTTCCTCCATATGAACTTGTATATTCAGATAGCTGCAGTTATTTGACTAGTAAATGTGAAAATTGCATTTTTCTTATAATTATTCTGTGTTCTACTTTTCATAACTGCTAAAAGTAAACAAATTCCTGACTTTTGTAAAGAGTCTTACAAGAACCTATCCACTGCGTTACTTGCATGCATAAATAATCTAAAACTTCATCAAAACCAAAGACTAAGTTTGTATTAAAGTTAATGAGCCTCGAATATCCAAAAAAAAATCTACACGCAGGCTCTCCATCATTTCCTGGTCACAGATTGCATGCAACTCCATTCTTACCATTCTCTAAACAATTATATCTAAGGAGAGATGAAACATATAAATGGATTAAATTGTACTGTAGTTACTACGCAAGCTAAAACCCAGCTAACATTTAGTTTTCACAATCGCCATGTTATGGTTGACTTAACACATGAAATAAGCATTGGAGAAAGTCAAAACTGCTCAAATCTGCTGCAAACATGAGGACCAACACTGAAGCCTAAGAATATACTAACTTTTAAGAGATGAGCAAGCATCACAAATTGAGCAGAGATGCACAAGTATAACAAGACAGAACACTTCACATAATGGTAATCATATGAACTTAATGCACAGAAAAGAGGAAGTTTTGATGTCCAGACTGCTTTTGCTGTGTTCAAAAAATGTACTTTAAAATATGCATTTCAAACACTTCCAGAAATGTATCTTCCAGGAGAGGCTTACTGTAGTGATGATAGCAATGTTCCATAAGATCCTTTTCCATTTCAAACATTTCATCACAGATTCCACAGCCAAAACGTTTCAAAACAAAATCACTGATATCAGCGTTGATTGTTGAATGAGCTGCGGAAGTATGTGTTTCATCTGGACATGGGTCCTTACTCTCCTTAAACGAAAATTTTTGCATGGCGTCTGTTGTTAACAACTCTTTACCATCAACACAGGAATCGCCTACAGTACTCAAGCTGCAATGCCTATGTGAGGTATTTTCATGAAATCTCTGTCATACTCGACATAATGCTTTGACATAATTTATGCTTGCATAATTTTTAGCACACTGGGTTTTACATGCCATTTAAGACTACCTTTATGTCTATATGCTTTCTTACATACATTGCACTGGTACGGCTTTTCTCCAGTGTGGGTTCTTGAGTGAACATACAGAGATCTAAGGCGTGAAAACAATTTGTTGCATAAATGGCAAATGTAATGTTTTTTTCCTGTATCCGATTTTGTATGTTCTTTCAGATTACCGGTTTGTGCAAATGCTTTGTGACAAAAATTGCATTTATATGGTTTTCCTCCAGTGTGAGTTCTTGTGTGTTTCTTGAGATTGGCTCCTTGTCCAAATGCTTTGTAACATAAAATGCACCTGAAGGGTTTTTCTCCAGTATGGCCTCTTGCATGGTACTCCAGATGATGCTTCCATATAAATGCTTTTTGGCAAAACTTACATTTGTATGGTTTTTCTCCAGTGTGAGTTCTCGTATGGCAATCAAGATGTTCCTTCTGTGCAAATGCTTTATGGCAAAACTTGCACCTGTGTGGCTTTTCTCCAGTGTGGGTTCTCGCGTGGTAATTGAGATGTTGTTTCTGTGCAAATGCTTTGTCACAAAGGTTGCAATTGTTTTGTTTTTCTCCAGTGTGAGTTCTTACATGAGTCACCAGTTTGTAATTATGTGTAAATTTTTTGTTACAAAATTCACATTTGGGTTGTTCTTCCGTATGAGTTCTTGCTTGCATCTTATAATCTACAACACAGAAAAACATAATAAAACTAGTATGTTTACTGCTAATCAAAATTTTGGGGGGGAATATATTCAGAGATCAACTAGGTAGAACTACATGTTATATGTTGACTGAAATTTTCCCATAAAGTATTGCATGAGGATGAAGTTACTGACAGTGAGCTTTGTGAACTTCTAGAATGGGCTAACAAGGAAACAAGGAAACACTACTGAGAGCAGGAGACCATAATATTTGAGAATAATGGAAGCAGAGAGATATAAAGAGAGAGAAAATTCTTAGGTTTAATTATACCAACTTCAAGAGTAGCACATCCAGATGTATACAACAGAAAGCAACACTCTGGAATTAGCCACAACAACAGAAGAGAGTACTGTGGAGAAGCTAAGGGTGGGAGAACATAATGTTCGAACCAGTGAAGTAAAATTGGTTGATATAAGAGACAAAAATCTGAAATGGTAGTAATGGGGCTTGGTAGCAAGTGAGAAAATGGACTTGGGTGTGATTCTGAGTCAAAGAGAAAAGTAAAGCAGCAGAAAAGGGAAACACAACACCAGATATCATCAACAGAACAACAGTCAGCAGACAAAAGTGAGATGCTTATGTTTTAACTAAAACAAGTCAGGCCACACGTGCATTCAAGAATTAAAACAATATCTGAATGGTGATATAGAACAACTAGAAAAATTGCAGAGAAGACTTATCAAATCGACTTGCATGCATAAGTATGCCATGTATGAGGAAAGGCAGAAAAGGTATGAGATAACAACATTAGCATGGAGAAGTAGTAGAGGAAACTTAACTCGAAACAGAGGAGAACCATGGAAAATTCTTTCAGTTAGGAACAAGCACTTCGGGATATTCGAGGATACAGATACAAAGTGTTTAAGAAACCAATAGGATCTTTAGGTAAGAAATTCGTCAGTGCAAAGTCTGTACACTTTTGAAATAGCTTGTGTGATGGTACTGTCTTGTGGCTTTCAAGGAAGGTTAGGAGGAATGGGGTGCACAATAGTCAAATTGGTCAACAGCCAAAATGTTTTGGTAATGAAATTAGTCAATTTTGACCAATCTTAATGTGCTGAATAAGAATATAACAGTCAAAAAATGATTTTTAACTCTAGTTTTTATGATAGAGTAAGCTTCACTTAATATAGGGAATTTTTTAAAATGTTGGGTAAATTTTATTATGAGGAAGAGTTACCTTTCTAGACCTCTTCCTGGCTTATGACTCGGATAGAGCCAAGCTTTTGCGTGCTGCTCATGAATTTTTCATATCAGCTATCATTTTGTTATTTCGAAATGCCTTAAGTGTGTAAATAATCTAGATAACTTTTGTTATATGTGTGGTGAAGTGACATTTTCCTCACAGAAACATTCTATTACTCCAGTTATTAGGAAAGCTTATCACTGTTATTTTGGATGCAAGATTGGTGACCAAAATAAAATCTGGACTCCACATATTTGTTGCAATTCTTGCACTTCTAACCTATGCCTTTTGCTGTGCCTATGATATGGAGAGCCAACCAATCACGTAACAGACTGCTATTTTTGTATGGTGCCACGCCTTCAGCAGGGAATCTCCAAGAAGAACAAATGGATTGTCAACTACATTGACATACTGTCTACAATTTGCCCAGTACCTCGTGGAAAAGGACTTCCTTTTCCTGAATCACCAGCAGACTATTCTTTTGAATCTGAAGATGAAGAATCAGATGATGACAGAGATAAATCGCCTGAGCCCTAAACATCAAAAGATCCCGATTTTGTTCCTAATACACCCTCTGCAGATCCACACAGGATTATGCAGAATAAATTCAGCAACCTGATCAGAGACCTGAAGTTGTCAAAAAATAAGGCTGAAATTTCGGCCTCCAGACTACAACAACAATGGAATCTGCTTGAAGATAATGTGAAAATTTTCCTATACCAGACGGACTTCACTCAATTCTTCACTATGGAAAATGACCTTGCCTTCTGCCATGAGATCATTGGTTTAATGCAATCCCTCAATATCGAGCACAAACCTGAACAGCAGAGACTTTTCATTGACTCCTCAAAGCCAAGTTTAAAAGCTGTGTTACTTCATAATGGAAATGAACTACCACCAATTCCTGTAGGATATGCTGTTCACATGAAAGTCTGACTTCAACATGAATCTTCTTGACTCTATTAACTACAAGGATTAGCAGCGGCGGATCTGTGGGCATCTAAAAGTATTTGCCATGTTGCTGGGAATTCAACAGGGATACACCAAATTTTGATGCTTTCTCTGCAAGTGGGATAGTAGAGCACTGTTTTCCCACTATGAAGGAAAAGTATGGCCTACACAGGTCTCTTGATTCTGGAACTAAAAGTGTACAGTATAGCCCACTTGTGGACCCTGAATGAGATTTTGGTAACACCATTGCATATAAAGTTTGGTCTTATGAAAACCTTTGTAAAGGTATTGAACCAAGATGGACTGAATTTCAAGTACCAAAAACAAAAATTCCCAAAATTGAGGGAGGCCAAAATGAAAGGTGTCTTTGTTGGCCCTCAAATAAGTCAAATTCTCAAAGACGAACATTTTGGGCAGATCAATTTCCGTTTTTGAGCAGATCATTTCAATAGTAATCTGCTCTTCTGTTTGCAAAATGTTCTCAGCTACAAGCTTGAATGATTCACAAGCTGTTTTCTGATGACCATCTTTCACTCTTTCATGTGAACTGTTCACATGTTATCTGTTCACATGAAAATGTGAAAGATGGTCATCAAAAAACAGCTTGTGAATCATTCGAACTTGTAGCTGAGAACATTTTGCAAACAGAAGAGCCGATTACTATTGAAAACTGTTGAGTAAACTTCTTTTACCCTACCAGAAATTACGCTGCAACATGTAATTGAAGATCCACTTTCTACACTCTCGTTTGGACTTTTCCCCGATAACTGTGGTGCAGTTAGCAATGAAGATGGTGAACGTTTCCACCAGGACATCTTGGTGATGGAAAGCAGGTATTGAGGAAAATGGAGTTCTGCAATGTTAGTAGACTACTGCTGGACTGTGGTGAGAGATGCATCAAGACGCACCAAGCAAAGAAAAAACGTACTGTCTAATGTAATATGGGGAGGTATTTTTTCAGCCAAATTATTGTGGTATTTATCATTATTTAAAACTATTATACAAATAATTAGAAGTGTTATTTTAAAATTTAATTAATTGTTTCACAAAACTTCTAGTAAAGTTTTGCTTTAAAATTTCCTTTTAATTATCGAAGTTAGCATAAAACATGTAATTAAATCATAAGCCTGTATTTTCAGTACTGGAGCTCAATAATTTGTTTAAAATCATTTTTGTAATCAGAGCATTGTAAAGAAACCAGGAAGAAATAAAATTATCAAGGAAACAAAAAACTTTTTAAAATATGTCAACCAGTTATTGCACGCTGGATTCTCAATCCAGAGTTCAAATCCGTGTGAGGATAAAAATAGTTTTTAAATTTCTACTTAGCTTGTGCATCTTAGCTACCACCTAAAAATGAGTATACTGGCTGTATGTTGATGGTGGGAAGATGAGGCAGAGATGACTGGTGGAAAGATGAAAAAGACTTAGAAGGAAAGGACTGGCCAACCGCCCTCATATGTCAATGCAAAGAAAGTGAATATGCTAACACTTCATACTCATGGCTGCCTCTTGGGGTTTGTGTAAGGTTCTTCTTCTTCTTCTTCTCCTTCTTCTTCACCTTCTTCTCCTTCTTCTTCTTCTTCTTCTTCTTCTCCTTCGTCTCCTTCCTGTAGGAGAAATTGGCTGCTGAAGAGTCTCAATTACAGCGAATCAAACACAGATCAAAAGCTAACAATTACACAGTTCAAACTGCAAAAATTTACAACCCTCTAATGTAAAACTGCTCAGCATTCAGTAATTTTCACAAAGGTTAACTATTGTTATTAACTGTAATAATTCATATCTAAAGACGATGTTGTTTCAGGCTCTACTAAACTCTTGATCCAGCAAGAGATTTCTTCAGGAAAAAAGTAAAGCTAAGATAGGTTCGATCACAAAAATCTGGAGTGGCTTCGTTAATTAGGCAACATACAGTAGAGCACAACAATCACAGACTTCAATAAAATATCATGTAAATTTGCTCCATTATACCATCAAAAAATTACTAACATTTCGCATGTTTCTTGTGAAAGTTACTAAAGTTAATTAACCTGTTATTAAAATAACATGTAGGCCTACGTGAATTTAAATTGACGTCTGAACTGTTGTACTGACTTTTATCTATTAAAAGCTCTTCTTCCACAGCTCAACCTTCTTTAGGAATAGGCAGACTCTACATGATAAATCTTCTGCGGCCGAATATTCAGCCGCTAGACAGAAAAATATTACTTATGAGCGGAAATCTTATTCAAAACCTTCGCGAAGGCTAAGACATTTCCGTTTTACAAATACGTTTTACAAAGTTAAAATGACTGAAATAAACCTAGGACAAACTTTTGACAGTCAGCAAGAAGCTGAACAGTTTGTTACTTCGTAGGCCTACTGTGCTCGAAATGATCACCCAGTGCCACAAAAAGTACAATGTAACGCGGAAGCTTCCGCCGCCCAAGTAATTTTGTGCATGCGTTGGTTCACGGAAACTTCCGCCGCAGAAGCACTACTCGACTCTAAAATAGCATAAGTTGCATTCCTCAACAAGCGTAATATTTAGACGAAATATTTCAAGGGAACCTGTAAACATAAAAATATAAATAGAGCATAACATGATCAAGCAGCATATTAGTGAAAGAAATGAACCTCACCTAAACCAAATTAGGAATCAAACGCGTAGTTATCATTATTATTGCTTAGGGAAGCTCATCGAAATGACTTTAACTAAAAACTATAGCCTAATTAAAATTGAAGTTGGATTATCAAACCCCTGTCCTCTAGCGACTAAGCGTAGCTTTCGCTTTTAGCTGGCTGGAGGGTAAGTCGAAAGGCTGTGGGTTCCAATATTCGTCACGCAAACGTGTTTCAAGAGTTTGGCTCTACCGGGCAAATTCAACGGTAATGAATACAACGGCCTACAGAGTTGGCGGGAATATCACGCGGTGAGGATGCGGGCTTACTACAGCCTGCATTCGCCAAGGCTACGAAAAATGCTGTTGCTAACACTTTTTCCAAGGTTACCCCTTGGGGACGGATTTATGGGACGATCTTCACCGCAAAGCATACGTAATCAATAATTGTTAGCCCGTCAATTGAGTCCATAATTTGGAGAAAATGTAACTAACCGCAGTTTTCGTCTAAATGTAAATAAGAATTCCAGTATAATTGGACTCCATATAAAGGACATCTGCAAAAGTGATCTACTCAGAACCCAGTCCTTCCCTCATCCGCATTTTTCATTATCTTCCTCCTTTCATTTTTTTATCTCTTACACCGAAGCCTATACTTGGCTGCCCGGTTGATCTCTCAGGGTTAACTGAGACACGATATCGGTTACTCTGTTACTGTCGCGCACTCAACATGACTCTAATGAGATTCTGATTCATATTACAGCGTCTTCTGTCTAACGGAAGTTGGTGTTTAACCCGTTTTCCTCATTGTTCTGTTATTGGAACACAGAAACAATACACCTACTTGCAAATTACTGCCATCTAGTGAAAGCAAATGAACATATTTCATTCTAAACTGTTTTTTTAAATATCTGTCGAATAAATAATTAGTTTGAATGAATAATAATTTTTATGGACCATTTATGTGAGGAAGTCTGAATGAAGGAAATTTTGAAAAATGGCGGCTAAAAGGTGAATTTATTTTAAACTTATTTGATTCGAGATCTTTCTAGAACTTGCTCTCATTGTGACTGTAATATCGCTCATATTTCACGAAAGTGTCCGAAAGTTTGTACCACTGATCTTTGTTTAGAATTTTGCAATTATAATATAATTATAGTCCAATGTTGGAACACTGGGCATTAGTGGAGGTAAAGAACCTGGAAAGCGAACGTCCCTAAGCGCATCTTATTTTGGAGCGTACGATGTAATTTGGTTGTGTTTGATTTGCATGCAAAATATTTTTGCCTCAAGCAGAAAGTGGAAGTCAGCGAAGAAAGTCCTTAACTTCAACGGTGGCTGTGAGATCAGCCTTGGTGGCTCTAGTCTGCGAGCTCCTAGATCGACCGCGTGTTCTTCTCCAATCTTTCGAGAGCTTGTTCATTGTGGCTTACAAAGTTCTTCGTTGGTCCCCATCTTTAGGAGTATGTCTGTTTGAAGCACAGACCAGTGTCATCGCTGTTCTCTTCCCACTCGCCATGGTCTGTGTAGGAATCATGAGAATCCTCATGAAGCATTACATGCCGAAGGTATCCAGCTTCTTATTCAGGTCATCTGTATTCGTACTTGACTAGCAACAGTAGGTTAGCGACACATGTATATTGCCTATAGCTTAAAGGGTCACTTTTATGCTATTGTGCGTCTGAATAAATATTTCAAATTTACCATGTAAAGAGGAGATTCTAACATTGCTAACAATTCTAAACACAACAAGCATTGGTAAAAACTGCTTGATGGGTTGAATCAGAAATTTTATAAAGAAGTTGCCATAGTCAAAGTCATGTTTGCAACAACGAATGGTGTCAGAAATATGACTCTGGTGAATTCACGAACGACTGGGCTGTTGAAAAAATCTTCTTCAACCTGCTTTGCTCTAATACAAAGTTTTGAAGGCAAAAAATGATCACAAAAACATCACGTCGCTAAAATGATCCACTGACTGGTTGTCCTACTGTAAAATACACCTTTTCTGGCGTTCCAAAAATGTATAACGAAAAAGTTGTTTGCATCTACACTGTAGTAACATATTTTATCATAACATTTTCATATAGGTTTGGTCTGAATAAATGAATAATTGTACAAAAGATTGCTTTCATAATAAACGCAAAAACAGATAATAATTCACACGTGAGAGAAATCGAGAAAACAAACTCCGATTCACTCCATATGTTCAAAAGATGTTGCCGCATAAGTCGTAAGTCGTACATCAACCCTTGCGTTTGGTAAACACATTCATTGCATACACACATCCGGATCTTGTTGTTTTAAGACAAAGATAAATACATCAGTAACTGTGATTTATAGATAGGTTCATACAGTCCTTGTGTAGAACACAGCTCTTTCGTGGATTATGCACACATAATTTTTATTGATAACGTAAAAATATATGTCTTGTATTCATGGAATAACATTGAAAAATGACTTATATCTAATCATCTGACGGATGCTTCTTGTGCTTTATTGTTTGGTGGATTTCAATGCGAAATTACAGTCTCTGACGATTTCGTATAAACTGACTGGCCTGTACTCTTATTCAGTCAATTCCTGAGTACATACAGCCAACTGACGAATCTGATCTACGAGAGTACAAAAGAAAACGTCTGAACGCTTTCACGAGCGTTCATATTTGTGTGAGTATGCACGTCCAGCTGTTATCGAGTATAATAATTAATTAGCCATAGGATGTCATGGAATTCGGTCTCACTGTTAGGCTACAGAAAAAGATGTCCTGTTGTTGAATTACTATGGTTGTGTATGCATTTCTGCCGAAATTCTGATAAGTTTATATAAAGTTAACATTGTCTTTATCTCGAAAATGAACACGATTGCTGATAGTCCTTGAGCTATGTAACAAATAAGGCAGTGTTTACATTTGGAAAGACGTGCGAAACAGCACACCCCAGGTTTACTGTTTAATCCAAGCTGTACTTAAATTTTCTTAAATTGTTTCACTAGGAAAATATTTTGTGCAGCATATGACATTCTGTCGATTGATGCAAAAACTGTATAAACCTTTCCATGAGATATTGTAAGTGAATTGTGAAGTTCACTGGCAGCAACCCCGAACTGATTTCTCAAATGCAAATGCGAAGCAATCTGCCACATTGCAATATTTGTGGCACTTCTTAAAGTTGTCTGATAGCCATGTTTCAGCGCTTTTACTTTTCAAAAGGGCGTTGGATAAATGTTCACATACATAACATATACATAAATAAACACATTTGTAGCCTTGAAACTCTTCCAATGTTGTGTATATAGCAGATTGGCACCATGTGAATAATTGATAGGCAGTGGTTTTTTTGGTATTTTTCAAATTGCAATGTTTAGGTTGAGCTAATTTTGACGAAGTACAACAGCAACTTTCTTTTAGATAGATTTCGTTTGCTATTTAAAAATTTTGCCTTTCTTTGTACTTCGAAATTTAAACTAGCATCAGGTGATATGGAATTTCCTTTGATTCTGCCTCTGGTTGTCTGCGTGGCCTCTTTTCACGTCAGTTCAGCCTTAAGTCCGTGGCGTTCTCCGCGCCTACAGAGGAGCCTGATCCCATTCCATTATGAACTCTCTATACAGCCAGACTTCTACGACGGACAAAATTTCACCGGTACCGTATCCATCCATATGACGGTTCAAAAACAGACGAAATTCATCGTAGTCCATGCGGAGAAGCTGAACATCACTGATACAAAAGTCTTCAAGAATAAGACTATATCACTGTGGTTAGCCGATACTTTCCTATATGATAAGAACAACTACTGGGTGGTGGAGACTGCCGAACCTATGGTAATTGGAACTCAAATCAAACTCGACTTAAGCTTCGAAGGGCAACTAAGTCGCCAGATGGGAGGCCTCTACAAGGATGGCTATGTCGACGAAACCACGGGAAAGTTTCGGTAAGTGAATCCTTTGCAAATCAAAATCGATCTGCGTATACTGTACTTCGGTAGCATGAATTACTGTCTAACTTCTAGCTGCACTGACCTGATGCATTTCGACCGTTTTTTACGAACGGATTATGTTTTATTTCAAGCCACCATCGATTGATGCCTTGTGCATTATGATTACGGCGCTGTAAAAGTCATTACACTGGCCAACAGAAAAAAAAAATTTTCTTGTTGCCTTCGGTTTTAGACCTGTTCTTGGGGTAATTTTGGGCGCTGATTCAGAAAATGTCATTGGATTGAGTGCATCAGGTCTAGTTTCTGAGATATCGTCGATTTTGTAAAGAAAACCCAGTCCACTCTTTAAACGATGTCTTTGACAAAACTAAAATGTCATAATAAGCTTTATTTATGGCTAATTATAATTCTTGCTGATTCATATAATGCCTACATCCTTATAATGTAAAATCAGCATATCTTGCCGCGTGCTGAGATATTGCTGATTCAACGAAATAACTATTCCGTAGCCTACAGCTTACTCAGCACTAAATTCATGGCCTCATTTAGAATTTATTTGTGCTTATACAGCGTTTCATGGTTTCGAACTATGTAAATAGATTATGCTGAAGTCAGCATTTATAGCCTATATAAACCGCCTCCTGAAAGCTAGAGCAGCCGCAGTCGTCTTAGGGCATATTAAGAGTTGGTCGCAAGAACAATCTGTGAATGTGAACATTAAATAACTACATGTTCTTGCTATTTTTTAGGTTAGTCACTTAATTCCTCAGATGCGAACATCCTTAAGGTTATGGCTACTTCCAGACGGAGCTGCATTAACCATCCAGACATATTCTGCTACATTTGTGGGGAATACACACTAAAAGCAAACAGGAAACCGATTTCTGAGTTTGTAAAAAGAGCATATGTAGGTTATTTTGGTGTCAAACTTGGAGATCAAGATAAGCAATGGGCTCCTCATACAGTATGCAAAACTTGTATTGAACAATTGCGCCACTGGACAATTGGAAAGAGAAGCTGCCTGAAATTTGGTGTACCGATGGTTTGGAGGGAACAGATAAACCACTTGGACGACTGTTACTTTTGTATGGTTAATATCATAGGCATCAATCGAAATAATCGTCACAAGTTGTCTTACCCTGATATACCTACAGCCAGGAGACCTGTTCCGCATTCGGATATTGTACCAGTTCCACCTTTTCGCGAACTACCTCAGCTCTCAGACGATGACACTTGCATGTCCAATATCGGACAAGATGACGAAAGTGAAGAAAGTGGGGGCAGTGACAGTGATTTCCAATCAACTTCACACAGTGAACGTTTTGACCAAAAAGAGTTGAGTGATCTGATCAGGGACTTAAATCTTTCCAAAGAGTCCTCTGAATTGCTTGCGTCCAGACTAAAGGAAAAGAATGCACTTCAGCCTGGAACGAAAATTACAATTTATAGAAACAGAGAAAAGGATTTGATGCCATTCTTTACCGAAGACAACAACCTAGAATTCTGTAATGACATCAGCAACTTATTGAAGAAAATTGGTCTGTCGGATTACAGCCCAGATGAGTGGCGTCTTTTTATCGACAGTTCAAAACGTAGTCTGAAATGTGTGCTTTTAAATAACGGCAACAAATTTGGTTCTATTCCAATCGGTCACTCCACCAGGATGAAAGAAGAGTACAATGCCATCTCTTTAGTACTGGAAAAGATAAAATACAAAGAACATCAATGGGTAATTTGTGTAGACTTGAAGATGGTAAATTTCCTCCTTGGTCAACAAAGTGGCTACACAAATTATCCCTGCTTTTTGTGTCTTTGGGACAGTAGAGCCAAGCATGAAGATTGGACAAGAAAAGATTGGCCTTCGAGGAAAGACATGGTGGTTGGAGCTCAAAATGTAATCAAGGAATCTTTGGTGGCACGAGATAGGATCATACTGCCACCACTACATATAAAGCTAGGCCTGATGAAACAATTTGTCAGGGCTTTGAATAAAGAAGGTTCATGCTTCGAATACATAGTACACAAGTTACCAGGAATTACAATGGAAAAATTGAAGGCTGGAATCTTCGATGGTCCACAGATCAGGCAACTTATGAATGACCCACTTTTCATACCATCAATGAATGAAATCGAATCTTGTGCCTGGTCTTCCTTTGTTCTTGTAACTAAAAATTTTCTTGGCAACAAGAAGGCAGACAATTATGCACAACTAGTAGAGGATATGCTTCTTCATTTCAACAAGCTTGGCTGCAACATGAGCATTAAAGTCCATTATCTCTACAGTCACTTAGATCGCTTTCCAGAGAATCTTGGTGACTTCAGCGAAGAGCAAGGTGAAAGATTTCACGAAGACATCAAAACAATGGAAAATCGATATCAAGGAAGATGGGATGCACACATGATGGCAGACTATTGCTGGAATATTATGCGCGATTGTTCCGGCAGATGCCACACTCGGAAATCGTACAAAAGGAGCTTCTTCGGTGTCGAATGACTTGAAATTTTTATAACAAACTTGTTCTGTTTGGTATCATATAAGTACAGTTTCAGGTACTACCATTTTCTTTTAAGTATTTGTATTATTATGTTTATTTAGTGTATCACATAATAAATTGAGCACTACATAATTATAGCTATAGCCTTATGTTTTATGGGCGAGCAGAGGCAAGGACTGGTATATGGCATAATGTTCTATATCTCGAAAACTAGACCTGCTGGGAGAAAACTGGTGCCTTTTCTGGAATCAGCAGGTCAAATATACCCAGAAACAGTTCTAACATTTGAGGCAACAAATTATGTGTTGGCCAGTGTTATATATGTTATCATATTAGAATGATAATTGCAATTTTATTCAGATATTTGTATAGCGCCGCTTCAGGAGAAACTAATCCGTAACAAGCTCACGCACACACGCAGAATCCTGCTAACGAATTCCTAACTAGATTTGAAAGATGACCGTATGTTCAGAGTTCCTGAAGCACGTAGCATCGAGGATGAGGAACAGCGATAAACGTCGTGAATCGCCGCCGATTGCTCTCAGTCACCCTCCATAAGTCCCTCTTAGATGGAAAACGACGCCGCTTCCGGATATTCCTCGATATGTCTTGTTATGCGCAGGACAGGCATTGGACGCCAGCTGGCCGGTAGGTAATTGAGCCATAGCATGGCTTACGGTCGGTGCCGCTCCAAAGACTGCCTTCACCCTTCATCCACCGAATCCAAGATTTCCCCGCGTAGACGGCGTACGTAGGACTGAGGCTTGACTTTCCTGCTGGAATCCTGTTTCCCATCTGGAGGTGGACGATTCCAGTCACAGAAGGTTACAATAGAAACCGCTCAAAACGCAGTAAATCCGTGTCAAAATGAAAAATAATTCCAACAGGCAGATATGGAAACAGTTACATTCCAAACTGCCAGAATTATGAAGCAAATTTTATGTTTATATAATATGATTCGTCAAAGTGACACGAAGACAGCCAACGACCGATATGGCCGCGGACATGAGCAGATTCCAAGTGTACAGTGCACTATTTAGACTTTTTTCCAATGGTTATTACTGCGCTATTTAGATTGCTTTATGTAACACAGATATTGCTATTAGTCCATCATATTATCATATTGCTAATAGGCCACCAAGCCAGAAGTTTGACACCGAGGAATATTGCGAATACATCTTGCTCTTCATCCCTGCGTCTAAAATTCAAATCTCGCGCAGTCTTGTAAAATTGACAAATTGTATCAAGCCACATGACCGAAAGTATGGGTTGTCCAATTGTTTACATTCTAATGTCACTTTGTGCCTAAGTCATATATCCGTCAAACCAAGGACCGCCCTATTTTCAAGATCTTCCTCCTTCTCGGGTGACCCTCGATGGTTGGTTCAGCCACAGAATTCACCAAAAAGCTCTGTGTTACTGAATCGACGCAGCCGGGTCGTCGAATATTGAGCCATTCATCAAATGGTGTCCTGTTGGTTCTACGTTCCCGTACAGCGACTTGCACAAATCATGCCTTTTCTGGCATTGGCTGTCCATATGGAACAGGCTTCCACTAAGAAACAGACCAACCGCCAATAATATTCAAGAAACAGTTCAGCTTACGTTAAGATGCACTTTCAGATATGTTAAATAGTAGTGCCTTAGGGTCTTTTGAGGTTTCCAAAAGGCGCTATATAAATTTCAGGTTCATGTATTTATGTCTAATGTACTGACGTCTAAAGTCGAAAGAGACGTATTAGAACTAAGCTAAGGCCTTTCCGAGTCTTACCGTAATGGCTCTGATAAAGTAAGCAAGACTGTTCACTACCTCTGCATGAAAGACCTCTCACTACCTATTATCGTCTTGTATCCTAATAAAAATATCCTGGAAAACGAAACACTTATTACAGAGTGTACAAGGTATCGCAACTGAAACGGCGTCGCTTGTCCAGTTGATTTAGGACCACCTGTAATTATCAGGCATTTTGTGATCGCGATTAAATGACTATTGCGACACTGTTACAGTGCAACAGGTTTTGAGATGCAGTCATGTTACGAACAAAAGAAAGATAGAAAATGGATCATACTGAAAAATAACAAAGCAAGTGGGATTAATTATGCAGAAACTAAATTAACATCTTGGTCGGCGTATTTTCGTTCTAACTCACAGTTTACATCTAAGGAATTCTCAGAGATCTCTTCTAATCAAATGTAATGATAAGATGTTCTTTGTAAGCATACAAGCTTCGATGAGTGCTACAGAATTATGTTTTTAATTGTGGGAAGTCCCATGCTGGCAACCGGATTCTATCCTTATTTCGCTCGTCTGATCTTTCCTAATTTCGATGAACCATTCTTCAAGTCGCAGTTCACGATCAGTCTTCGCCACTGGGCCAACTACACTGCTGTGTCGAACATCCCAGAACAGGTACGTTGATCACTGGACTCAGTGGATCTGTTCAGTCTATATGAGCTCACATCACCATTAGGCTACAGTTACAAGTCTTATCGTTTTATGGCAGTGTTTGTTATGCCCTGCATTTTCATGTATTATATTGTCATGCTTTTATGTACTGCTATGTTTCATTATGTATTGCCATATATAATTTATTACTGTATTGTATTTTCATGTATTATCTGGTGTTGTATAATATTCGGCTGTGGAGGTTTGTATCTAACTCGATAGCCGTCATCAATGTCAGTCATAATCGCCATTGTGCACACTAGGACATATTTATGCTTGTGGTGTTCTGCAGGACTCATGGATGATTGATAGCGTTTGGCGAGAAACTTTGTTTAAAAGGACCTATCCGATGAACAGCTTCCTGGTCAGTTTCGTCATAAGCAACTTAGCTTATATGAACAACACACTTCCCGGAGAAATGCCGGTAACTATACAACGTCTTGGAGACATCGAAAATTGTTTGGTACCTGATACTCATTAAGATTGAGTTAAATGAAACACGTCACAATTCTGGGCTAACTACCTATCACAAATCGCTTGTTTAAATATAAATTGTGTCCGAGTGTTTTCGTGCGACCCCAAGGTACGCATACAAGCCTGATTCATGACAGTACAGATTACTGTTCTTAGTGTTTCATCCTCTTTACTTAACGCTATTTCAACAGGTAGTTATTTTTGCAATTAACGCAACAGCTACATCCTTTAAACTCCGTAATTTCAGCGATTGTTTTGTTAATCTCAAAGGTAAAATACGTTTTCTTTAAATTTATGATATGAATATTTACAATTAAGGCAATTGTTCTACGTGGTCACTTTCCACTAGAAATTAAGCACTGAAGCATTATCGTAGGATTTTACTGAGTAATAAAACAACTGTAGGTGTTTTACTAGATCGCTGTAATTAACAACACAACAGGAGCAAGTGCTCCTGAAGATGCACTATGCGAATATTCAGATAAATACAGGTACACATGAAGCATAACTGAACAACTGTGGAATTAAATAGAGCATTTATTCTTTCATAAATTGTTGTCATTGCTCTGCCTTCATTCATAAGGTCTTTTGTTCTGCCGGTACTTTGCCTCCTCTTTGACTATTTCAATTATACAGCATCGATTGTGGGTGCGATCGGATCGATTAGCCGAAGCAGAGTTCGCCTTCAATATGACACCAGTCATTCAACTCCACCTATACAAAGAACTGCCTCTGTATTATCCACCCCAGAAACTCGGTAAACTCTTAACCTGTTGTCTGAATTAGTCTACAGAACCTATTAGCTTATGTTTTCTATGTCCTGCCTTTTTATTTTTATCATTCATTCATTCAGTCATCTTTGGATATTGATCCCTAAAATTTACAGATACAAGGTATAAAAGTTGAGGAAAAGTGAACAAGTATTACGGTGCGAACGACAGGTCAAGAAGGGACCATAATCCTGCTTAATTTGGACCGCTTATTAACAAGCAATACAGATGGCAACACAGAACTTAAGGAGATGCGTATTAATGCTTAACTAAAAGCATCTTAACTTAAGGAAAGAAACTACTCAACAGCAATAATAACGTTTAGGCTGCAATAAATTACCAGATCACCGTCATCGTAAAAGCATCTTATATTTGACGTCCAACTGAATGCAATTAGTGAAGCTCAAGCAAATTCATGTCAATAGAAAGTCTACAGTGGTGGGGTAAGGTTAGGATGACGAAGCGTGGCAAAGAAATGTCATTTCGCCTACGATTCCTCGCTCAGCCGATGGACACATGGCGTGTCAACAAATGTCTTACTTACTTACTACTTACTTACTATTGTTGCAGTAGCATCCAGTGTTTAACGACATCTTATGGCTTGAGTGGCCTTTAACGTCGACCTTAATTTACGATATGCTAATGGTAATTTCCTTATGACCTCTTTTTGCAGCATGCATGTATGCTTATATATGTATGAATTTATGTGTATGTATGTATCTGTGTATCCGAACGTTGATTCAGAACCTTTTAAGATCTTCAAAAATTGGTAACTTCACTTAGTCTTCTTAGCCGAGGTGAATTAGCGTCAAAATCAGCTGACCTTGCCTCTCAGCTCTTCTCATGTTTAGTCCAAGTCTTATTATGTTCTCGTTTATATCGCCTATCTAGTGCAGTCTTGATCTTCCATTGTTTTTCCTTTGAATCTTGCATTTTATGCATTGTGTGGGATTCGATCAACCGACATTCTCTCCAAATGACCATATCTTTAGAGCTTTCTCTGATCGACCCTATCCAACAGAGTTATTGGGATATATGAGAACTGTCTTATGTCAACATTTCCTTTTTATTGAAATTCTTGCAAATTGCCGTAGCCAGTTCACTTTTCCTGTAGAAATGCTTTTTAATTTTACTTTCACACTGTCCTGCATTCTGGTCAGTTTAGAAAAATGGGTGTTATCATCGTTTCATGTAGTTTTGTCTTGATTTTCTTTGTTATTTCTCTTCTTCTCCATATCCTGTTAAATTTCCCAAACGCTTGTGAGGTGCCTCCAATTCTCCTTTGTATTTCATTTATCTTTTGCTGTTTCCACCTGCGGTCAATAAATGTCCAACATAGACAAACTGATCCACCTGTTAATAGATTCTCCTTGGAAGCTTATAGTTACTGGGGTCTCTGTTTTTGTCATTTACAATTGTTTTAGTTTCTCTGCATTAACACTGGTCAACATAGAAATCGTTACTGACTGGAAAAGGCCCTAATGTGTAGCATCTTGGTGTGCTGAACACGAATATAACCATAAAAATTTTTTATTGGCTCTCGTTTTGAAAATATTTCATATAGTTCATTTTTTATGTTTCACCATGTAAATTTATGCAGTAGGACTGCGACAATATCCTAAATAAGTCTAGAATGATGTAATATTCCACCTCATTGCATAATCCCATCATGGACACATCATGCACAGTTGATTACGTCATTTTCTGATGCAATGTAAAACTACAGCCAGTCGGCTGCTGACGTAAGATGACGTCAGCAGTGTACTATATAAAGCGAGTCGGAACAGTTGAGCATTTACAATATTACAGACTTTGTGCGAGACAGTTTAAGTTACTGTTTTATAAAACTATTATTACTTTATCCATTTAGATACAATACAGAACAGTAATGCCTCGGAAGTGCGTAAATACTGTGGACAACTTTTGTTACATTTGTGGGGAAGTGACATTTGCCAACCAGAAGAAAAGTATCACTTATCAAGTCAAGAAGGCATATCATGCTTACTTCGAATGCAAGGTTGGTGACCAAGACAAGCCATGGGCCCCGCATATATGCTGTGCTACATGTACAACACAGCTTTCACAGTGGTTGAATGGCAAAAGACCATCAATGCCGTTTGCAGTTCCCATGGTGTGGAGAGAGCAAAGCAACCACGTAGATGACTGTTACTTCTGCTTGGTTCCTCCTCTTTCCGGTGGAATAACGAAGCAAAAGAAGTCGACAATAGTCTACCCAAACATTCCGTCAGCATTGAGACCAGTTCCACATGGTGATGGACTTCCTATTCCAGAACCTCCAGCAGAATATATTTTCCTTGATTCATCTGATGAGGACAAGGGTGAGCCGACATGTTCTTCTCCTGGTCCGTCAGCGTGCAGTGATCCCGATTTTCACTGTGGTGCATCATCAACCCCACACAGAATAACACAGGAAGAACTAAATGACCTTGTTCGTGATTTGGACTTATCCAAAAATAAGGCAGAATTGCTAGGATCAAGACTCCAACAATGGAATCTTCTAGAAGAAGATGTCACAATTACTTCATATAGAAAGCGCCATCAGCAGTTGGAACCTTTCTTTATGAAGGAAGGTAATCTGGTATTCTGTTCCAATATTGAAGACCTCATGAATGCCTTACAGATCACTCATGACCCACAAGAATGGAGACTCTTTGTAGACTCTTCAACACTGAGTCTTAAGGCTGTGCTTTTGCACAATGGAAACCGTCTTCCATCTATTCCATTAGCGGATGCTGTCCACATGAAAGAGACATACGATAACCTAAAACAGCTACTGCATTCCATTGACTATAACAGGTACAAATGGCACCTGTGTGGTGATTTGAAGGTAGTTGCCATTTTAATGGGACTGCAGCAAGGATATACAAAATATATGTGTTTCTTGTGTGAGTGGGATAGCCGAGCAAGAGAGTTGCACTACGTGCGGAAGGAATGGACTCCCAGACAAAACATGGCAGTTGAACAGAAGAATATCCAGCACCCAGCTCTGGTCGAGGCTCACAAAATCCTACTACCACCCCTTCACATCAAACTAGGTTTGGTGAAGAACTTCGTGAAAGCCATGGACCGCACTTCGCCAGCTTTCCGATACCTGCATGAAAAATTCCCTCGACTCAGCGAAGCAAAGATTAAAGAGGGAGTTTTTGTGGGTCCTCAGATTAGAGAACTCTTCAAAGATGACCGCTTCAACAACTTGCTGGAGGGTGATGCGAAACAAGCATGGAATGCTTTTCGTCTAGTGTCTACAGACTTTCTGGAGAATGTTAGGGCAGAAAACTACAAGGAACTAGTAGAAGACATGCTCAAGCAGTACCAGAAATTTCGCTGCAATATGTCTCTGAAGATGCATTTCCTTCATTCCCATCTGGATTTCTTCCCTGACAACTGTGGTATGGTTAGTGACGAACATGGCGAACGTTTTCATCAAGATATCGCAACAATGGAGCAAAGGTACCAGGGAAAATGGTCCACTACAATGTTGGCTGACTACTGCTGGACACTCCGCAGAGATGCTCCCGAACAGCTGTACAAGAGACAGGCAAAAAAATCTAAGAACTAGTCTATGACCTGGTTTTTACAAATATTAACTGTAAGTGTATCACTTTTGGCATGCATTGTGCGATATAAAATTACTTCATTTCAGATTACAAAAAAACTAGAGCCAATTCGGCATTTTCACTGTCATATTCGTGTTCAGCACATACAAATTGATAAGAACTGACTAATTTCATTTCAGTAACATGACTTTTGTAAAAATTTGTTGTCCAGTGTATCATAAGGTCACTTCTACTGGTTTGTCTGTTGGTGTCGTAATGGTTTGTAGTGCAGTTCCGCTGCTATTGACGAGCCAATATCTTCAGCGAATCTAAGATTATTCAACAGTACTCCATTTAGTTTGGTTTCTGCCTAAGTCTTGTTTAGGCTGAGTGTTATTACTGCTTCTGATAATACGTTAAGCAGGTATCGTGATAAGATGCATCCTTGTATTACTGCCATTTTCATCTTGAAGTATTCTGTAATCGTTTTACCTAACTTAGTGGCACTTGATGATTTCCTATGTATCCTTAGAACAAGTTTTTGATTAGTTTCGTCCTTCATAAGTAATCGCTGCGTTTCACATTAAAACAGGCTACTTAAAACTGCGTTGTGATGGCCAATATAAACTGTATTTAACAGATCAGTTTGTGATGCCATATAGCGAAGGATTGACCGGCTGGGGACTGATCACCTGGTCGAAAAAACTACTTCTTTTGGACCCCATTCTCGACGGTGAACAAGAAAGACAGGACTGTTTGTCACAATTAGCCTACCATTTGGCATACAATGTGAGCTTAAAAGCAGTAACATGATTTATAATATTCATATACTATTTTATGAATATTTAAAATTTATGTAATTTGTATAATGTCTTAAACTTATTTTACTGGCATTCCTATCGTGACAATTACTTGGCTTCATAAGAGCAGTTTTTTTTGGAAAGCAGCCTTCAATAGTTAGCAAAATTGAAAAGAAAATATTCAGCTAAAGCGAGTACAACTATGCCGTATTTATGGTGAAATGAAAATGTATATAGTGAAAGTTAACTGTTCTGTCGACATTTTAAAGAGAATCATTAATAGGAGATGAGTGAGTGAGTTTTCTGCCAACTCAATAGTCAACTCTACAGGTTAGAAGATTCAAGTGTTTCTCAGTAATGCGACATTTCTTGAACTGGGTCGGAAGCCTGTTACGTGAATATAGGCTTGTCTGCATCACCATTTCTAGTTCAGGACGGGAAGAGTTCACAGCTTCTGCGGTGGTGTATGGGGAACATTCGTTGGTATGTCTTCCAATCAGCTTGATAACAGATGTCGTATGTGATGCAGGATTCACAAGTCTCTTTCTCCTCCAGACAAATTTTGTACTCCTCTTGAAATCGTATTGTTACAGAGCATTTGCGCTTAAGGCCTCTTAGGAACCGCTAAAATTAGGCAGCCAACATTATGAGTTTGCGAAGTTTTTTTAAATATGGGGGTAGAAATAAACGTGGTGAGAAGTTGATGGAATTTGCAATGGATAGTGATCTGTAGCACAAGGTTCCAACAGAGAGATTGTCTAAACGGACATGGCGCTCTTGCGATAACAAATCCAGAAATATGATAGATCTGATATTAATCAATGTGCGATGGACAACATCAAAACAGCATGTCGGACATTGCAGGGTGCAGATGTGGATTCGGATCACAGTCTGGTGATTGCAAACATCAAAATAAGACTCAAACAGAAACACAAGGTGGAACCGCAGAAAAGAAAAGATACATCAAGACTGGCTGAAAAAGAAAATCGGAGTGCATATCAAAATGCATTTAAAGCAAAGCTTCAAGAACTTGGTGAGGAACAGGATATAAACAAAAGGGCAGAGCAGTTGACTGCAACAATAATAGAGGCAGCAAATAAGGTGATCACAGAACAAGAGAGGGTCAAATAAAAATGGATCACACCAGAGACTAGGAGACTGGTGCAACAGAAAAGAAAACTGAAGATCAGAAGAGACAGCTCTGATGCAGCAGAAGGACTATACAGGGCAAAAAGCAATTAAGTACATAATTCAGCAAGAGCAGACAAAGGCAAATGGCTCGAAGACCAATGCAGAAGCGTGGAAAAATATTACGAAGAATGCAAAGTAAGAGAGGTGTAAAAGATGATCAGGAATATTAACAAAGGATGGCAGTCTAGAGTTGCAGAAATCAGAGATGAAAAGGTTGCAGTGCTGATGAACAAAGTAGACATTGTACAAAGATGGACAGATTACTGTAGCGACTTGTACAAAGCGGAAATGGATCAAGATATCGCAGAACAGGTAATTACAGAACTGAAAGAAATATCTCCATCAGTTGAAGATATTGGTAATGATATCTTGGAAGCAGAGGTGATAGGAGCTGTTCAACGATTGAAAAACAACAAAAGTCCCGGGGCAATGATGGTATAACAGGCGAGATGATAAAAATGGAGATATCATGATACAGGAGATACACAAGCTTTGCAATGCAATATGGAAAGAAGGACGCACGCCGGAGGAATGGAAGAAGTCAATTCCAGTTGTTCTTCACAAGAAAGGAACTGCACTAGAATGTAATAATTATAGAATTATCGCACTGTTAAGTCACCTTGGCAAAGTATTGATGAAGATACTAACAGACATAGAAGGTAGATTGAAGAACATCTTGCAGACGAACAGACGGGATTTAGAAGAGATAGAAGTACTGTACAGCAGATACTAGCAGTGAGACTGATAGAAGAAAAAGCCAGAAGAAAGAACAAGAAAATCTATAACTGCTTTGTAGACTTCAAAAAGGCTTTCGAAATCATAGATCAAAGCGTGACATGGGCGGTCTTGGAATCGTATGGCGTGGATAATAAATTGACTCTTCTACTGAAGGAAATCAACAGCAGTGCAAAGGCAGCGGCCACATTGTGCGGCGAAACTGGAGTTTGGTTTGACACTAGCAGAGGTACAAGACAGGGTGATCCAATATCACAAGTGTTTTCATCACACACCTAGAAAGAGCACTGGACAAGATCAAGAAAAATGATGGAGTATCGGTCAGTGGCAAGATCAGTAATTTTTGCTTTGCTGACGATATTGACCTGATTGGAGAAGATGAACAACGATTGGAGCACACAGTGCAAATGCTGAACGAAGAAGAAAAGAGATATGGCCTTAACATGAATCATGACAAAACAAAAACAATGGTATTTGGCAAAAAGAATTCTGGAAAAAGAAGATGGTCGTGGACGGCATTCAGTTGGAAAATTTTGAAAAGTTTACCTACCTTGGATGCAATATGACATATGACTTGGACAGTAGGAAAGAAATACTAGTCAGAATTGCAAAGGCGACAGCAACACTGAAAGCTAGGGATAAAATCTGGAAAAGCAAAGCCGTAAAGCTGGAGACAAAACAGAGCGTTCTGAAAACATGTGTTTTCAGTAGCATGTTATATGGATGTGAGGCTTGGGTAATAACGAAAGATGTTGAAAGAAGGATACTGGCCTTTGAGAGAAAATGCTATAAGAAGATTATGAAAGTAGAATGGACACAAAAGGTGAGCAATACAGAACTACACAGACGGATACATCTCAAAGAGAACTTGATGCAGAAGGTAACTCAGAGGAAACTTGGACTATTTGGTCACATATGCAGAATGAGCAACGACAGGAAGATCAAGACATTAGTGTTCGGAATGATGGATGGACCAAACAAGAGAGGAGCACACAGTGAGGAGGAGGAGGAGGAGGATGAACTACACAGACGGATACACATCATATATATACAAAGAATGGGTAGACTACATAATCGAATGGTGTGGAAAATCACTCCAGGAGCTGAGCCACGCCGCACTGGAAAGACAACAGTGGAAGGACATAGTGAAAATGGCATCGGACACCTACGGGCGTTGTGCCCATGGTTTATGATGATGATGATGATGACGAGGAGGAGGAGGAGGAGGAGGAGAAGGAGGAACTATACAGACGGATACACATCATATATATACATACACAAATACCTACGTGCATGTATACATACATACATTCATACATACATATACCCATACAAACTTGTCATATAATTTTAAGAAAAATGTAGGAAGCAAGTCAGGTCAAGGATTTCGTCTGCTGTGCATAACCGGCTTTAACTGAATACAAGTCGTTTTGTGATTTCAGTACGTTGCAAATTTTGTTACCTTTCGAAATTGGGACCACGTTTGGCTGAATCTAGGCTTGGCCCATTTCTACCTATATAAAAGCGCATGGGCAGCTGAACCGACAATGCATTTTGTTAGTACATCAGCTTATGTCTATTCAGTATTAAATAAACGTTTATAACAGATTACACATTTGCTCCAAAACCATTATGCAGACGGACATTTTATATTAGCGCAAGCGAATTATCAAAGTTAAATATGGATTCAAAAGTAAATTTAAATATGTAGAGTATTCAATACTTATACCTTATATAACGCTGTTGTGATAAAGCACAAAGCATCAATCAAAGGCGCCCCTTTTCAATCAGGTTCCAACAGGAAGATATCCAGCTACTTGAACCTTTCTGCAGTTCTCCAGTGTCATGAGATAGAATGACGTGCAGATAGGTTAAGAACTATGTAATGTAATGTAACCGAAAAGTTATAAGCCTTACTTCAAGATAAACTCCTCAGAGGCGCTCCAGCCCGACAACCCAGAAGCACTGGGAAATAACAAGGTCTTCAAGCGCTTGCGAAAAAGAGGGATAGAAACACTTAGAAAATAGATACTCTATATGCCTTCTATAAAACAGATACTGTATATGCGTTCAGTCTATATCGTAAAGACAATATTTAATACAGTGGAATTATCTGAAAAGATCATTTACAAACTTGGTTTTTGCACCAAACAAGATTCCCTTGCTCGTACCAATCTAATGCTTAGCGACATCTATAGCGCCGTATCATTATGCACAAGGCATAAATTGGTGGTAGCTTCAAGTTGAACCACAGTCAAAAACCGTAATCGTTTGAAAAATCCGATCCACATCCGATAGGTCAGTGAAAACAGTAAGTCAGGCTACGGTGGTTGAGCAAGCTAAAGCATATGAGTCTTAGATTTAGACATGAATGATATTAAAAGAACTGATACGTAGAATGCACATAACTGGACATCAATGATATCGAAGCTTTGGACCAGCCGCCGGGAACACCCAAGGACCCAAAACTGTCCTGCTGCGAGGCAAAACAGAGTTCAGTCGTGTCACGGACAAAGTTCTTCAACTAGACGATCCGGTGAACCATGGTAAAATCATGGGTGTGAAGAACAGACTACGAGTGGGGCAGCCAGAAACCATATGCACCGGACAGAACTCTTCTATTTGATCGTGTTCTTGGGTTGTCAGTCAAGAAACGTATCTCTGAGAAGTTTTCCTTGAAGCGGTGCTATACAAATTTGTGCTTACAATTACAATTAGAGTAAGCTGTCTAAGGAATAGACTGTGCAGCACTGCTTGAATCTCTGGACGTAAAATGAATTGGGTTTTAACGGAAACAAGTTAAGACCAACATACTTTTGCAAAAAATTATTATGTCCTTTCAACAGAAGAATCCGACAGGGCTTTGCACTCACTTGCTGTACTTAGCTAAAAAAAGGTAGCGAGTTTTCTCTTCGTACTTTGCACTATCGTAACTGAACTTAAATCGTTATATGTGCGTTGTTCGAAGACAAAACTTATATCAAATATTTATTTCAAACTGATTTGTGATTTAACCACAGAAGGCTCGAGAATTAACGTTCAAAACTTCCAAAATATCGGTCCTACTGGTTGAAACATATCGCAGTCATGCTTTGTTGCTAATTCTCGCAATTTAGAAAAATTTCGAAAGGCTAGAGTGAAGAAATGGTACAGGAACTGTACTGATAGACTTTATGATGGTAGGATAGTCAGAATTATTTTTGATGCTGATGTTCTTGGTCCGTCTTGCTAATGCCTAGGAAGAGATATACACCGAAATGGGCATGGCTGAAGACGCTACAGTAAACTCTCGCCCGTTAGTGGTTTATGACTCCACGAATAGGCCTACGGCTGATAACTTTCGTTTACCGGTCGGTTATAAGGTAAGCGATGGTGTGTTTCATATGAGAAAAATGATTTTGTTTAGCAGCGACCATCGACTGATGCCTCGAGCATTACTACAGTGGCGCTATAGAAGTTTTTAGATTAGATTAGACGAAATTTTAAAAAAATCCAGCATAAAAAATTAATTAAATACTTCTAACGACAACGGTAAGCCTTTAATAGAGGAAGTGCTAAATATTCAGCATTAAACTAAACCAGGCACTGAGCCTACCATAATGAAAATTCATAAACAACAAGCATTAAAACGGCATGAGACCGCTTTAAATGCATTCAGAATTCGTAGACGCAAAATATAATTTTTTTCACAATTTTTTTTGTATTTCGGTTTTCACTAGGGCTAATTTGAGTTAGCAATAAATACAATTATAATAATAAATAAGCTGACTAGTTTTGATACAGGTTATTTTTAAAAAGTAAGAGATACAACCTTTAGAAATTAGAAAACAAAGATGGGAAACATTATTTTATAACAAACAACAACAACCAATTTCGCAAATTACAAATATATTAAACTCATTCGGATTAAATAACTTATAGTACGGTCCAGTGTTCTGTCGCATTTGCCTGGTTTCTCTATTTTTAGACTGAGACTTGTCTCAGATTTGTCTCTTTTTCGCATTATGTTCAGTTTCGATCCATGCGCTATGTTAGAGTTTTCTCTTTTGCTTAAACATTGCATTTGTCAGTTTTATTTTAATTGCCATTTCCAGTTTCCAGATTCCAGTTCCATCGGTCACCAATACTTTACTGTCCTTAGTGTTCAATTGCGCGTGTGATTTCAGCTTTAATTTAGCTGTTGGTGTAACTGCACAATAGCTGAATTGTTACTGTAGTTTCAACCGTAATGACAAATGCGTCAGAGTATTACTACATCACGGTATAGTTTCTGTTGTTTTGTTTTCAACAGGGGGCAGCTGTGCTAAAAATGATTGAGGGCTTTCTTGGAGTTAGACAGCTGAGACGTGGCATAAAGGTAAGACAATCTGACAATTAATTAACTTCTTATTAAACTCGAAAACGTTGACATTGGGTGTGTAATCCATGCGCATACATTTGCTGCCTGCCGCTGTAAAGACATTAACCAAAACGTATATGCCAACAACAGTCTTAAATTTCGCACCAATCGAGTTTCTTCTTTGAAGCATAAATAACGTATTGTCGGGCATCAACTCTCTTCAAGTGGACTAGTCGCTAGGCATAATCGTGGTCGGCGAGTCGTTCGCAGGCCATTTGCCGGTCGCCATGTATTACTGACCTGCTCTTCAACGTAAGAATAAAGAGAAACGAACAGCGGAAGAATGCGAAAAGATAAAGTTACAAATAGTGTTAGTTCAATTGATTCGCCATTAACTACGACAATGAATTGCATATTTTATAGAGGTTCATTAAGAACAATACTCACGGTACAGTAGTGACACAACATCTTTGGGACTCACTTCAAGAGGTACGCATTAATAGATAACATACTTTTCTCATTTTGTACGTTTAAGAATGAATGTTAACGGCAATGTAACACAACGCAAATGACACGTATATGACAACACATATTGAACGCCAATACTTTCCAATGGTCCTTTATAATTATTAGCAGAAATGTTTTAAAAGCATTAACGCTGCAGTTTTGCTGTCGTACTTTTGTGTTTTGCATTGTATTTCAATTAACAGTCTTGCTTATAATTAAAGTCTAGCGTTAATTTTGCCCTTTTTTTACAAAAAATGTCGGTTGGCCGAATTTCTATGTTTTCTTGTGACACAAATTATAATTCATGTATTATTGTATTCTTACTAAACGATAGTACGAGCTATATTTTAACATATTGTTATATATATTACTTTACAATAGTGCGAGCTACATATTCGCTTGAAAGTGTTGTCTGTCATTAAGACGGTGTTGTCTGGGATTGAAGTACAGCAGCTGAACTTTAAGCTACACGCTTAGAGCAGATGCACTCTTTTATATTTAAACAAAATATTGCACTCTCGACTCTTCTGTACTGTAGCAAATAAACGGTCACCAGCACGACGTTTCATTAGCTGCTATGGCAACGAGTTTGTTTACAGAGCCGGTAGTGAATTATATTCAATGCAAGAAATATTCTAAATTATTATATTCATGGCCTACGTCGGATTTTTTTGTGACTTGTATTTGTAGTTGTTTTCTTAAACGATTTTAAAGTATAAAAGCATTGCAGGTTTACGTTTATGATTCTAACGGGTGCTTTTCCTTTGTTCCTCCACGCCTCACTCAGCATCATCTGTCTTAAGCTCCTCTATCCCTCACTCTTCAGGCTTTCCACTCAAAACTAAAGTTCCACCTCTTCAGGCAATCTAACCCTGATCCATACAATACGCCGCCTTCCCATTTCTCTCAATCTACACACAACCACATATATTTGACCATCATTTTAAAGTAATAAATTGAAATCGTTTTTGCAATATGTTCTAATTTACCATTCATTTTGCCTTAATTTTAAGTATAAGTTTGGAAATACATCAAAATTAGCTTTGAAAAGGACTATCTTGTGTATTTACATTCTCGCCATAAAAATGTTTTGTCAATATCGAAGGTTTTCAGCATTAAAACGCACATTCCGCAATACGTTTACCTCAAATCTCGCATATAGGCCTAATATGGTCTACGTGTTTGTACTGAACGTCGTTTAGTGAAATAAAAAGTCAGAGAAGCATAATTTTGTTTTAGGCTTCGCTGAAAGTGCCATTGTCAAAGCGATTGTTGCCAAATTTTTCAAGAGCGGATATCCCTGCGACATATTAGTCTTGTTAAATTTCAAGTTAATCTGTTCAGAGGTTTGGATTTATAAGGCGTTAAAAATGGCCGTTAATATTAAATTGTTCTTCCTCACAGCCTGTGGTGAATAGTTTGAAACTTGGGTTTTCCATTCAGACATGATGACCCAATGAAAGATATAAAAGGAATATCATTGATGTTTAGGTAGATTGTTCGAATTACACGAATGTTTGCATTAAGTTGTTTCTTCTGCGTAGGAAATTGATTCGAACCTGAATATCTCGGAGATCATGAAGACGTGGACTCACAGCATGGGCTTTCCGGTTATTAGCATCCAACTTCTTCCTGACAACAAAATCAATGCAACACAGAAACGATTCCTCCTGGATGCCCGGAAACATCTGGATAATCCACGTTCAAAACACGGGTTGGAACATTTCATGACTTTATGTTCATAAATTGCAACACGTGTTTCTGCGTGTGTCTGGCCGTTTGTCGTCTTGATTGAATATTTTGAGCAATCTTAAATTGCAACTGCTTAGATGTCGTAAAGTCAGCAGTCATTTGCCATCTTGCCTAAGTTGCAATAAAGTTGAAAATAAACTACTGGGTTAGTGATAAAGACAAACAGAGACCCAGAAACAAGACATGGAGGGAAAAGAGTGTGCCAGAGAGTTGGAAATGGTGAGGAGTAAAACCATCAGCAAGATAAGCAGGCACGCAGAGAGGCAGAAATGATTGGAAGGAGGGAGGCAAGAAAGCAAGAGGTAGAGAAAAGGCAAGGCAGGAGGTAGGAAAGCAGTAACAGATACGGAGGCACAGAGGGAAGGAAGTAGGCAGCGATGGAGGCAAGAACGGGCGAACTGAAGACTACAAGTTTGAACTCGGAATTCAATAAAACTGATACACTCTGCGATTTTTACATCACAGTAGTATTGTAGGTACAAGTGGTATGTTCCTCTCACTTATCAAACGAAAGAAGGAAACTTCGGCCTGGTTTGGATGAATAAAACAGACGGTGAGTGATGTGAATTGAATCATCGGTCGCTGAGTCCGCTGACGAATTAGTGTAATCGGCTCATGCAATTAAACTCATATTCAGTCATCTGGTTTCTTGGTGAACGTATGTATGCTTGTATGAATATAGGTATGTATGTATTTGTATGTATGTATGCATGTATGCATGTATATACGTGTGCATGTATGTATGTATAAGTGAACATAATATTTTGATAACGAAAAAACAGTTTTAAGCGCCCGTTTGTACACATTATTTATGACGTCACATCGATGAGTCATTGAGTTGTCAAATTGTTTGTTAATGGCTGGAGCCGAGTCAACCTGACGTCACCAGGGATTCATCCCCGGACACGTTTTAGATATACGCTTCTGATATACCCATAGGCATTCTGAACTTGTCCGCTGGTGTGGCGAGAAAAAGCTTATAAAAAGTGGTCTCAAAAATCATTGTTAAGGAGAGCACGAAAAGTTCTTTTACCGATAGTCGGTCTTACACTTATTTAACAGTTTGAGTTACAAATGTCATTAGTAGATTAGTGAGTTTAGAAAACTTTATGTAGACTATTGAAGTACTATTTCAATTGAACTGTTTTATTTATTAATTATATGTCAGAAATCAAAGACTGTGTGTCTTTCCTTCAGTGAAAGCTGCATTACAAATCGTGCTAGTGCAACTTGTGTGATATTTTTGTAATATGCTGATATTTATGGGTCTTTTGGCAAATAGGTTTGAACCATTTGTAGTTTACACAGACTTCCCTTAGTGATGCTGATGAGAAGTGAATTAAAACGATCAAATCTACTAGAAACTAATTTAGTTTGAGGCAAAAGGTCTGATTTTATGAATACCCTGAAAGTTAAATTGATAGAAATAAGATTTAGCGCACATTGTTTATCAGGAGTTGAGCAAACAAGCTATCAAATCTCAACCTGAGTTGCTGGTTGGAGTAAGATGTAAAAGATTTAGGAAGAAAGATTTAAGTCTTACGGGCGACATCTTGTCAGAAAAGAATCGCAGGAACCTGTCAGCAAGAAAAGAGTGTGATGAAGAGTTAGGTAGTATATTGCATTTGCCAGGGTGTAAGACCTTGTTCACAATCTGCCATAATAGCCCTGGAGAAGAGGAGCTCTCAGAGAGCAGACGATACAAGTAGGTAGACTTGGCTGACGATACAAGTCCACTGACAACATGACACTAGCATCGGAATTTGAGGATATGATAGCTAAATGAGAACGTCGCCAATAGCTTTCAAAGCCGGCTGCGCAGCCTCCTGGCAGCCGCAATCTCTGAGTTTTTTGGGGGGTTGGGAAGCGCGTGCAGCAACCCTCTTTGACTTAGCAGGAATGTGGCATCCAGGATTTCAAAATACAGTCAAATTCATTTCGACGGCAAGTTCACTGGCTGTCTTTGTTAGAGAAAACCAATTGGGAAGGCACGCCTGTCAGATATGAAGGTTGGAATGCTCAACATTTTCCATGGGCGGGAGCTAATGAAAGAGTAATGTATGCTGAGGGTGGCTTACTACACAAAATATCTTAGCAGTAATGGCTGCATTGGCCAGAAAAATATAACTCAGAAGAAAGATATATTTAACACCTGAACAATTGGAACTGGTTGTAAGGAGATCAAGTTTATGGCCCGATGTCACGAATTGAGAAGGAGTCGAGCTGTATTGAATCAAAGCCCAAAAAGATCTTATGAAATCTTTTCAAACATAGTTCTGAGTATTTATCTGTATTTTGAAATCGCACGTTTTTATAAGTTCAGAAAAAGAAGAAACAAGGAATTCAAGCAGTTGTTGGAATTCAGAAAGTGAGAGAGAGGGAGGGAGGATGGTAAACATTAGCAAATGTGATGCATCGATTTTCAATGTTCACGCTCTCAAGGGACTGGGGTTGAAACTGGTGGAGGGAAGCGAAGAAGTATCAGATCTATGCGATTTGTGAAGGAAGGCAAATCCTCCACTAGTTAATTACGCCGAGATTAATTGCGGAGAAAAAAATATGGTAGAATTATACCAGGAATTAGATTAGAACATACAAGGAAGAAATTTCAGATTGTTAGAGCCAAGTTGATTGAGGGCACAATATCTACCGGGTTATTTAAGGTATGAATTTGAAGAAAGTGGGACTTGTTCCTGATAGAACTAATATTAAGGTGGCAGAAGTTAATGATTTCAAGGCACACATATATACACACATACACTCGTACACGAACACATATTTATTTATTTATTTGTCTTTAGATCTGTCCTTCAAACTAATACTTTGAGTATTGTGATGTTAAGCTCCTAATGTGTTTTGGTTCAACTCCTGATGCATCATGTGAAAACGATCATTCGTTGGTCAAGCTAAGAACGGAAATAGTTGTCTGACGTCGTAGAGTTCAGCCTTTGCTCCTACTTATAGAAACCTGCAATACTTCATCTATTAGGTTTTTACAGAGACACTCGTGGTATCACTGTTTCAGCTGTATTTGACAATCCTCTTAGTGCGGATGATGACTGGATTTTATTTAACTACGACCAATCTGGATATTACCGAGTGAATTACGACGCCGCATTGTGGGATCGGATAACAAAGCAGCTCAATGATAATCATACGGTATAAAAATAACTAATTTTCTGGTCATTATGGAGCGGTTCTGTTTGATCATCGAGCACCGCTGTTGCGACTGAATGCAAGACAACATCGTTATACACCACATTAGTGATCGCTATTACCAGTCATTACATTTCAGCAAGGCTATTTTACCCGGTGTCTAATCACGTACAGAAAATCTAGTTTCTGCACGCAAATAGTGACCTGCGCTAAATATATGGATATATTGCAGATTGTCTAACATCTGTTAAATATCATCGAAGCGCATTCTGGTCTGATAGGAGATTTAATTGTTAAGCCTAGTTAAATCTTTATTGAAGTGAATGGATTCTATGACTTTTTAGCGAAATGTGTTGTTTAGACATTCAACTAAGCATCTTACACTGCTGCATCATTGTTTCTTGTTCCGCCATAATCGATTAGAATCTGAATTCTGGTCCAAAGAATCACATTTAAAACTCGCACTTTTAGGTCTTTACTGAAAAGCAGCGATCGAGACTGCTTAGCGACTCAATGAAATTGGCTTCAGCTGAACAGTTAGGATACGACGTATCCCTCGGCCTTACTAAGTACGCTGGTCGAGAAAGAAGTCTACAACCATGGTCACACATCACGAATGAGTTAAATGTCATCTTCAATAAACTCTCCTCTACGAATTATTCTTATCAGGTAACAGTCAAGGAATTGGGCTTGTTTCCACAGTCCAGTTTTCTTAGTTTCGTTTCAGTGATAAGATCCAATTCCAAACATCACCAACCGTAGCCGTCTGACTGCATGTCTGTTGGCTCCTGGATCTGGAACTGGAACCGAACCCTTCTTGCCTATCAATTTTGCCTTGACCAATCGTCTGTGAATAGTCTGGTTCCCGCGACTTAGATTTCGTTGGGCGCTGTAGAAATCTCGAGTTTACGATTATGATTAAGTGGGATATCTTTATTCATCTAGCCTATTATGTTTCATGCCACATGATTAAGAAATTCTCACGAGAGTTGATTATTATCGGATGGAGTACTGAGGGATTAAAGTTGACAGGTGCATTCATTAAAGGCTGATTTGTTTGCCAGTCACCCCACTGTTTATCTTTCTCGATTGGGTGGCTCTACAGATGCATTACGGTCAGATATGATTGTATTAGACCAGATTTTATGTTAAATAAACACTGTTAAGTGTACAGCGAGATTGTACATTAGACATACAACGTCTTCGACGTTGCTTGGTCCGGGGGACACTCTGAACGCAGTGTCATCAGTCTACTCTGGATGGGAATCCATTGGTGGGTCTCTGCGTATGTGCGCGGGCTTGTCATCGGTGATTTTTCTAGTTCTTCTAACAACTGACTGCTAAATGATAAACTTTATGATCTTAATGACATTTCTAACATCATTGCGGTTTGCGTAGAGAGCGTCACTGATCAGTTTATCATGAAGTGGCGCTATACAAATTTTAAATTACAATACAATACAATACAAAGTTCCATTAATAGGGATGGAATAGCCTCGTGTTATTGATAACATATGTTCACTTACTCACTCACTCATCCATCCACTGACTACTTTGTCCACTCACCGACCCATCAGTTGGCTCAGTTAGGTCTTGTTTTTTAGAGTTACCTGCTGAAACTGACTACCAATATCATGGATGAACTCCAAGTTGAGGATAAAGGAAGCAACAGCGACAAGTAAGATAGATATAAAGTCTGTAACATAGACCTGATTATAATTCAAATATCTCATTTCCATCATCGCTGGCCAAATAGTATTACTAAAGGAAAATTGTACCTTCTATGCCGTATGTAACTAATGCACAAGAAATCCGTCAACCGATGGCGCTTCAAGATCAAGTCATAAATCAGATAAATTTTTAAAAGGTCAGTGTTTCATGAGACAGACAGGCAGTCAAAGTAGAGTCAATAGCTAAAAAAAACTGTTAGTTTTGGCTGATTGCGCAGATACGCACGCCTACAAACATATCTACACGAGCTGATCTACCACCAATCACCATTTTAAGTCAACCTTGAAGGAGCCTGTATTTCATAAGAGTATCATACCTCTGATTCAGCTATTTATGCCTAGCACGGTAATCACTCAACATTCATTCATTCACCATACTATGTCGTACAATGTCACACACCATCACAACATGGCATACCACAATGCAATGCAATGAAACATACTTTCCCACATTATATAGGTACAACTATATTACATTTTCGCATTACATGTTAGGCTGTTGCGTCGGCGTATTATAATGTTGGCCTGCAGCGCTGGTCACAAAGGCTGCTTAGAAAACTCAACGCGGTTATTTGAAGCCTGGATCCAAAACGAGTGAGTTTAGTGGTATTTGCTTTATATGAAACAGATGCGCTTTGTGGTTCCTGACAAATGCGTTTAATGATATCTCTTCAAATGACAACATTGATGCATGCACGCTTTAAGTCTTTATAACTCTATTTTATACTAACAAGTAGCTGGCATTTTCGAACTCCGGAGACAGACAGTCAGAAAGACAGACAAACAGAGAGACAGACAGACAGAGAAATTGATTAGAAAACAAAGATACGGATACGGAACAGATAGGCAAACAGACAAACACGTAAGCCAGGTGCGTCTATCCCCCTACGGCCAATAAGGCATCATTTCCTCATTTTGTCGTCACCCTCCCTCTTTTCGAAGGATTTCCATAAGTTCATGTACAAACGTAATAATCACACAGCGCATGCGCGCTTCGATCACGGAAAGCACATTTGAAGCACATGATCGCAACTGTAGTCTCTTTTTTCAGAAAATGGCCTTTAAGGTGGCTTATAACGTGTACAGATTGCAGTCTTTTTCATGGTGTATCTTTTTCGAGCTCGGTCTATTATATCTCTTGAGCCCGAAAAATCGAAGTTTCTGTGCGGCAACGGCGAACTAGGATATTTGGAATAGCTTCGACGGTCCACTATGGTCAGTTATGGTGGGTTAGGGACAACGCTGCTGGCTACTGACATACATGAAGAATATGGTGACGCATAGGATATTCGTACAAGGCGCCTTCTACCACAGACCGAGGAGGACCAGTTTGTGTGGTGTGAACTCTTTATTTGGCTATCTCTTTTGTCAACCTTAGCTGCATACCAACGCCCCTCATGACAATATTAAAATTTCTCTTCCTGAGCGTCGGCACTCGTTTGAATGTAGTAACAGATTTTATTTGTGTGCTGTTGGAAAATGCAGTGAAAAAAACATAGCTATTTGCAAAACTATCAATCAGTGAGTCAGTCAATCAATCAATCAGTCAATAAATCAATCGATCAATCAATCATTTATTGCAGCCGTTCAAACAAACAAATAAAGGAAGGTGTTCTTAAGAACAGCGTACTATATTGGCCGATGTCTAGTAGGTCTTACCGTAACGCTTGGATACTCTGTGTAACACACGCACAGGCAGACACAGACATAAACACAGACAAAGCACAGAGATAGATAGAGTCAGAAACACCGAGAGTCAGGCAAATACAAATGAAGACTAACTTCAATTCAGTAAGCGCATTATTGTAGGACTAATGCTGTTCCCGAAAACATAAGAGAAGAAGTTAACTGCATTGGTATGTATTCTTCTCTCTTCTCCTCGAGTTTCGCCTGGAACACAACTTTCGAAAGATACATTATGGCGAAATCAGAGAAATACAGGAAACAATTACTGTTTACCCTCATCTGCAATGAAGACAACACGTTATTAAACAAGTCAGTCAGAGATTTTCTGTTTCTCTCAATGCCATTTTCGGTATTTCGCTTTGTAATATGTAATAAATGTAAATACATTTTATTAAGTACTATGCAATAAATAGCGCTTAAATAAAATATTAAAAATGATGCATAGCTGACTGTAAAACACTAACGTAAAGAACTTCAGAGAAATCTGCAACACGGAGAAAATTGTGAATCTGGCGATGTTCACAGCTAGTTGTTAGTGTTCAATTTATGATTGCAGACTTTTAAACTGTTCTGGACAAGACAGTTTTCAATAGCTTGAACAAAGCTGCCGATTTTGGGCTGAGCTTTTATGTGAGCTCTGTACACCGCCTCTTAAAATCCTTTCGAAGGAACTCGTATTCTTATTCCAATCTAGACTTAACAATAAACTGTTTCGATATGTTTATCTAAGCTGTATGTTTAATCAGACTGAATTCCTGGTATGGACCGGATTATGGATACACAAATGTACGCCATCGATTGGTGCAGGACTATTCTGCATTATTATTACAGCCAATAAAAATTATGCACTTAGATCAAACTAGAATAAACTGGACAAGTACTGTGTGTTTAGAAAAAAGGAATCTACATACAATTTACAATTACTTAGGTAAATTTTAAGTTTAACTATATTTGATAAACGCGATTATGTCAGTCTTTCACAGAAGTTTGTTAAGTCCGTCCTTTATCTATCCGATGTCCGAAATTCTTTAGGCAAAGATTCTGCATCAAAATTCTAATTTTGAAGTTAAAATTGAATGACATTAAATATTCTCTCTTCTTCGCTGAAAGCTATTATGAGTTAGAGTTACCCAAAATATTGACATCATAATGGTATGTCATATTAAAAGGGGCCATTCCGAAACTATTCAACTATATAAACTGTAAACTATAAAATTATTAATAGTAAATATAAAGGAAATACAAGTAATAGTACAAAATATTAGTTGTACATTAGTAAGGAACAAATAACTTTCAGTTCAATTAAAGTGTCATAAAGGATTGCTCAAGTAATTCAAGTTTGCCTAAGGTCTTTCTTTCTTGAACACAGTGTGCGTTCACGCAGGATATAATTCTTTGTTTGACGTGTTATTTTAAATTACGTATTTGCAACTGATACGTTGTTTATAGGCTCATGGACATTTACATATCCAATACCTCAAGGAAAATTCTGCATAATGATTTTAAAGAAGCAGCCTCGAAGTTTGCTTGGCAACGGCCAAATTCCGTTTATTTATATCAGTGGATAACACTCCACCACCAAGAAGTCATAAACAGGTATACATATGAAGCAATATTTCGCTGGATCATCCCTGGGCGCTTTGAGTGGCACGGTCTAAGGCTGTCTAGATGTGTTTGTCATTTTACGAATCCAGGGTGCGTCATGTGAAACTTACATTTCGTTTTCGAGCCCTGTTCAGCTACATATCTGCTATAGTTGTCCAATTTACTTACTAAACGAACCTTATCAAGGGCGTCGGCAAGAAGGGTTGACTAGACGCACAAAGTTTATGTAGCGCCAGGTCAGAGTTACGAAATGCTGAATTATAATATAGGTGTAATTATCCGAAATTTCTCAGCGCCAAACAAAAGCCGCATTAGGACGACCAGCTTATTCACCGGTTCTACTTCCAATCAAGTCCGCAAGAACCAAGTTATTTGGTCATTTCTGATGCCAGGTCAGGATCCGTGATAGGAGACATCATGGTGCTACTGTGGAAATCGTTGATGATGGTGGCCGTAGAATGATGCAGAAGCTGAATCAGTTTAGGATAGCTTGAAAACTTTGCTTTTCAGTCTTGAGTGAAATTCTGCAGGAGAGAGGGCAGGTGAGGAGCGCTAAGTATGGATTGTTGATGTATGCACAAAGAGCCGTATGCTATCAATTATAGAATAAAGGTCATCATGTGCTTTCAGTGCTGCGCTTCGCAAGCACTAACGTGAAAAGGATCGCAGTTTACGAATGATTGGCAGCAGCAACAGTAAAATAAGTGAAGGTCTGATGTTCCACAGAAACGCAATGAAGATGCCCACATCCTTTTCTTGGGCCCTTTGGCCGGCAATGGAGAAATCCCAAGGTCCTGGACGCAAGGCTAAAATATCGCAAGACTTGCCGTTTATTTCCAAGCTTACTTTGGCACCAAATCTCATTACTCGGTAACAGAGGCACATATGCGCCAATAACCTGCCCAGGATCTTTACACGGAGATCTCTCAGCAGGCCCGAACCCGTTACCCTTCGGTGACAGACCCAGCGAGCTAACTGAATAAATAGACCACCGTGTCGCAACGTTAGAAAGAGCATGTATACGTAAACCAGAGGCAAATCAAAAGTCAGTGCAATTAAGCCAGCTGTTAAGAGCTCAATTGTTTTAATCATATATCAGGCAACACATATTTCCTTCTATATTATTTATTTCTTAGATATACTAAGCAAGCCTTCATAGATATCATGCTGAAGATCGCCGACACCTTCGACACGCCTGCTGAAGTTGATCAGGTTTGTACTGATCAAATCTGAGGCTTATCTGCTAGTTTATTTAAAAGAGTTTCTCGCGGAATTATTGTCACTTAACGTCACATGACCAACGGTGAGGTGAGGTGTGGTGAGGTGATGTGAGAAGTGCGAAGTGAGATGTAAAGTTAAGGCAATCGCTCGCTTTTTACATGTCTCATCAACAAAGGTAAAAGTGAAGACAACAGACTCCTCAAAGCATGGTCCTAGGGTCGATGGATCATTCGATTGACGCACAATCTCGACCGAAGCAATTTAGCAACAGGTGGCTCGGGTTATTACTCATTTACCGACCCAGAAGGATGGATAAATGAGTGGCGCCAAATGGCATGGTATCCCACGGACTAAGCCTGCACGATATTGCTTATCGTCACTCCGCTGAGACTGTATGGGTCAGCGAAACAAACCACTATCTGTAGAATAAATCTGCATCTGATTATTTATTCACTGTCTATACTAACCTATCAGAAGCGCTAAAATATGACCATCCGACCGGTCAAATAGCGCGACCGGGAAAAATTAAGATCATGAAATCAGTATCAACACTATAACTACTTCATTCTAGTTATGTCAATTGTCTGACTATTAGGTTATTGAGTTCATTCATCAGTTGGGGAGGGCGGAGAGAGAAAAAAAGAGATTTGAGAAGAGAGACGGTTTTCCTCCGGAATTTATATCAGAACTGAGAAGAAGAATCAACTCCAATATTCGGTGGATGGCTATAAACAATGCGACCATAATAAGTTGGTTTGAACAAAACGGATAAATTTGAGAAGAAAGAAGTGAATCATTGGCAAGAAGAATTCATTCGCAAATTTTATAAAAACGTAAAACTGCAATGCATGAATATAGTAATATTTATCATAGCCATTGTCAAACTCATATTGAACTGTAAATGAAAATGTAGAACAGCAATTTGCATCAGTTTTATGCGTTCGTGTGTACCTTGCCTATGTTGTGCTATGTATATATGTACGCCTTCTTAGTGCCTCACAAAACCTAATTGTCCAGGTCACGTGTCCAAGAGGACACCGACTGTCCGCTTGGACACGTCACAAACAGCTACATATTACAAACTGAAAAATGATATCTGTTTCTGTACTGACGTGAACGGTCTCATGGTGAATTTAGGTTGCGAATACGTTCCTGATCAGTGGAGACTGTTCATAGATTCCAGCCAAGCGAGCTTGAAAGCTGTGTTGGTGCACACTGGTAACGAAAAGCCGTCTGTTCCTATAGCCCACGCTGTAGGCCTCAAAGAGACATATGATTCAATGAAACTCATTTTGAAAGTGATCAACTACTCAGACCACAAATGGAACATCTGTGCGGACCTCAAAGTGGTAGCACTTATTCTAGGCCTACAGCTGAGGTACACAAAACATATGTGTTTTTGTGCTTGTGGAACAGTCGTGATGACAGCAAACATTACAAAGTGAAACTGTGGCCTCCTAGATCTGAGCACATTGTTGGTCGGCACAACGTGCAACACGAACCATTGGTTGATCCATTGAAAGTGTACTTACCACCACTTCACATTAAACTGGGCCTGATGAGGAATTTCGTAGTGGCAATGGATCGTACTGGACAAGGCTTCCAGTATCTGAGAGATAAATTTGGGGCCGTCAAAACTGATGCTAAGCAGAAGGCTGGAATTTTTACTGGGCCAGAAATCGGCGAACTAATGCGTGATACTGTATTTAGAACCAAGATCAACCCACTGGAATTTGCCGCTTGGGATGCATGTACGTTGGTGGTGCAAATCTTCCTTGGGAATCACCGAGCGGAGAACTATGCTGAACTCGTTAGCAACATGCTAACAGCATATAAGCAACTCGGCTGCGGATGTCACTAAAAATACATTTCTTACATTCCCATCTGGATTTTTTCCCACCAAACTTGGGTGATGTAAGCGATGAGCATGGAGAGAGATTCCATCAAGACATCTCCACCTTTGAAGCAAGATATCAGGGCCACTGCAATTCCAACATGATGGGCGATTACTGCTGGTTTCTGCAGCGGGCAACAGCCGCCACTCACAAGCGAAAGAGCAAGTGTCTAAAGCACTTTTGAACTCGTATAGAGTTAAGCTAGACACAAAATTTCGAAAGGTATGCTTTCATCTGAGTAACATACATATATTTATATTACATTTTAAAACATATTTTAATTTCAAGTTATAAAAGAATAACATTTTGTTTCTTGTTATGAATACTCTGAGTTTGCATAATTACACAGTTATAAGGAAATACTAGTTCTGTAAAGAGTTTGCATAATTATTATTAATCGGGAGACTTCCCCTGCTTTGCAGAGCTTTCCACCGTGGGTCTAGGGTTCTTCTCCTTCCAGCTCCTAGCTTTGCTCTCTTGGATCTGGTTGTGTTTCGGGAGTTCCATTCCCTTTTCGCGATTTTCACCCGCTGGATCTGTTACCACCTGATCTGATGTGCCCGTGGCAGTTCCTTGCACCTTTCGGGACGAGTGAAGTCTCTTCAGAGCTTCATTATATACAACAACCTAACCCTAACCCTAACCCGAACCCTTAGTTATCCCTGAAGAAAACAGCGTTTCTGTTGAAACGTCGGATTTTTAACAAAAGATTTGAAAACCGAAGAAGTACTTTTCTTTTATTAATCAACACGCAAAGCTACACACAACAACGAAACGTCAATGTTCGGAAAATCAGGGGTTCAACAATATGACAACAGAGTACTTTACACGATCTGTAAGAGCAACTCTGATAGATTTAAAACACATACTAGAAATAGGTATCCAGAACATTTTAGATGAACTAGAAGAAACAGAAAACGGTGGCGCCTCCAAGCGAGCGCGCCTGAACACCATCTGCTTCCCGGAGGATGGCCTCGTGGATCCGAGCTGCGACGATCGAGGAAATATCCTCGCTGACGCCGCTCGTGACTATTACTACGCCGCGGACGATGAAGCATTGGAACCCCGCAGGTACATGGACCCACCAGCCTCGCCGGCCGACTCGAGCGCTTTCATAGACCTCACGGGGTCGGAGGATACAGAGGACGAGGATGATGACGATGAGGAGGACGCTCCCGTCAATGTCATCCTCGTCGTCCTGAGGGGAAGAAAATGAAGAGGATGAGGATGACGTAGTCCTCATGGATTCCAGATTCCTTAGCGTTCCTACATCCGGCGCGGGCAGCAGAACGCACCACCACACACTCCATCTTCTACTTTCAGCAGGGGCGGACATCAAAGACTGTGCCCGTGCCTACCCTTCTTACAACCGTACTAACCCTAAACCTAACAATAACCCTAACCCTAACCCAAACCCTAACCCAAACCCTAACCCCAATCTCAACCCCAACCCCAACTCCAACCCCAACCCTAACTCTAACTCCTAACCCTAACTCTAACCCTAACCCTAACCTAACCCTAACCCTAACCCGGCCCCTGCCCCTTACCCTGACCCTTACGAAGTTAGGATTCGATTAAAAAGAGTCACTGTTATCACCGTGAAGTATAAGTGGCAGAAAAGTGTACATTGTTGTGTGATAACTCACATTCCGTGAAGAGTAGAAAATCAACATAAATCGAAAAGAAAAGCAACTTTCGTCATTCATGAAGAAATATACCACGATATTCGTACAAGAGATTATAAGCAGCACTAAAGCAGTAAAGTGCAGTCGAAGAGATATTTATTTACAAGAGGTGTGTGAAGATCACGTCAAGCTGTAAGGCGCAGTGAATGTCGACGAAATTTGTTATAGACTGGCACGAACAGCTTCCCTATGCCTGCCGACCACTTTTATCCTCATTGTTGAATATCTTACAGAATTTGCTTTGTAATTTTGGTCAGTTTCAAATGAATACGAAGTTTGGAAGGACTAAAATATCAATCTATGCGAGAAACAGGAGGACCTTTAGGATTAATGTCTGATTGTAATAATGAAAGAGAGAATCTCTCTTTCTATATTACGATCAAAACAAAACAAAATAACTGCGTAATATGTCGTGAGGCCAAATATTTTCTATGTAAGACAAACTTCATGCTTGGCCTTGCGAAGGAACATAGAGGTGTTCTCAAGTAAGCATTCTTTACTTTACCAGCCATCTGGAGTACATTTCAAGACTCTGGAGAAATAATATCTTCGCTCTGTGTATTAAACCTTTCCAGCAGGTGTCTAGTACATACACTGCAATTGTCCACTTTCTCTCAGGATAAAACACAATTTGCAATTTGCAACTGATAGAGCGCTGGCGCATAATGCGCATTGCATCAGATTTAAGGACAGAGGTTATATACTCATACTTAGACATAAATGTTTCGACTCTAGCAAAGAGGGCTGAGCTCTTTGGAGTTCAAAAATCTGAACTTTCTGTATGCGTGAAGATGCAAAACAACATATTAACATACTTAATACATATTATTCGAACAATATTTATTCTAGTACTTCGTTACACATTTGTTCTAAAAGTAGTCTGCCAAACAAATCATACCACACTGGCTGCAGGTGATATGGATCGCGTGGTAAACGTAGTTCCAAAAGGGGACATGAAAGTTCAAAGGCATCTAATGTAGCATGCATGTTGCTTTTAGGGCCTTTGAAGTCTTCTTTCAATACCTCAAAAATGACCCTGTTGCACAAACGCACAGCTTCTGGAACAGTAGAAATATATTGGTACGGAATCCAGTATATCTGAGTTGTAGATGGAATATACTTCTTAATATAGCCAATTAGGAGTTTTAAAGCATTTGTCAGGTGGGTTTCCTTTCGACGTTTTGCATTTCCTACCTCGTGTCCACAAGGTATTAAGATGAAAATAATGTCTGGATAATTATTGCGCAGATAGTCTCTGAAAATAAACTCATCCGTAAAATTTGTCGGTTTTACATTTCCAATTGAATTTAGAATGCGAATTGAGTCGTCCAAAATACGATTCTTTGGCATATGCTCTAAGACAAGAGATTGTTTCTGGATTCCTTCTCCATAAGAACATTTATACTGAATTGCAGCACACGTACGACAAGTCCGCTTTGCCAAGTTTATGTCTGATCTGTTGTAGCGACTTCCTGATCCAAGAAAATAATTTACATCTGGCATAAATTGTTCTGTCTCTTTTTTCACCACGCTGCATTGATTAAGAGCAGGCCACAAGATGCCTTTAATGGCATCAAACAAGTTACGTCCATTTGAATCTCCAAAAGTTATAATTCGTCTAATATGTCGTGAGACCAAACATTTTTCTAAGTAAGACAAACTTAATGTTCGGCGTGCGAACGAACATATAGGTGTTCTCAAGTAAGCATTCTTTATTTTACCAGCTATATTCAGTACATTCCAAGACCCGTTAGAAATAAAATATCCGCTCTGTGTGTAAAATTTTCTCAACCGCTGGCTAGTACATAGACTGCAGTTGTCCCTTTTCGCAAGGAATACACTCTCGTCTGAGATTTTGTGTATAGGTTTTGAACATCCTCGTATTCTACTTTCTGTGCTTTTCCCCAAAGTCTCTGATGCATTGCAAAGTCCAGTTGTGAAACTTTTTCGCTCTTCTGCAGTAAAAATTTTAAATGAAGACAGTCTCGTTAGCAATGACAAATATAAACTTGTGACGATTAATACAGACAAAAAGAAGATGAGAATTAATTTATGCACATAATTCATTTCCATAACAAATCGTTTTCCACACTTAGGTATAGTGTTTTATGTAGCTTAGATGCTCAACAATTTCAAAATAATGTTATATGGCAGTCCTGAATAGCAAAAACCGTTTATATGTACACGGGATCTAACAGTAGCAGTGCAAAAAATGTTGGTTTAAACGATCAATCAGACGTCGTTCAATTTGGTGATCGGACGTATGATAACCATCGTTTGATTACACGGCTTTGGGCAGAAACAAATATTTCAAAATTGTCCAAAAACATGAATCACCGAATGCATGCCCAGAATCGAGCGCATGGATAAACTGATAATGTACTTTGAGCACATGTTTGTATATGTGAGGTGGATGTGCATATTTTCAGAGATCTTTTCTGTCCAATGAGCACTTGAAATTTAGCGGAACAGGGCAACAGAATGGATCGCACCCACAAACAATTGTGTAGAATGACGGAATTTTTGGATTCAGTTACTGTTTCAATTCTATCATCCGACCTTATAGGTTCTTATAGAATATCTCAAAAAAGACGGTGAGAAACAGAAAAAACTCCTTTTCGAATAGTGACTGTCGACGGTCTTCCGTTATTGTTTGTGATGGGGCTTCGAAACGTCGACTTGCTCTATTCGCGTAATGTTACCTAGAGTAAAAACAAACAATCTTCGATTTTCTGAATTTAATTAAAACGAACAGTTCAATCACAACAGTACTTGAAGCGACACAGTTCCTAAACAAACAGCCTATCAAACAAATTTGTAACTGATACTTTCAACTTAGCACACGCCAGGCCTATGACACACATTTGGGTGACCATAATTTTCTCATTTTGGAAATTTGTACGTCTCAAACCGTGGTTTCGTCGTAGTATGAAACATTTTTGTGTAAGATTTGAAGGAGATCAATCTGCATTTACAGGTCGCTCACGGGCCCAAAGTTTAATATGCAATCAGCATAGTTTGAACATTGCACGAACAACTTGTACACAGGAGAAAGTTATGTTGGAGAGCAACACAGACTAGGAAGAAATTCATTGTGAATGTGAAGATCAAGATCCACGTCCCAATACGAGTAATGCTAATCTGACTCGAGAACGCCAAATGTTATACCACCAGAACTGGCAGTTTGCTTGATCGAACTGGAATGAGTGACAGGACCGCAATGATGATGGTCTTTGAAGTATCTGGGTCTCTTGGACAAGATCCACGAGCGCTTGCACTTAATAGATCAACTATCCAGCGTCTACCTCGAAGAAACTGAAAAGCTGATGGCATTTACCAGGCATTCAGACCAAACTCGATCCTGGTCAGTCCACGGGGATAGCACGCTGACGTTTGTTTTGAGAGGGAAAGAGAAAGTGCATCGGCTGCCTATTCTGGGTTCAACGATGGGGAAGAAGAAACTTTTATCAATTTCAAAGATACCCTCAAGGACTGGCCTAGCTCTGGCCGAATCTATCCACAACGGAATACGAGAATGGGGCCTGGAAGAATTGGTGCCTGCATCTTTCTAGGGCGTGTGTTTTGACACAAGCAGCTCTAACGCTGTCCGAATAGCAGGTGCCTGCGTCGTTCTGGAGCATCTACTATGCCAACCTCTTCTACACTTCGGCTGTCGACATCATATCATGGAACCCGTATGGATGCCACCTTTGGAGTATGTATGGGGCCTAGCCACAGACCAGAAGTCATCGTCTACAAAAAGTTTCAAGAACAGTGGTCATCCATCGACAAAGAAAGATACGACGATACCTCATCTGATGCTTTCGCCTCATATGAGCTCATCGATGTCCGAGACGAAATCATTATATTCTGTGAGCCACGGCTGCAGGATCAGCAGCTCTGTGAGGACTACCGAACTACTCCAATTAATGCTTGTCTTTTTGGGAAGAACGCCAAATCATGGAACAAACCTCCGAGCCCTTGGGCCGATGCAACAAACTGGTTAGATGCAAAAGAAATATACAGTATCGAAGTTGGGCTCTTCATGTGGCAGTTCAAACTGTCGGCAAAAGAATCTCTGGGACTGCTATGTGTGAACACATTTCTCGCTCCTGGCACCTGTGGCTTCCAAAGTAGCTAGGATTGTCCTGCTCTTCCTGCATCAACTTGATGCTTACACTGATCGCGATATCAGTGCAGCCACTTCACGCAAGCTAGTCGGTCACCTGCGGTGACTTTCCGAAGAGTCGACCCTTCTCAGCCTTTTGATCCGGAGGTGGACCACAAAACGGGCCATGCCGAAAGCATCAACCGAGAAAGAGGGAGAAAACCAACCATTGAAACGCATAGAGGTGGACTTGGCGACGGTACAACAGAAGACTCTATTGACTTCGTGACAATGTAGAGCAGAAATGTATTTGGAACGCTGGGCTTGCCAGTTGGATTCCTAAACCGAACACCTTGATACACGGAATGGTATGGATGAGTTCAAGGTTGCAGAGGCAATTGCCAGCACACTAGTAGTCACCAACGATTATGCAGACCGACGTTTCGCCATGATCCTACACACGGCACAAACAGGGCGCTTTAAGAGTGAAGAACAGTTGCAGAATGCGCTTCAATTTATCGAACAGAGTCGGGAAAACCTTCTCTATGCGAGAAAATTAACGCTACTTAAGAAGCCATAAAAGCATACTGTATACTTTACATTAAATATGCAGTAGTTCGATTTTAAAAACTGTTCTATATAGGTTCAAGACTGAAATAAACACTAAAACAGCTTTCATTGCAGCTTTATGTCTAGCATGGTTTATTCAAACTGTTGGAAAACACTTTAAATTTCTGCCATTTACGCTATATGCTAAACATTAGGTCGTTGAACGACCTGTGAATAATATAATTTTTTGATCAAAATTTGCACATAATATTTCTTATAATAAGTAATATCTTGAGAGGGTGAGCCTTAATATTGCTTTGCAATTAAGTTTCGCCATATACAGTGCTGGCCAGAGCGATAGAAACACTTGTGAAAATCATGAAAAAACAATAAAATTAGCAATTAGCATGCCTTTCTTTAGCCAGAACACACTTGAAGAACAAATAAAAGTTGCTTATAAGATGAAACAGTGTTTTCTGTTATTAGTTAATGATTTGTTATCAACAAAATTTTTTTTTAGACATTACAGATAGCTTCCAGCCGAAATACATGAAATGTGCATGTACGAAACTACGTATGTGTACGTCTACATGTAGTTCAAAGTGTGTCATTAATCATTATGCAGTGGGGTATGCACTACCAAATGCTAATGGACCCAGTTGTCAATGTCAATGTCAATACTTTGTGTAACCACCCTTGCTGCTAATGACTTGAGCAACACGCTTTGGCATCCCCTGTATCAGGCGTGGACACATGTCGCGGATGTCTTGATCATGATGCCAGATTTGCAGTATGCATTCAATCAAGGAACGCTTAGTGGTGGGTTTCATTGCATTAACCTTGCGTTTCAGGAGATGCCAAAAATTCTCTATCGGATTCATATCCGGTGAATTGCCGGGCCAGCTTAGCAAAGGGATATTCTCCTGTCTGAGGAACTGAGTGACCCGTTTCGCGGTATGGCAAGGAGCTCCGTCTTGCATGAAAATGCCATCGCCGTTAGGAAACCATGCGGCCATTTGGGGAAGCAGCCTAGCCCGCAACATTTCAATGTATTGGTCTTGGCGCATGATTCCGTTCACGATATACAGACGGCCTGGACCTTGAGCAGAGATAGCGCCCCAAACCATAACGGAAGTCGGATGCTTGACGGTTGAGTTGGGGAAACACATTCTGGAAGAAGATCTTCCTTGCTTCGTCGTCTAACGAACAATGACGACTCCCGAAGGATATCAATTTTGCTCTCATCACTGAAGCACACCTTCATCCAGTCATTGGCAGTCCAATCTTTGTACTGTTTTGCCCATAACAACCTCTTCTTCATCATGGCCGGTGCGAGTTTGGCTTTCTTAACAGGACGCCGAGCAGTTAATCCAGCATTACACAACTCACGTCTCACAGTTCTGGGTGAAACCTTTACGCCATACTCTGATACCTGACGAGAGAGCTCACAACTTGTTGCTCTACGATTGGATTTACAGAGTTTGATCAGAATTCGTCTGGTCCGAGTAGAAAACCTTGATTTCATGCCGCTACGCTGCCTGTTCTTGGTTCTTTCTTCACAGAAATCTTGACCAAGATCTAATTCTCTTTTAACTCTGTTAACAGAAGCTGCAGAAATGTCATATTTTTTAGCAATCTCCCTCTGACTGTAGCACTGCTCCTTAATCAAAGTTTTCACAGCAGAAACCTTCCGCGGTGTTAAATCTTTAATTTTACCCATTTTCGATAATAAAAAAATAAAACTTTCCTGGAAAAACAATTACTTCAATGACAAATGACCTTCACCTACATAACCAAAGAACATAATGTACTCAAAAAACATAGATATCACTAGCGCAGAGCATTGATAATATAATTTCATGAACGTTTTACAGTTTCATTCGTGTGTTTCTAATGTTCTGACCTTTTACCCATTTTAGACAAAAGAAGAAAAATTTCCATGAAAAAAATTCTTTTCCAATGAAATCTAACCTTCACCTATAACCAAAGAATATAATAAATTCAAAAAACCAAGATATTACTAGTGCAGAGCATTGAAAGCATAATTTTATACACTTTTCAGTGTTTTTTTCATGCATTTCTAATGCTCTGGCCAGCACTGTAAATAAGGACCACCCAACTACACATCTTCAAGCTCTCTCACAATGCATTTGCGTTCGCTTATACATGCCCGTTCCCGTTCTGACAGGAAACAAGCACAAACTGGTTTTGACTGGTATCCCTTATTGTGCAATTGTGGGTTTTTCCAAAAACCCGTTGACTCATCACTACATAGGCAGTGCGAGCGCCCACGTGATAAAATAAGCGCCACCGTGATTTACTTCTTACGGGCTGCCCTCAGGGTTCTGCCAACCAATCATATCGCCCCACCATGTGTTTAGTGCGTGCGTAACCCGCACGAGCAAAAACAAATCAATAACCCGATGACTCGTAAAAATTTTAAGACAAACGCTTGCTTAAAACTTGCTGGCTAAGCAGCGCAATATTACGTTAACACATTCATGCCCTTCTAAAGTATACAAATCAACCTCGGATGATTTATAATCGGAACATAATGCAATGTTTCACAAGCCACCGTAAAATGCAGAAAATCATAATAGCATTGAATTCCAAGCTAGCTGTCTGCCACCACATTTAATTTAATCTTAAGATATCTCACTTCATGATCAAAGGCTTGTAACGTCGAAAACTGTCTGACAATTTTCGCAGATTTAGACATGACTACCGTCAAATATGTTTACAGACTATGATCAGTATATACAACTGTAGAGCGAGATACAGTAAAAGCAGTTACGGAAAGATTGTGAAGAGGCTTATGGAAAAGGCTCAAACAAATGAGCTATTTATATATGTGAGGAAAATGTCGACGAGATAAAATAAAAACAGATTTTAGAGAAGAGGAACGTGAGGAAGAGAAAGAAAAAGCGAGTCTCTAAGAAATGAAGCACATGTGTAAGGCCAGACATGAACTGGGAATTGAAAAGGAAAGTTGGAACAAGAAGAAAAGAGCGTTTGGAAACCGAGCAAGCGAAACTAGCGTTGAAAGAGGCGCATCTACAAGAAGCAGCCACTCAACGAAATGAAGTGAAAAGACAGCACTGAAACTCTTAGAGAAAATTATAAAACAAGAAGAAAGATGCAGAGTCGAATATAGAAAAGAGAATGCAACCTAGATACGAAAGAGAAATAACTCATGGAAGCAGTGGACCAAAGGAGAAGAGAGAACCAGAAGAAGAACGAAAAATATATTTAGAAAGATAAGAAAGTCTAGGCAAGATGGCGGTTGGTTGACAGGTCTGGTGGGCGGATATATGTTACAATTGAATTTTGAAGCTAGGAGTTAACATAACTGATGGAATAACGGAGTATTTTCTATTTTTTCACCATCGGTAATGTTTAAATAATATACGTCAAACTTTTAACCTGGAAAATGTCGAAAAAATCCACAAAAACAGAAGACCTAATGGACTCGGTCCTCGATAACCGCATTATTAATGCGTTGGTTTCCCGCCTTTCTTCAAGCTTCTTTCCAATGTTCGAACAATTATTTAGCAAGGTCGCGGACAACTTTACACATTCTTTCGAACGACTTGTCGAAAAAATAGACATTGATGTAGCGACATTCTTGTGCGACTCTCTAAAGGACAAAGTTCGTGCTTTGGAAGATGAAAATAATGTTCTCAAACCTCGCGTCGACGACCTTGAGAATTACTCGAGGATGGAAATTCTGATTATTTACGGTTTGCCGGAATCATCTTACGCTGAAGCCTCATCTGGTCCGTCCATTTCTCAATAAATATCTGCCCAGTCTGATCAGGAAACAGTCAAAAGTGTTCTCGATCTATGCCGAATGAGTCTGGAGCAAAGATGAGTGCGTTCTTCCTCGTCAGGTGTTAGTTTATGAAAATCGGCGCTGAGACAGAGGATACATGTAAGGGCGTCCTGGCAGCAATAACCAGATTTCTCACCCGTCTAGAAGTAAATCGGAAAATAATTGGTCGCTGCTTGTCCTTCTTCCCACGTGGGATTCGGAGTGTAGTAGATATATGATGTTCCCTAATCTCCAGACCCATGGTGATGTAACATATGCAAACATATACAAACATGTGCTCAAAGTACATTATCAGTTTATCCATGCGCTCGATTCTGAGCATGCATTCGGTGATTCATGTTTTTGGACAATTTTGAAATATTTGTTTCTGCCCAAAGCCGTGTAATCAAACGATGGTTATCATACGTCCGATCACCAAATTGAACGACGTCTGATTGATCGTTTAAACCAACATTTTTTTGCACTGCTACTGTTAGATCCCGTGTACATATAAACGGTTTTTGCTATTCAGGACTGCCATATAACATTATTTTGAAATTGTTGAGCATCTAAGCTACATGAAACACTATACCTAAGTGTGGAAAACGATTTGTTATGGAAATGAATTATGTGCATAAATTAATTCTCATCTTCTTTCTGTCTGTATTAATCGTCACAAGTTTATATTTGTCATTGCTAACGAGACTGTCTTCATTTAAAATTTTTACTGCAGAAGAGCGAAAAAGTTTCACAACTGGACTTTGCAATGCATCAGAGACTTTGGGGAAAAGCACAGAAAGTAGAATACGAGGATGTTCAAAACCTATACACAAAATCTCAGACGAGAGTGTATTCCTTGCGAAAAGGGACAACTGCAGTCTATGTACTAGCCAGCGGTTGAGAAAATTTTACACACAGAGCGGATATTTTATTTCTAACGGGTCTTGGAATGTACTGAATATAGCTGGTAAAATAAAGAATGCTTACTTGAGAACACCTATATGTTCGTTCGCACGCCGAACATTAAGTTTGTCTTACTTAGAAAAATGTTTGGTCTCACGACATATTAGACGAATTATAACTTTTGGAGATTCAAATGGACGTAACTTGTTTGATGCCATTAAAGGCATCTTGTGGCCTGCTCTTAATCAATGCAGCGTGGTGAAAAAAGAGACAGAACAATTTATGCCAGATGTAAATTATTTTCTTGGATCAGGAAGTCGCTACAACAGATCAGACATAAACTTGGCAAAGCGGACTTGTCGTACGTGTGCTGCAATTCAGTATAAATGCTCTTATGGAGAAGGAATCCAGAAACAATCTCTTGTCTTAGAGCATATGCCAAAGAATCGTATTTTGGACGACTCAATTCGCATTCTAAATTCAATTGGAAATGTAAAACCGACAAATTTTACGGATGAGTTTATTTTCAGAGACTATCTGCGCAATAATTATCCAGACATTATTTTCATCTTAATACCTTGTGGACACGAGGTAGGAAATGCAAAACGTCGAAAGGAAACCCATCTGACAAATGCTTTAAAACTCCTAATTGGCTATATTAAGAAGTATATTCCATCTACAACTCAGATATACTGGATTCCGTACCAATATATTTCTACTGTTCCAGAAGCTGTGCGTTTGTGCAACAGGGTCATTTTTGAGGTATTGAAAGAAGACTTCAAAGGCCCTAAAAGCAACATGCATGCTACATTAGATGCCTTTGAACTTTCATGTCCCCTTTTGGAACTACGTTTACCACGCGATCCATATCACCTGCAGCCAGTGTGGTATGATTTGTTTGGCAGACTACTTTTAGAACAAATGTGTAACGAAGTACTAGAATAAATATTGTTCGAATAATATGTATTAAGTATGTTAATATGTTGTTTTGCATCTTCACGCATACAGAAAGTTCAGATTTTTGAACTCCAAAGAGCTCAGCCCTCTTTGCTAGAGTCGAAACATTTATGTCTAAGTATGAGTATATAACCTCTGTCCTTAAATCTGATGCAATGCGCATTATGCGCCAGCGCTCTATCAGTTGCAAATTGCAAATTGTGTTTTATCCTGAGAGAAAATGGACAATTGCAGTGTATGTACTAGACACCTGCTGGAAAGGTTTAATACACAGAGCGAAGATATTATTTCTCCAGAGTCTTGAAATGTACTCCAGATGGCTGGTAAAGTAAAGAATGCTTACTTGAGAACACCTCTATGTTCCTTCGCAAGGCCAAGCATGAAGTTTGTCTTACATAGAAAATATTTGGCCTCACGACATATTACGCAGTTATTTTGTTTTGTTTTGATCGTAATATAGAAAGAGAGATTATCTCTTTCGTTATTACAATCAGACATTAATCCTAAAGGTCCTCCTGTTTCTCGCATAGATTGATATTTTAGTAATTCCAAACTTCGTATTCATTTGAAACTGACCAAAATTACAAAGCAAATTCTGTAAGATATTCAACAATGAGGATAAAAGTGGTCGGCAGGCATAGGGAAGCTGTTCGTGCCAGTCTATAACAAATTTCGTCGACATTCACTGCGCCTTACAGCTTGACGTGATCTTCACACACCTCTTGTAAATAAATATCTCTTCGACTGCACTTTACTGCTTTAGTGCTGCTTATAATCTCTTGTACGAATATCGTGGTATATTTCTTCATGAATGACGAAAGTTGCTTTTCTTTTCGATTTATGTTGATTTTCTACTCTTCACGGAATGTGAGTTATCACACAACAATGTACACTTTTCTGCAACTTATACTTCACGGTGATAACAGTGACTCTTTTTAATCGAATCCTAACTTCGTAAGGCTCAGGGTAAGGGGCAGGGGCCGGGTTAGGGTTAGGGTTAGGTTAGGGTTAGGGTTAGAGTTAGGGTTAGGAGTTAGAGTTAGGGTTGGGGTTGGAGTTGGGGTTGGGGTTGAGATTGGGGTTAGGGTTTGGGTTAGGGTTTGGGTTAGGGTTAGGGTTATTGTTAGGTTTAGGGTTAGTACGGTTGTAAGAAGGGTAGGCACGGGCACAGTCTTTGATGTCCGCGCCTGCTGAAAGTAGAAGATGGAGTGTGTGGTGGTGCGTTCTGCTGCCCGCGCCGGATGTAGGAACGCTAAGGAATCTGGAATCCATGAGGACTACGTCATCCTCATCCTCTTCATTTTCTTCCCCTCAGGACGACGAGGATGACATTGACGGGAGCGTCCTCCTCATCGTCATCATCCTCGTCCTCTGTATCCTCCGACCCCGTGAGGTCTATGAAAGCGCTCGAGTCGGCCGGCGAGGCTGGTGGGTCCATGTACCTGCGGGGTTCCAATGCTTCATCGTCCGCGGCGTAGTAATAGTCACGAGCGGCGTCAGCGAGGATATTTCCTCGATCGTCGCAGCTCGGATCCACGAGGCCATCCTCCGGGAAGCAGATGGTGTTCAGGCGCGCTCGCTTGGAGGCGCCACCGTTTTCTGTTTCTTCTAGTTCATCTAAAATGTTCTGGATACCTATTTCTAGTATGTGTTTTAAATCTATCAGAGTTGCTCTTACAGATCGTGTAAAGTACTCTGTTGTCATATTGTTGAACCCCTGATTTTCCGAACATTGACGTTTCGTTGTTGTGTGCAGCTTTGCGTGTTGATTAATAAAAGAAAAGTACTTCTTCGGTTTTCAAATCTTTTGTTAAAAATCCGACGTTTCAACAGAAACGCTGCTTTCTTCAGGGATAACTAAGGGTTCGGGTTAGGGTTAGGGTTAGATTGTTGTATATAATGAAGCTCTGAAAAGACTTCACTCGTCCCGAAAGGTGCAAGGAACTGCCACGGGCACATCAGATCAGGTGGTAACAGATCCAGGGGGTGAAAATCGCGAAAAGGGAATGGAACTCCCGAAACACAACCAGATCCAAGAGAGCAAAGCTAGGAGCTGGAAGGAGAAGAACCCTAGACCCACGGTGGAAAGCTCTGCAAAGCAGGGGAAGTCTCCCGATTAGGTCATTATGTGTAAGCCTATTATATAAAAGAGATTCTCAGTTGGAGATACGGTAGGACTCCTATTGTCCATCAAGAGAATTTATGTGGGAAGCTGATAAGTCGAGGCCGAAGGCCAAACAACTGCATACGTTGTCTCAAGTCAACATCCCAGGGACATGGAATAAAAAAGCAAGAGAAGGAAAGGTGAATGGAGGGTGGGTTACGGTGTTTCTCAGGATAGGATTAGTATGTAGGGTTAGGATTAGTTATGAAGAAAGTGACCGTTAAGTTAAAGGGTAGGGTAAAATTTTGGGGTTAGAGTTAATGTGATATTTTTGGTAAAAATTAAGAGTTAGGGTTAGGGTTATGGTTAGGGTTTTGTTAGGAGTTTGAACTGCAAGGATCGATAAACAATATTGGGCGAAATTGTTGGAGCCACTAAAGCCTCCGAGGCTAGGTAAGTTTTTTGAATAGATTGGCATTTGAAGAGTTAGATGATTATCACAAGGTTAAGGACCATTTGTTGAGGGAATTTGAAACTGACGCCGAGAGTAAAGACATCGATTGAGTGATGCTAAGAGAGCGACGTAGGAAATATTTTCACGACTACCACCGGATTAAATAAGTAATTGAATTATTTGATTAGAAACTGAAATGTCGACAAATATTTGATTTGCTGGTAACGCACGAATTGCAAGAATGCTCACCGCTAGGTCGGTTGATATTGAGGGTGATTTTAATGTCGATCGTTTTAAAGCCGAGCAACTTTTTATACTCGTAATTTCTACAACAGCCTCTACTCATATTTTATCCCATTAATGCTTAGACCTATAGATACATTAATTCGTTTACTGTTGATTGTAAATACTCTATGCCTGTAGTAAATGATGTGCTTATCAAATTAGAAAAGTCAAAAATAATCTCATTCTGTTGAATCTTATCAGCTAAAGCGACCTTGTTATGCAGCAGGGATAAACGAGTTACATTTGAATAGCAATGGAATGATTAGTTAGAGACAAACCTTTGTTAAGGTAATAAATATGGCTTTACAGTCTGTTAAATATTTTTCAGAAACCTGTGCTTTTCATTCAGGCAATTCGGAGATGCATTTTAAATATTTAGAAAACATTCTGAAACGATCAAGCTCGGCCCTAAAGTACGCGGGGCCCGAGCAAAAATTGCATTTTGACATATATTTAAATAATGCGAAATCAAATTAACGTGGTTATTGAATACAATTTTGCAAAATATAAATCAGCCTCAAAAATCAAAATACTAAAAATTTTACTATGAGAGCAACAATAACAGTTTTAGTCATTTAATTGAATATCTGAAAATCAAAAGAGATGTTAATAATTAAAATATTTTGGTATGCTAATTGAAAGTTTGTTTATCAGTATATAAACACTAGCGTGGGTTGTATCTTCTACTTCCAACATGTTTTTACTACTCACAAGCAAATCTTGCGAGCTTTAACGGATGCAAAATCCGCAGTGAGTTCATTGTAGTCAAGATCGTTAGCAAAATCACTCTCAATCGACAAAATAGCTAAGTTAGTGAGCCGTTCTGTGAAGCATCGTTGATCGCATGTAGGTTTTGATAAGTTTCAGCTTCGAAAAGATTCTTTCTCCAGAAGCCACTGTAATAGAAACAGTCAGAAGTATTCGAAGTGCAGTGTGTGTTAGGAAAGTCACTATTTCGCTTGTTTATTGAAAGAAACTGCAAAATCTTAACGGGATCGTTGTAGGTGACTGCAGGAATTATGGAACTCAATGACTGCAGCTCCTCAGCAAGCACGAAATTACTAAAATTCTAAGTTTCGCCGGCAGAGAGCTTTTTCTAGATTCATACTGCAATTCAGTAGAAGAGTTAGTTGTAACTCGTGAAATTTGTAAAGAAATCCAAACGAGTCATGACGCATTCGCAGTTGTTCAAAGCGGCTGTCCATCGACATGATTTCCATATCAACAATCCGGTTTAAAAAGATTTATGCGACATTTTTCTCGTGCATCTACAAATTTTTCATCGTCTCCTTCATATGTAAATTGCTTTTTTCGCACTCTCATCTCTTTGAGAACTGGTTCTACTTATAAGTCTGTGGCAATTTCTTTTGCAATTGTTTCTGTAAGATTTCAACCATTTGCAAGTATGTTCCATGCTGTTAATTGCAGTTGCTAGATCGACAGAAATATTTTGTACTTCTTTGCTGATTTAATTAAACTGGAACAATATGCCGTACCCAAAAGCAATTGAAACAATGAAGTTCAAGTTCTTAAGTTTTTTGCACAATAATTCTGCTTCACTTCGAGCTTTTGGATCACTACATTGCTGTGCAACTTCAAAAAGTGCATCATAGATTTCGCCTGCTTGATATCGCACTGCCTTTACATTTTCCAAGCGACTTTCCCATCGTGTTACACAAAGTGGTTTCACTGAAATATTTCGAACATATTTGGAAAAGATAGCCCATCGCTTTGTTGAAGCAGAAAATAAATCACAGATTTGTTGAATTACACCAAAAACGTCATTGCATCAGGGCAAGTTTTTGCCATATCACAAAGCAGCAAGTTGTGGCTCTGCCCTAGGATTTAGTTGTAAAAGACGAGCTTGTACGCCTAACTTATGCCGCTTCATATTTGCTCGTTTATCGTAACCTTGACCACGGATATCGGAAACATCTGAGCCTAATCTTGTCAGTTCCAACAGTAAGACATCAAGCAGGTGTTTTCAAGTACTTTCTTATACTCTTAGAAAATTTATGAAGTGCTCGTGAATTACTTCAGAAACATCTGAAGATCTATCTGCTGGACTTACATATCGAATTGACAATGACATCTGTTCTTAGTGACTGTGGTCCGGTGTGCGATCAAGCATTACTTAAAAGTATTTGGCTGAGTTTACTCTTCCTACAAGTTTCTCTTTTTTCTATAGTTTCTCTTACCTGTTTTTCCATCAACGAAATAAGCTTGTTTTGAATTCGCTTTCCCAAGTATTGATCATGAATTTCATCATTTTATATTCTTCTAGATGTTCCTGCATAACCGCATCAAATTTTGCCAGCAATTCAACAAGACCCCAAAAGTTTACATTGTGAATCTGGTGTAGTTTGTCAACTGAACTGCGAAAAGCCAGGTCGTGCTCAGCAAGATAATGAACAATGGCCATGAGCCTGAAATACATTAATAAATAAATACGTTGAAATACATTATGCCAACGAGCCTTTTCACTGTTTATTAATTTCTGGTTTTGTTTATCAATGGTGCATTGTTTTGTTTGCCGGTTTTCCAGTTCATACCATTCCAAAGTAGACGACATATGTCCTTTTGATTTCTCATGTTCAGACAGTCGCACACCGGCATTTTTCCAGTCACAAATGCCGTCGGATCCCAGAGCAGACGAAATGTTGCCAAAAAGGTTGCAACAGAAACAAAATATTCCGTTCTTCACTGTTAAATATACAAGCCATTTTCTCTATTTAGCATATGTCGTTTGCAATAGGCTCTTGCTAATAATTGATGCACGAGTGTCTGCGTTCAAATGTTCTGGCCAGGTTGCTGGATCACTCACATTTATCAAGCCGACACATTCTGCATTTGTAAAATAAAGTCCCAGTATAGTTCACCTGGGAAGTATCAACAATACCAACATCAGAATTTTCAATATCATACTCTGTGTTCTTTTCAGAAGTCGTTGCATCTTGATATTCTTCAGATGTTGACCATGTTGTCGAACTTTGCTCTTGTTGTACAACATAGTTTTCGAGAGATCCTGTTAATGCCTTCATTTTGCTTTCTTGTGTTGCTTTTTGTTTTTTCTTTTAATTGCCACTTTTATATTTTCTGCAAAAATCGCGAACTCGTTTTGGAACCATATCCCCTCAACGGACTCAAGTAAAAAATTAATTAATAGACCAGTGTCAGTTTAAAAGAAAAGGATTAAATGTTTAATGTCACAGACATAGTAATATAGTATACAAATATAATACACGTGAACTTTGTAATGGAAGAAATTCTTATACGCTATACAGGGTTGAAAATTTAAAAAGATGGTTTCACAGGAGTTCTCACTACACAACTTCAGTTAAATCTTCATTGATACTATAAGCGGTTTTAATAATAATTGTAATTTAAATAGGCCTGGTTTTCAATGATAAACAGAAAGAATACTGAATACAAGCAGGGATGGATTCGCTCCAATCTATGAATATGAATGACACAATCAAACAAATTTAACATTGCAATATTTTAGCTATTCTATATTTTTAAAAATCGTAATTACCTCACCTGAAGCAAAAGCAAGATGCGTGCAGACAGCACACCATGAAAATGACGTATTAAAACAACGCTGTGTTCCTGCTGTTCTATGATAGTGTAAATTTATATAGCGTATTCTTATTGATAAAAGTTTTAAATCAATGGCATTGGCAGGTAATTTATTATAACTTTTTTTATCCTGCAATATAAACAAATTCCCAAAGAAAATAAATAATTCATTTATTATAAAGTTTTCTTAATACTGTTGGTTAAAAAAAACAAGCGTTACGTAATAGTAGTAAAATGTAGTAAAAAATGTTTAGTCAAAAACCCGGGACCCTGGAAGCGCGGGGTCCAAGGCGGTTGCCTCGTCCACCTTGCCCTAAGGCCATGCCTGATTCATAATACCACCAAGCAGATTTAACTATATATATATATATATATATATACATTTTAATCACATAAAGCGTAGATGCATGCGACTACAGGAGAAGCGCTACAGTTCTGTTAATGTCAATGGTCTAATGATTAAGTTTGGTTAAGTACTACTGGTTCATAACTATTGTAGTAGCCACTATCTAGTGTGATTTTTCCTTTTATTTAGTACTATTATTAGTTTAAGCATTACGGTGCATCGCTTTCCTTCGGAACAATAGGCGGATCTGAAAAGAACGGTTTTTGAGGATGGAGAACATTTCTTCAGCTGGATGACAAAGCTTGATCCAAAAGTCAAATACCCCACTCTAAGAGATTCCCATAACTTTTCAAAGCAAGAAGAATGATCCTATTCTGCTTAGTTAATATCTTTCCATATTTTCATAAACTGTTATATTGCCCTCTACTCAGCAAGAGACCACCTTTCTTACTTAATGCCTATGGATAAATTTGGGCTATAATCATAAATTTTATGATTTTAGTCGATTTTATTCTTTACCCCACTCCTGAAAGAATCCTTGCATAAAAAGGGTACTCCACAGAAACTGCGCATAAAGATGCTGGTTCTCTAATTACCAAGTAATCTCTGTTTATCCTTTTAGGAGCAGTTACAACATTTTCTTTCAGTTATTTTAAGCATATTGTGACCCTCAACACTAAAATTAAGAGAACTGCTACAGGTGAATTTTTCAAAGATAAATTTCCTTGAAATTTAGAAGGGCATCCGCGAGTGCGAGTTGGCTGAAATCCTCACTAAGCTGAAGATCATGCAAAAATTTAGAATGAGTAGATGTAATATGAGGTTTTGAGCTTAGTTTGCACTTGATGATCCAGCCGCTCATGCGGCCCGAGCGCAGCTGGTCTGCCGCGCGCAGGCCTTTGCCTCTGGGCCCCATGTAATGTGAGGCTTTGAGCGCAGTAGGCGGTCGTAGATCTGTACGTAAGGCGGGCGGTATGTATACCGGCACCGTGAGCGGGGTCCCAAGATGTAATATGAGGCTTTGAGCGCAATTTGTTCTCGATGACCCCTTGGCGCATGCGGCCCGAGTGCAGCTTGTCTGCCGCTTGTGGCGCAGACACAGTGCAAGCGCACCCCGGTCTGCCGCGTGCGGTGCAGACACAGCGCATTAATAGAACTCATACGGGGGCGAGGCCGAGGGTTCGACCGCGAAGAGTTTCGCCATCGCAACACAGACGCAACTCAGGCTAAAGGCAATTCTGGCACCGCAGGCCTTTTCATCAATGCCGCGGCAACACTCTATCACCTCGTTTTTTTGTCATTTCATCCATCACAGCCACACCAACGGATTGGCGCCGGATCTCCTCCTTCATGGTCCAGTACTTTTCCCCTCACCGTGGATCAGCTCGTACTCATCATCACTGATCATGATGTCTTCCAACGCTATCAAGATGTGACTGCGGACGGTGTTGAGCTTGCTGCTAGCGAGCACACGAACTGCTTCATGCTTTGCAACTCTTGGAGAACATCTCTGGCTGATGGTGGCGCAAGTGACACCAAGCAGGCTAGCCAGCGCGTTGAAACTCTCAAGGATTAGACCAGGTACGAGTCCAACCCCAGTCGCCAGCAAGGTTGTGCCTCCAACACCCACCGACAATTGTAAAGGCGACGGACGCACCATCGGCCGTAATTACTGCTCTACGATACTTCTTGTGAAAACGGCCGCGGGATTCCACCTCCGATCTGAGGAGGGCCTCGAGCTCGCCATCATTCTGCAGGCGGAATGTTTGTGGTGTGGACAACGTCATCTAAGTTGGAAAAGTAGGATCGGTGAGAGATGGATACAGTGTCATGCCTACAGTTCTGGTAGAGGTATGCTCTGCTGGTAGAGAGACGAATTTCTTTATTTATTTTTATTTATTTATACAGAGCATTTATATAGCGCCCCTTCAAGAAAACTACTCAGAAGCGCTCCCAAACCAACCTCGGCGAAAGAGAACAGTCTTAAGAGAGGAATAGAAGATAGAACTAAAATCCCGGGGTAGAAGACGTAGAGTAGCAGGAAGTCCATTCCAGAGGGTTGGGCCAGCAACAACGTCATCTAAGTTGGAAAAGTAGGATCGGTGAGAGATGGATACAGTGTCATGCCTACAGTTCTGGTAGAGGTATGCTCTGTGGGCAGAGCTGTAACTGCTACACAGCGGGTCGCAGGTGGCGGATAGCGAAAAGCCATCAGTACTGATGGTTAGCTGCGAAATAAGCAGGCTTCTGCCTGACGAATAAGCAGTCCCGGACCAAACAGCGGTGGCACTCAACAGGGCCAGGGTGGGATGTGAAGTGACGCGCACACCCCTAAAAAATGCCCTGCAAAGCCTGAAGACGAGGCCATGTCGAGCGAATGGAGACCGCTTAAAGTCTTCGGTCAATAAGAACACCGGGCAGCAGCGGTGTGGAGGCGCGACTTTGGCGGAAGAATTCCACGTGGATCAACGGCAAAGGTTTGCACAACAATATCTACTGAACTGCGGTCAGAAGAGGATTTGGGGCCCACTGACGTACCATGAAAAGACGACGTCAGTTTGACGGAGTGGATGGGGATGTCGATGGCGGACTGCACAAGGAAGGCAAGAGACAGAACTGAGTGGAGAAGACTGACGTCGTTGGCCATGGTCTCCGATCCGCAGCAATGAGGATGGACAAGACAAGACAAGACAAGCAGGAAGTCCATTCCAGAGGGTTGGGCCAGCAACAAAGAAAGCACGACGCTGCATGGTCGAGGTGCGAGCACGAGACACTAGCAGATTACCACTAGCAGCGAAGCGAAGAGATTCACGTCCCAAATTGGACCGGACAGTTACGCAAAGCTCCCTCAAATAAGAGGGGCAATACCCAGCAAGGAGTTCCAAACAAAGACGATGACCCTATAGTGGATGCGCTGACTCATAGGAAGCCAGTGCAACTCATCCCGCATGAAACACTGGACAACAAATTTTTACAAAAGTCATGTTACTGAAATGAAATTAGTCAGTTCTTGTCAATTTGTATGTGCTGAACACGAATATGACAGTGAAAATGCCGAATTGGCTCTAGTTTTTTTGTAATCTGAAATGAAGTAATTTTATATCGCACAATGCATGCCAATAGTGATACACTTACAGTTAATATTTGTAAAAACCAGGTCATAGACTAGTTCTTAGATTTTTTTGCCTGTCTCTTGTACAGCTGTTCGGGAGCATCTCTGCGGAGTGTCCAGCAGTAGTCAGCCAACATTGTAGTGGACCATTTTCCCTGGTACCTTTGCTCCATTGTTGCGATATCTTGATGAAAACGTTCGCCATGTTCGTCACTAACCATACCACAGTTGTCAGGGAAGAAATCCAGATGGGAATGAAGGAAATGCATCTTCAGAGACATATTGCAGCGAAATTTCTGGTACTGCTTGAGCATGTCTTCTACTAGTTCCTTGTAGTTTTCTGCCCTAACATTCCCCAGAAAGTCTGTAGACACTAGACGAAAAGCATTCCATGCTTGTTTCGCATCACCCTCCAGCAAGTTGTTGAAGCGGTCATCTTTGAAGAGTTCTCTAATCTGAGGACCCACAAAAACTCCCTCTTTAATCTTTGCTTCGCTGAGTCGAGGGAATTTTTCATGCAGGTATCGGAAAGCTGGCGAAGTGCGGTCCATGGCTTTCACGAAGTTCTTCACCAAACCTAGTTTGATGTGAAGGGGTGGTAGTAGGATTTTGTGAGCCTCGACCAGAGCTGGGTGCTGGATATTCTTCTGTCCAACTGCCATGTTTTGTCTGGGAGTCCATTCCTTCCGCACGTAGTGCAACTCTCTTGCTCGGCTATCCCACTCACACAAGAAACACATATATTTTGTATATCCTTGCTGCAGTCCCATTAAAATGGCAACCACCTTCAAATCACCACACAGGTGCCATTTGTACCTGTTATAGTCAATGGAATGCAGTAGCTGTTTTAGGTTATCGTATGTCTCTTTCATGTGGACAGCATGCGCTAATGGAACGGTTTCCATTGTGCAAGAGCACAGCCTTAAGACTCAGTGTTGAAGAGTCTACAAAGAGTCTCCATTCTTGTGGGTCATGAGTGATCTGTAAGGCATTCATGAGGTCGTCAATATTGGAACAGAATACCAGATTACCTTCCTTCATAAAGAAAGGTTCCAACTGCTGATGGCGCTTTCTATATGAAGTAATTGTGACATCTTCTTCTAGAAGATTTCATTGTTGGAGTCTTGATCCTAGCAATTCTGCCTTGTTTTTGGATAAGTCCAAATCACGAACAAGGTCATTTAGTTCTTCCTGTGTTATTCTGTGTGGGGTTGATGATGCACCACAGTGAAAATCGGGATCACTGCACGCTGACGGACCAGGAGAAGAACATGTCGGCTCACCCTTGTCCTCATCAGATGAATCAAGGAAAATATATTCTGCTGGAGGTTCTGGAATAGGAAGTCCATCACCATGTGGAACTGGTCTCAATGCTGACGGAATGTTTGGGTAGACTATTGTCGACTTCTTTTGCTTCGTTATTCCACCGGAAAGAGGAGGAACCAAGCAGAAGTAACAGTCATCTACGTGGTTGCTTTGCTCTCTCCACACCATGGGAACTGCAAACGGCATTGATGGTCTTTTGCCATTCAACCACTGTGAAAGCTGTGTTGTACATGTAGCACAGCATATATGCGGGGCCCATGGCTTGTCTTGGTCACCAACCTTGCATTCGAAGTAAGCATGATATGCCTTCTTGACTTGATAAGTGATACTTTTCTTCTGGTTGGCAAATGTCACTTCCCCACAAATGTAACAAAAGTTGTCCACAGTATTTACGCACTTCCGAGGCATTACTGTTCTGTATTGTATCTAAATGGATAAAGTAATAATAGTTTTATAAAACAGTAACTTAAACTGTCTCGCACAAAGTCTGTAATATTGTAAATGCTCAACCGTTCCGACTCGCTTTATATAGTACACTGCTGACGTCATCTTACGTCAGCAGCCGACTGGCTGTAGTTTTACATTGCATCAGAAAATGACGTAATCAACTGTGCATGATGTGTCCATGATGGGATTATGCAATGAGGTGGAATATTACATCATTCTAGACTTATTTAGGATATTGTCGCAGTCCTACTGCATAAATTTACATGGTGAAACATAAAAAATGAACTATATGAAATATTTTCAAAACGAGAGCCAATAAAAAATCTTTATGGTTATATTCGTGTTCAGCACACCAAGATGCTACACATTAGGGCCTTTTCCAGTCAGTAACGATTTCTATGTTGACCAGTGAAATCAGAGAAATGACCAAACCTAGAGATGCTACCAATAAGCCGTGCAGCCGCCCGCAACACACGTTCCAGGCACAAAAGCCGTACATCAGGGAGTCCTACGTATAAAGAAGAGCAGTAATCCAACCGACTAGTGACAAATGCATGAACCAGAGTCTTAGATGAGGTGACTGAGAGAGAACGTGAGACAACACGAAGTTGCCGTAGCTGGTAGTAGCAACTACGACAAAGACGATGTACCTGAGCCTTAAAAGAGAGCTCCTGATCCAACTCAATGCCGAGGTCATAAACAGTGACCGAGAAGGTGATGTGAGGAAACTCTAAAAGTAGTACAGGTAGATTGATTTAGCCAATTGCTGCCTAGCGCAACCAAATATATTGAGTCTTGGAAGGATTCAATCTCAATCGATTTGAAGACATCCGAGCCACAAAGGAGTCAGAAGCATAACACATAGCTCGAACAGCAACTGCGGCATCAGAGGCAGAACAATGAACATAGGTCTGCACATCATCGGCATAGGACTGGCTTGAAGCCGAGCACGCGGCTAGCAGACAGTTAAGGTCAGCAGTAAACAGTATATAAAACAAGGGACCCAAAACTGACCCCTGAGGCAATCCAAACAAGGAAGGAACCCAAGGTGAACGGGGTGGGCCATATACAACACAAAGCGTACGCTCAGATAGAAAGGAGGCCAACCAATCGAGAAAGTTGCCAGATAAACCAAAATAAATAGACAGACGTTCCAAAAATATAGCATGATCGACGAAATCAAATGCAGCACTAACATCAAATAATGCAAGTAAGGTAACTTGATAGGAGTTCCAGTATTAAACGCACCCTGACTTCAACATTTTGACGGATCGGCATGTAAAATATGCGGCTAAATTCGAAACCTCCGTTGACAGTGCCGCTTATGAAACTCCTACTATCTAGTACTTCTGGAACAATCATGAATCTACCCTCGCTACCAAAATAACCAGACAGGCTGACTCTCCAGGTGCCATGGCGCGCTGATACCCTGTTTGGCGGAACGAAAGAACTCACGCATGAGTACCTCGAATCAGTCAACGAAAATGTGACAGAGGCATCCGGTATGGCACTCACGTTAGAGAGTTTGTAGATGTCACAAGTGTAAATGGGTTCGTCCTCTTAATCCAAGATCTCTTGAAGTTTGCCGGCCGTAGTAGGAGCTGCAGTGTTATCATAGCCCCAACGGCCCAGTGTGGACACCCCATTGGTCCAGTTAAGATGATATTTACTCATGTCGGTCTCCCCATGCTCCCTTGGATATGTTATTTGTATTTCTTTTTTAACCAATTTCGCCTTCTCGTAGTTTAACCGATAAGGTGCCAACCGAATCGTTCGGGTTCCTGGCATTACCTTAATGTGATGCTCCACTAGATTCGTTCTACCAGGACTACAACTAAAACTTGAAGAGTACTTTGTCAGTAACTGATCCAACTCTTGTTTCTGCTCGGTCTTCAGTGAATCTGGAATTTTCGGGCGCATAATTTCCTTTCTCTCTACCCTTTCATCCTCCGACACAACAACACCCCGCTCCACGGCTGATTGAGTACTTGCATCCATTTCCTTCCTAGATTCTTTTTTGTCGAAAAAAGTTTTTCTTGAGTAGATGGGCATGGCGAACTCGCTGCACTTTCATTCGATCTGGAGTCGCATTCAAATAGTCCACCGGTCCAAATCTTTCCACTACTTTATAAGGACCATGCAATTTCGCTTGTGAAGATTCTCCATTCACTGGGGGAAAATTAGTACTTCATCTCCTAGATTGAATTCCTTAGGCTCTACATGTTTATCGTACCATCTCTTCGCTTTGACTTGCTGATGTTTTGCCACTTTATTTGCCAATTCCAAACTAGTTCGAATTCTTTCTCTCAAATCCAGTACAAAACCCACCACAATTTGTTGCACTCCCTCCAACTTGTTCAACCAAAAATCGTGAATCAAATTCAGAGGACTTTTCACACAACGCCCGAACATAAGATCAAATGGACTGAATCGGAGTCCTTCAACTGGAACTTCTCTGTAACTGAGCAGAACCCACGGCAAGGTTTCAACCCAAGAATCTGAGTATTGTTCAGCCAGTGCAGTCAACATCATCTTCATTGTTCTGTTAAAACGTTCACAGCTACCATTCGTCTCAAGATGATATGGTGAAGTCTTGATTTGAGTGATCCCACAGTCTTGCATGACGATTTGCATTGTTTCGGACATGAATTCGGTACTATTATGTTCAATACCAGTTCAGTTTCTTTTAACTTTAATGAAACATAAATATCAAAGTGACTTGACTCTTTTCACAACTGAACTTCTCAACACAACAACAAAACCTCCCCAATCTTTCTCGGAACCGATCTTTACTCTGTTTTCTTTTCTTCTCGCCTTGCTCCACTCTGTCACTGACTTCTTCCAGTTTATCAGTGGTTTTTTTCACACCAAACTTTGAATTCTTTTCATGTCTAGGGCTGATGTTTTGTTTCTCAGTCAGAAAAACACGCCCAAATGAAGGTTTATTTCGCCCAAATGAAGGTTTACTTCTCCAAGTTCGATTTACCGCTACATATTCGTCTGCCAACCGAGCTGCTTCAATTAAAGTCTGTGCTTCCTGGTCCAAGAGCCACTTCCGTAACTCTCAACCCAGAAATCTGTAGAACTGTTCCAACTTTATCACTTCTTGAAGACGTTCCAAGTTCTCTGTAGCCTTTTCACCTTCAATCCACCTTTTAAAGTATAAAGACAACTTGAATGCAAAGTCTCTCCTCCGTTCTTTTCTAAGGAGCGGAACTTTCGACGGCATACCTCAGGAACCAATGAATATGCTGTCATAATGCTTCTTTAAGTTTCTCATAAGCCCAGCAATCTTCAGTTGGTAATTCAATAAAAACTTTCAAACCTTTTTCAGCCAATTTCGTTTGCAAAAGTGCTGACCATTTTGACATAGGCCACATATTCAACATGGCCATTTTCTCAAAGAAAACCAAATAAAGTCAAAGTCTGAAGTCTCATAAAACCTGGGAATCAGCTTAGCAATTGCCTCACCCCGAAAATTTGATTCCGTAGTTAAGTCCGTCACCGAATTTGAGTCGTGTGAGCCTTCCAATGAAATTCTTTCTACATTTCTCTCTTTCTGCTCCATTCATTTCATTTCCTGTTCATTTCGAATCTCCATGCGTTTAGTTTCTTCCCTTTCCTGTTCATTTCGAATCTCCATGCGTTTAGTTTCGGTAATCATCGGCAGCAGGGAATAATTGAACGCTTCAATCGCACTTTAGCAGAGCGACTGTCTGGGGCCCAGTACGCCCAGGAGCTGCTTCTTGCTGCGCGTGGATCCACAGAGCGGTCGGCCGAATGGGTGCAGCAGCTGCCTCAGGTAGTGACTGCGCTGAACGACTAGCCGACGCGGTTGACGGGTAAGAAGCCGGCTGATTCGATTAGGCCTGGGCGAATGGCACGGGAACCCTCTCTCCCGGCGGGCCGTTTCGTTGGCCTCGACGAGCCCTAACCCTAACCCTAAATCCAACGCTGCTAAATCCAAGGAACTCAAATACCGGTCATAGTGCAGACGATGGCCAATAGCCGAGGAACCACAAACTCTCACCATTTGGAGAGCAAATGGTTCTGACAGCATCATAACCCAGACCATGCTCTCGTTTTATTTCATCATGATTTGGATTAGCTTGTCCAGTATAATCATTGAAATGCAAACAGTAACCGCATTGTCCAAACTTTATACCCCATTCTATTGGTTTATACGGAATGTACTGCCGGAAAGATAACAATTCCTTATAAGCAACCATGGATTAATTAACACTCTGTTCTCTGTTTGGAATCAATAAATTGGAAAAGCGAGCATTCAAGCGATCAATTAAGCTGTTGATTTTTTGCTGTGGATCAAATCCTGGGAGATGCAAATAATATACTTTGTCAGAACCCGGGATCAAGGTCTTTTGAAAATGCCTTGGCAATGGTGTTGTTTCTGAAGGCGCAACAAGTTCTAACCTGAAACAACTATATCCCCGGTGCAGTAAACTTACCCATCAAGTTATTATAGGCGACTATATATCAGGCGTCGTGTATTCGTACTGCATCTACCTGATTCACACTAGATAGTAGTCGTAGCCGAACGTCTGTTGACCTATGTATATGTCACAAAACTGTGACTGCTACGCCTCGGTGTCGCCACCTGGCGAGTCATTATTTTTTTATCTGTGCAACGAACGTTCTTCACACCTTTTAATGCGTTGCCAGTTGCGCTTTTTATACCCAAGGAATGACTGTGTGATTTTATCTTCCAGGGTCGTCGACTGGGTCTGCCGTCTCCGCCTGCAGCACGTTCTTCGTCTGGGGCGCCGTCTCCGCCTGCGGCACGGTCGTCGCCTGGGTCTGACGTCTACGCCTGCGGCACGGTCTTCGCCTGGGGCGCCGTCTCCGGCTGCGGCACGGTCGTCGCCTGGGGTGCCGTCTCCGCCTGCAGCGCGGTCGTCGCCTGGGTCTGCCGTCTACGCCTGCAGCACGGTGGTCGCCTGGGTCTGCCGTCTCCGCTTGCAGCACGGTCTTCGCCAGGGTCGCAATCCTCGCCTGAGTCGACGGTCTACGCCTCGTTCACCGTCTCCGCCGCTGTATTCGACGGTCTGTGCCTCGCCGTCTTCACCTCGCTCACCGACTCCGCCTTGACGCTATCATCGACGGTCTGTGCCTCGCCGTCTTCGCCTGAGTCAGCGGTCTGCGCCACGCGGTCCTCGCCTGAGTCGACGGTCTACGCCTCGTTCACTGTCTCCGCCGCTGTATTCGACGGTCTGTGCCTCGCCGTCTTCGCCTCGGTCACCGACTCCGCCTTGACGCTATCGTAGACGGTCTGCATTTCGCCGTCTTCGCCTGAGTCAACGGTCTGTGCCTCGCCGTCTACGCCTTTGTTCACCGTCTCCGCCGCTGTATTCGACGGTCTGTGCCTCGCCGTCTCCGCCTGGACGCGGTCTTCAACGTCTAGGCCTCGAGAGCCTTCTTTAACTGTACGCCATCCTCGACGTCAGCCTTTGTAAGTCCTGGGCCACACAGGCCAGGCCGAACCCACCCACCCCTGTCGGACGAACGATTTTGCGACATATATAATTCCTTTGCTGACTAATATTAGAAATCACTCTACAGCGTCAGTCTCTGGTCTCAGCACTGTTTCCCTATACTGTGACTTGCACTATAAAATATTAACAATAGTCGCCTATAATAACGTGCGACTTCAGCCTCTTGAGCTGTTTGAAATGTTTAATCACGGTATGACAACCAGTCCTGGAAAACAAAAACGACTTCAAACTTCTAAACTACATGAAAGCGACAACTCACCGTACCTCTGCAAAATGTCAGCACCTTCAAATTTCAAATCTTAATGTACACGTCTCTCATACAACTTCACAACTATATATGCATCAGACTCTGTGTGCATACTAGTTAGGCATTTGCTCATTATACATGCAAAACTAATCTGAATAATCATAAAAACAAAGCCTCCCAGACTCAAGAAATTTTAAAATTCCATCCAATCAGGAAGCGCAGCTTACTCTAGGCCCCCCTCCGCGTGTAGAGAAGCTTTAGGCAGCAGTTAGTACAGCATAACATATTGTGGGTTAAAAATAGCACCCTCTTTAAAAATGTATCTGAGAATTTTCATTGTAAAAAAGTCATCATTTCCTCAAGTTGCATGTAATTTTGAGAACATTTCCACTAATGGGGTTTTCAAAGCCAGCTGTGCTACATACCGGTCTATACTGCATGAGGTTAGTCTGCTGGACAACCTCAAGTAAAAAGGAGAGAGAAAAATTGAACTAAAAAAGAATTCATTGGCCCCGAGTACCAACTGGAATCTTTCCCATTTCTTCTTAAATAGTGAGAGAGAGAGAGAGAGAGAGAGAGAGAGAGAGAGAGAGAGAGAGAGAGAGAGAGAGAGAGAGAGAGAGAGAGAGAGAGTTGTGATGGGAAAATGACGACGTGAGTATATGTAAAAGGCCGGTTTTGATCCAGTCACGTGATCATCACGTGCGATTTGACTCCAGCCACGCGTAGGCCGCGTGACTGGAGTCAAAACCGCACGTGATGATCACGCGACTAAATCAAAACCGGCCTTTAACATCTACTCGTACCACCGCGTCAGCAATTTTACCGGCCGAGTCACGCGATCAAACCAACGACGAATCATCGACGACCCCAGCGCCAATGCCTTATCGCACACCGGTTTGAGCGCGGCCACGCGATCTTCGCGTGATCGTCACACGAGGTGACTCAGTGAGCGTTATCAGTGCTGCATCAGCAGTTAATATAAATATAAGAAAGTCTCCTAGGCAGTTTCTGAACAACCATTTAGAGAGACAGTTTGTGTGAATATAAGAAAAAAAGTTTTCGACAAGCTTCTAAACAGCAAGTTAGAGAAACGACAATTTGGTGAATATAAAAAGTCTTCAACGAGCTGAAAAACAACCATTTAGAGAAATAGTTTTGTGTGGATAAAAGAAAAAACTCTCGATAGCTTCTGAACAACCACTTAGAGAAATATTTTTGTGTGGATATAAGAAAAAATTCTCGACGAGCTTCTAAACAACCATTTTAGAGAAACGACGGGTTGGTAAATATAAGAAAGCTGAAAAAAACACAACCAATTAGAGATATAGTTTGGTGGTAAATATAAAGATAAATGTAGTCTCAGAATGATAGAGCCAGTCTCCCACGGTTTCTATTACGCAAAGAACTCGAAAATCAACTTCTGAGAGACTTCCGTGTGGAAGTAGCTCCTAACCACAAGCCGGAAGGAGATGCGTTGGCGTTCTTGAGTGCCATGGCGCCGAATATCGAGGTTCAGCTCCAAGAGGAGTTGACCAGAAGAGAAAGCCATAAACATACAAAAATACTAACGGCCGAGCTGGAAAAAATGGTGTTAACCAGCGGTCAAATATACGACGAGAACGCGGCTCCCGACACCATCACCACAACGGCCTACTTTCGAAGTGTCGCCGTGCCAGTTCTCAACGCGTACGACATTCGGGGTAGTGTACAGGCAGCCAAAGCTGAGATGCTCAAGCATCATCAGAAGTACACTAATGAGGGGTCAGGATGGAGACTTCGGCAAGTTGTGGCGCTGGACCTCGGCATTGCCAAGTATCGGCCATTTCGAGCTAGAAGTCACTTTTCCACCCCAAAGTACATTCCCCCACGCTCGGTTGTCAACGTGCAGAACATAGATAACCGCTGTTTCGAGTGGGCTATAATATCGGCAATGTATCCAGAAGAAAAGCACACCGAACGCCCAACTAAATATCGAGTCCATCTCGGCGAGTTGGACTTTACAAAAATCACCTTTCCAGTGAAGGTGACGGATATTGAACGTTTCGAACGTCAAAACCAACCATAGCCGTAAACGTGTTTGGGTGGGAGAGGAAAAGCGGACCGTATCCGATCCGCATTTCTACCGAGACACGAGTTCATAACATCGATCTTCTGTTACTGGTCGACGATAAAAACCAGTACTACGTTTGGATCAAGGACCTGGCCCGCATGCTACACAAAAACAGCCACCACGAACACAGGCTGTACCCATGCCGTCGCTGCCTTCATGTCTTCTCCACCGAGGCTCTTTTGGCTAGTCACATCATAGACTGCCAGGGTATTAGTAAGAAGCCACACCGAATTGAAATGCCTGAAGAGAGTAAAACATATTCAAATTTCAAAACCACCACAAACAAATGCGAGTCCCATACATCATCTACGCCGATTTCGAAGCGATTTCCAGCCGTGGATCCCAGCGAAATTAAAACCAGGCTTATCGTCAAGCTAGAACCATGCAGTAGTTCGCTGCGACGGCCACGCAAATGCCCCAATTCTCTACCAAGGCGAGAACGCCGTAGAAAAGTTCTTTCAATGTTTGCAAGACGAATTTGATTCTATCAAGTAGAATCTGACCGACAAGACAGACATGGTGATGACATTGGCCGACTGTCAAGCTTTCCGTGCAGCAACTACCTGTTACATCTGTGATGAAACGATGGACGACAACGATAAAGTTCGCGATCATTGCCACACCACCGGTAAGTATCGTGGAGCTGCTCATAACGTTTGTAACCTCTAACTGCAAATTTACCACGAAAACTGTAAAGTACCCGTTGTCTTTCACAACTTGCGAGGCTACTATAGTCACCTCATCATGTAGGCGCTGGGCTGTTGTGAAGCGGTTGAGGACCAAAAAATTAGCTGTATTCCAAACAACATGGAAAAATACATGACGTTCGGCCCCGGACAGTTAAAGTTTATCGACAGCCTTCAGTTTCTAAACAGTTCGCTAGACAAGTTGGCGGGAAATCTTTCACCAGCAGACTTACAGATCACTAACAGCTCCATCGACGACGTGACAAAGCTCGAGCCTTTACAGCGCAAAGGAATCTACCCATACGAATACATACACTGTAGACGACTACCGTCGGTTCGATGAGAAACATCTTCCACCACCAGAGACCTTCAACTCCAAACTAACCCGCGAAAAAAATTTCCGACGTGGGATTATCAACATGCCCAAAGAGTGTGAAGTTTTCGATTGTAAAACTTTGGGCGACTACCACGATTTATATCTTTGTACCGATGTTCTACTCTTAGCCGATGTTTTCGAGACTTTTCGAAGAACAGCGCTGAAGCACTACGGCCTCGATCCGGCAAACTACTTTAGTTTACCGGGAATGGCCTGGAATGCCTTACTGAAAAAGACCAAAATCGAGCTCGAACTCCTAACAGACATCAACATGCATCTATTCGTTGAGCGAGGGCTTTGTGGTGGAATTTCGATGGTACCCAAACGTTTTGCAAAAGCTAACCATCCTCAAAGTCCCGATTACGACGATTCAAAGCCAAACAGCTGGATCGCGTATTTAGATGCAAATAACCTCTACGGCTGGGCAATGCAACAACTTTTACCGGTCGATGGATTTAGCTGGGCAAGTCCAACACTGGATGAAGTTTTAGCAACATCAGACGACGCACCCGAAGGTTTCCTACTCGAAGTTGACACGGAGTATCCGGAAAACCTCCACGATGCTCATAATGACTATCCTTTAGCTCCAGAAACCCTAACTGTCCAAGAGACATGGATGAGCGATTATCATCAAACTAGGAAGGCTGAACTAGGAAGAAAGTTCGCAGAATGTTAGAAGTTAGTCCAAAATCTACGCAAAAAAGAACGGTATGTAGTTCTCTATCGAACCCTGAAATTGTACCATTCGCTGGGCGTGCGAATCAACAAGATCCACCGTGCATTGAAGTTTCGACAAAAAACCTGGATGGCTCTATACATCGAGATGAATACCCAGCTTCGCGCAAAGGCAACGTCGGGTTTTGAGAAGGACTTCTTCAAGTTAGCCAACAACGCTGTTTTTGGTAAAACGATGGAAAACTTGCGTAAGCGTATCAGGGTTGATTTGGTAACAACCACGAAAGAGGACAAGTTGCGCCGTCTGATTTCCGATCCCGCCTACATATTACACACAATTTTCGATGGTGGCCTTGTGGCCGTTCACAGCTCTAAAACCAAGTTGAAACTAAACCTGCCGGTCTACATTGGTCAAACCGTTCTCGAGCTCAGCAAACATCTTATGTACGACTTTTGGTATAACAAGGTCAAAGCCAAGTACGAAAATTAGGCTCAATTGTTATATACCGACACCGATAGCCCATTATTTCAAGTTGAAACGTCAGACGTTTATGCCGACATGTGGAATAACAAACGTTTGTACTATTTCAGCGAATACCCACAAAACAGCCCATACTACAACAATGAAAACAAGAAAGTTGTAGGCAAATTCAAAAATGAATGTAGCCGTTTTCCCATTGCAGAATTCGTCGGCTTACGCCCGAAGATGTATTCCATAATGAGAGCGAGTGGTGAAGAGATTCGGAAAGCAAAAGGTGTTCAGAAGGCCGTCGTGAAAAAGATCTTTACCACGACCTTTACAAGCAAAGTTTGTTCGAGCGAAAAGAGTTCAAGCAATACACAAGTCCAAATTCGAAGTCGCGGTCACCGATTAGGTCTTTGCGAGCAAAATAAGATCAGTCTTTCCCCCTTGAACACAAAAAAGTGGATATCACCAGATAGAGTTACAACGCTGGCATATGGACATTATATCAACGAACTGGAAGAGTATTTCAACGAGCTTTTCCGCGATTGAGTATTCTATCTGGTGGTAGTTCAGTTTCCATAGGAACAACAGTTAACCCCTCGTGTACAAACCCACGAGCAGGTCCATTTGTTAGATAGTACAAAGCTGGCTGACCAGCTTGTCGGACAACATTCGTACGTTTTGCCGTGGCGGAAGTTTGGGCTTAGATAGCGTCGAATCTACTGTTGTTAAACGAGACCAAAATCCAGTACATTTGGCTGGGCGCTCGTCGGGTGCGTTCTGGGATCGATACTGAAGCGCTTCAGGCTGGATTTCCTGCCTGGGGTGTGTTGCCTGTGGTCCGTGACCTGGGCGTCCTCCTCGAAGGTGAACTATCTATGACTGATCATGTCAACTCACTCTGTAGATCCTGTTTCTATCAGCTGCGGCAGATTTGTGTGTTACGTCGCAACCTCTCCTTTAAAGCTGCTGTTACTCTGATCCACTCGTTCGTCCTCACACGAATCGACTACTGCAATTCTATCCTGGCGGGTCTCCCGAAGTTCAGACTTGGCCAGCTCCAGTCTGTCTTGAACTGTGCTGCTCGGGTGGTTGCAAATCTACCAAAAACTTTCCCACATTTCGGATTACATCAGGGAGACGCTACACTGGCTTCCTATTCCGGAACGGATTCGGTTCAAGGTTCTTCTACTTGTCCGTTCTGCTACGGCTGTCACTGCGCCGGCTTACATTCGCGAGCTGTGTGTTCCTGCTTCCAGTCGACCTGGTGGCCGGTTGCTGCGTTCTGCTGCTCGTGGAGATATGCTGATTCCACGTTACCGCACGTCGTTGCGTGCTCATCGTGCCTTCTCCAGCTTTGGTCTCTCGTTCTGGAACAGTCTCCCTTTAAACATTCGTACTTTTCCACATGGTTTAACTCAACGTTCAATCTTTGTTAACTTGAAACGAACTTGTTTAGATAAGTAGGATAGCCGTGTCATCAGCGCTTTTGAGAGGTACTTGAAGAGCGCTATATAAGTGTTTGTTACATTACATACATTCGAAATGGTGTGAATCGTGAGGGACCATACAGGATCGGTGGCTCGTTTTCTTTCACCACCCTCGAGCTTACCAGGTGCATATAAAAACCGAACCAAGACATCGTGTCCGAGAATAGGTTCGTTCAGGCCAACGACACGACCAGTTGGGAGTGAGGATTTTCGTATCACTCGTGCGGTTTTAATCGAATCGGCTGGCTTCTTTCCAGTAAGTCGTACCGGTTCGTCGTTCAACGCAGCCACTACCTGAGGTAACTGACGAACCCATTCGACCGATCGTTCTGTTGATCCACGTGTTGCAAGAAGCATTTCTTGAGCGTACTGTATCCCAAATAATCGTTCTGCTAAAGTACGTTTAAAACGTTCGACGATTCCTTGTTGTCGATGATCACCAGCTTGTCCACGTCTTACATGCACATTTCGCTTTGCTAGCAGCTGTGAAACAGCGTCCATAAACTCGCGACCAGGATCGACCTGAAGAAGTCGAGGCCAAGTCAACGATCCACGTTTGTAATTTCGACTCAATGCAGCGGCAACTTCGACAGCACTTTCGTCGGCCAATGGTTCAGCCTCTTTATATCGTGAGGCAACATCGACGACGATCAGAGCATATTTGTACTTTTTTTGACCAACTTTATCGTGAGGTAAATAAAGGCATTAGGTCGATCTTCGTCGAAAATTGGACGAGGTATGTGACGCGGTGCTGGTATATAGATCTGCCAAATAGCTTGCTTTTTTCAACCAATCACAAGAATCAGTTTTGGAAATTTTAGCGGCTGAGGCTAGTTTGTTCACCGCAGTTGCGCTTCGCCAATACCCCTTAGGGCTATAGTATATTGCGGAAAGTTTGTCGGCCATCTATTTACTGAACAAGTTACGTTAAACAGACAAGCGCGGACTTTCTTAACTCCTTTAACAGCTTTTAACATCTTTTAACAACTTTCTTAACAGCTTTAACAGCTTTTTTAACGGTGGGCTGACGGCTGACTCTCATCCCCATCCGAGATTTCGCCGATATAATAGCCTAAACGAGTCGAGCGTTTTTTCTCAAACTCCGGAACATCATCGGTGAGTGCAATTTTCGATGCCGCCGCAGTTACAATGTCATCTGCTTGATTACGTCCAGCAGTATCTTATTGTCGTGCATAAGCCACGCCGTGATGGAGAGATGAACGATCGAGTTGGTTAATACCAGGGTAACCTTGTGACAATCGTTTGTCGTGTTTTGTAAATGGTCCACAGTATGAGTATTTACCAGTGTTTTGAAAGCTACCACCAGGAACATTTACCGAAGAAATACCAGACGGAAGGCTCATATGCATCTCCGGTAGAGGTAAAGCGTTCATTGCGCTGTTCAGCAATTCGCCCATGACCTCTTTTCCAGCTATAATCTGACTTTTCTTTGTACCACAGACGGCACAAGTTCCTTTCATAGCGGGTCGACCATTTCGAAACACTACACGTGTCATATTTAAAGTTTCCGTACGTTTTTTTTTACATCGGAAGCATTACATTTTGACGTATATAAAAACCTTACGCTTGAGTCTAGATGGAGATAACCAACTTTGGCCTCGAAACGAAGGAGAAGTCGCACCACCACTGGTTGCTTCCATCCAGCATACGCTGTATAATTTGTGGACCCAGTGGTTGTGGCAAAACAAACTTACTACTCAACCTTCTCCCCAAAAAGGGCTATCTGACGTTTGACCGCTTGCATCTGTATTCAAAGTCGTTGGGACAAGAAAAGTATCAGTTTCTTCGAGACTGGGCAACAGAGCTCGAAAGGGTGACTAGAAAGGATGTTGCATGAGTTCAATCTTCGTCCGATGATATTATCCCAGTTGAGTCTCTCGACAAAAATAAGCGAAGCATCGTGGTCTTCGACGACGTGATGCTGGAAAAACAGGGACCAATCGAGAAATATTTTACCATGTGACGTCACGGTGGTGCGGACTGTTTTCACCTGACTCGGAATTATTTTCGCATTCCAAAACAGGCAATCCGCGATAACGCCAACCTCATCATTCTTTTCATTCAGGATAGTAGAAATCTGCGAGCAATCCACGATACTTTCGTGGGTGGTGATATGCCGTTTGACGAGTTTCGTGCTTTTTTCAACGAGTGTATCACTCAGCCATATGGTTTTGCATGTGGATTTCACCGTTTTTATATACCCACGTCGTGTATTTAAGCATGTTTGACCACTTTTATATCTACATGTCATGTATTTAAACACATTATGGTAAATACATACATAAAAACATACGATGTGGACTAAAGTAACAATGAAACTAGAACGCGATGCGTTGACTCAGGATTACCTGGCACGCAAAAATCGACTCCAGAAACGGTTCGAGGCAGAAAAGCTCGGAGAAACGGACTTGTGGTTTGACGCGGTAAAACTGTTTAAGCCAGTAACAACAGCAACGAGCAAATCGACCGAGAGGAAGAAAAAACAGCTAGAAAAAGTCACTAACGCTCTACAACACTTACAAGCGAATATTATGGCTGAAGCTAATTTTAATCCAATTGCTACACTGTTTGGAGATACCACACGAGCATTGCCAGCACCCATCACCACACCAATCGCGATTGTAGATCACGACCGCGATCTCGACATCGAAACGATTAAACACAATTTTAAACCTCCAAGCGAGCTCCCCCAAGCTGAAATAAGTAGAGTTATTGACGAAGTTACAAAATATAACCGGCAAAAGCTCGGAGTTGCAAAGAGAAAAGCGACCCCCACGGAGAAAATCGCCATCGATCGACTAATAAATGCCCTCAAATCATATAAAACTGGACTTCGACTTATAGAAGACGGCTTTCGTCTCTTAACACATACGGGAAAAGATATCTCAACGCCTTTGAAAATGCAAAGACACCGATTCGGCGAACATTCCATCGATCCCGTGGCATTGATGGCTGGCAATTTAAGAGCATTTAACGGTGGAAATCTCGTACTCGAAGCTGCTGCCGATGAATCGCTGTACAGACTCCTGACGAAGCGTTTCGTTAAGACTAAACGGTATACACCACAAGCAATAGAGACTTAAAAAACTGGTCAAACTGGCCCAGCTGCCCGTTCGCGGACGAACAAGCAAAAGACACCAGTTGATCGGGGGCGAAGGTTTGCAGTTTTACAACGACCCAAACGTCCTTGTAGAGCGCTTACAACTTTTAGTGGCTTCTAAGGCGGCTGGCAACACTCGACTGGATAACAAGATTCTCGACGAATTGATGCGTTCGGGCGCAGTTCCTAAAGAGTTGGCACTACAGTTGAACAGAAGTTGACTCGTGGTATAAAAACATGGAAAAACTTCTCGAGGAGATTCGAGATCTGGCATTGCTGCTAACTCAGCGGGAGAATCTCAGCGTGGTAGTCACTTCAAACACCAAGGACTGGACCACTTTTTTCAATCCACCGCTGTAACACGATTCAAAAAAATGTTTCGAGTTGGCTTTAGTAAACCTCGAGACCTACAATTCCATCCCCAACATCTCCAACACCAACAATACGTTCGTCTATAGCTGGGACTTGGAAAGCGTTCAAGATACCTGAAGGAAGTTACGAGGTCACACAGATTAACGCCGAAATTCAGCGACAGCTCGTTGTGAATGGTCACTGAAATTCTGCAAATAAATTCCACTATATTACCGTGGCGGCTAACTTTTAGACTCAGCGAGCTTATGTGGAAATATCCAAACGTACTTATCAGGAAAACATGGCCATGTCAACCATCGGAATCACACTCGGTTTTAACCCCACAACACTTGTAGGTACGACGAGTTACAACGAAGCAGAAAATCCGGAAGACATTCTTTCGGTAAATAGTATCCTGGTGGACTGCGATATAATTGGAGGTTCATATCGTGGTGATGACCAGCTACCGGGGATCTACAGCTTTTTTCCAAACGTATCGCCGGGTTATAAGATAGTCGAAGCCCCGAATAACTTGGTGTACTTACCCGTGTTACCTGCTGGTAACTTACAGCGAATGCGAGTATGGCTAACGGATCAGAATGGTGAACAATTAAACCTCCGAGTTGAGACTGTTACTATACGGTTTCACATTCGGAGCTTGTAGCAAAAATGTTCATTTTTTCCAGTCGTAGTCACATCGGCCATATACGGCGTTATGTCGTGGGTGGTGGATTTATCGACAGGATAAGTAGTGCAGCTCGTGCATTCGTTTCAGCCGGTCGATCTGCTGCTTCGTTCATTTCGGGAAACAAGGACACGATTAAAAGCGTCACAGATGTGGTTGGTAATGTGGAGAAATCTGGTGCTACAACAATTTCTGCGGTTAAAAAACTTGTTGACGCAGTAAAAACAAAACGCGCTGCTACTGAGACGATAAAAAAGACTCTCCCTGACCCTCTAGAAAAAGTATCGAGTTTCTAAAGCAGCTAACGACCACAGAAAGTCCTCTTGTGTCGACGACTCAAGACATTAATAGTGGTATTGCTGGGTCTGGTTTCAAAATGTTACAAGGGACTTTCGGAAAATGTCGCAGGGGTAGAGGTTTGTTTCTCGGTTTTTCACCGATGTCATATTAAAGACTGACGTTTGTCTTATATAAAATGGCGACCGTAAACGTTGCGAGTGAAATGTTAGACATCGCGGAATCGTTGCCGGTTGATGAAAGCATCGAATATTTCGAATACCGCGAGTATGAATCGCAGAATCCTGCTGCCATCAACAATGGACCAGCAATACAGATCGATATTCAAAATCAAGACGTTTTTACGCAACCGTCCAAAAGTTATCTTCTTGTGGAAGGTAGACTCGTTTCTACAGCAGCGGCTTATGTAGTAGGATCGTTGATCGCACTCCTGGTGAACTGCGACATAATTGGAGGTTCATATCGTCGTGATGACCAGCTACCGGGAATCTACAGCTTTTTTCCAAATGTATCGCCGGGTTATAAGATAGTCGAAGCCCCGAATAACTTGGTATACTTACCCGTGTTACCTGCTGGTAACGTACAGCGACAGCCACTAAAAGTTGATCGATATTCGATGAACTTGAACTTTACACAGCTATGGACTCCTCGCGCGTATAAAACTCTGCGGGACTTTAAGGAGGAGTTCTACGGTATAGATGCTCGCGAATCGTCATCAAAAGTGACTCCCGTCGATTTCGTTGACTTTTTTCAGATCTTTGTTCTAGACGTGCGTAGACAATCCAAGCGTTTAAAAACCTCCGTTCAGGACATCCAAATCAAGGTTGACTTTGATGCTGCAGTAACAAACAATACGACGGCCTTTGCGGTCTTGATCAGCGATCGTTTCTTGTACCTCGCAAGTTCAACGCCGTTTACTAACAATTAGAAACATATCCCCTTTCGATTTATTATGAAAAATGACCCGAATATATTCCATTTGATCTCGCATTGACCGAGAGACAAAAAGTATTACTAGCTAAAGCCGTCAGAGATGGTACTGGGGATACGATTTGACCGACTTCAAAATCAGCTTCACAGGGAGGACAAACTGGGACTAACGAAGCGACAGATTGCCCATATCCAGAAAAAGAAGGCGAGTGCTGCCGGTGCCAAATTGAGGTTCACCAAAACACACCTAAAAAATATGACGAAAATGGGTGGTTTTCTTCCGCTGTTGGGTCTCCTCCCGGCAATTTTCGGTGGACTCGATGCAGCTGGTGCATTGGCTGGTGGGGCAGCTGGGGTAGCAAAAGCGGTACAATCTAAACAAGCCAACGATGCAGCTCTGGCTGAGGCTCAGCGTCTAATCGCGAAGTCGAAGCTGAACTGCGAGGTTCTGGATTGTTTCTCGGGTGTGAGACTCGTAGTGGTTGTTGTCCGATGTGCAGAGGATCCGTTTAATATCTTTCAAAAAACTGGAACCGTTAAGCAACTTAGATATCGAGAAAGCCGCTAAAACTCTAGCATATTTTCGCGGTGTTTTTATGCGTGACAGCCTTCCTTCCACGATACATGATAAGGAATGTGGAGTGGTAAATCTAGATTCCAGATTTGGTAATGGAACTCACTGGGTAGCTTCTCACAAAAGCGGTTCCATCGCCTATTATTTCGACAGTTATGATCTAGATCCGCCTCAAGAACTTTCTCGATATTTAGGTTGCTCGATTAGAACGCATACATTTCAGCTCCAGGGTCCCGATGATGTAATATGTGGTCATCTCTGCCTGTTTTTGCTCAGAGAACTCGCTGAAGGTCGAAAATTTGAAGATATCGTGCTCGAACTATATAACTAAGTTTTTGCAAACAAAATGCCTGTCGATAAGTTTGGTGGAAGCGGTGTAGGTTCACAATAAGTAGGACAGTTCAACCTTGCAGGCCTCGTTCGCAAAACGGATGATACCATGAGGGGAATTCTCTCGGCTGGTGGATTTCGGCTGGTAAAAGTTGGAACACCACTGGCAGGTACAGACGCTGCGACAAAAGGTTATGCCGATACCATTGACCGGGATAACTTACGGCTCTCCGCTGGAAAAATGTCAGGTAACATCAACGTGAACGGTCACATAGTGACTGGACTCCCTACAGATACACCCACATCCGAAAAACGATGCAACGAGTGTAGCACAAGTGATGAAAGTGGTCACCGATGCCGTAACAAAGAGCGACAGAATACCCTCGGAGCCGTTGCACATGACCAAAAAAGCGGTACGTAGACGCCAGGGACGCTGTTGTTAAGATGTACGTTGACGATCAGGATGCTACCGTCAAGAGATATGTAGACGAGAAGGCCGTCGCTGCCAGGCAATATGCCGACGAGAAAGTTGCTATCGTCAAAAAGATCACACGTAGCCAAGACTGGTGATGCTATGTCTGGTGCTCTTACTCGCCATTGGTGTGGAAGTTGGGGGACCTGAGATCGATATAAAACTCGGAGGTACTTCCTCCGCAACTGAGCTGAACTATGGCCTACGGATAGACTATGGCCTACGGCAGACAATACGGCTTGTTTACAAACCACATGGGAGTCTGAAGGGTTTACAATCTACAGTTGTGATGGAAATTCCACTACCAAAATCTGCACTTTTTCAAATTCGAAGTTGACGGGGCTGCATAACCCCGAAAATGCTGAAGACGCAGCCACCAAGAGTTATGTCGACTACGTGATTATTCAAAACATACCACCCTTGAACGGAAATAAATCAACATCCGGCTTTATAGTATGTGCAAGTTTGTTCTACGACAAACTACATCAGCCATATATGGCATTTAATCCACTCGCTGAAAATGAGTGGGTAAGTGCTAACCAGGCTGCTGGAGCTTGGATTCAGATTCAGTGTCCAACAGCTGTACGCATTTGGAAAGTCCGCCTCGTCGGTCTGAGATCTAACACAGAACGGATTATGCGGTGGGAACTCGAAGGCTTCAGCGGTAGAAGATTCACGACTATTCTGCGGCCTACCGTCAAGTTGGGTGAACTGGCGCAGGAGTTTAATATCATAACAACTTCGCCATATAGCATATACCGGTTAAGCGTACTTGCCGCGGAATCACGTAAAATAGGGCTTTCACACTTCCAAATCTTTACGCGAGTACATCCGTGGAGGTGAAAATCGACCTCCCCCGATTTAAAAAAGTTAGTGTTATATTACCTCTATTTATTATCTCAACGAACGACATGGCGACCGACATGCACTTCAAAATTCGGGCGTACTTAAGGCAGAATAGGCAGACCGATATGACTAAATATCACCTAAATTGCACCTATGGGAGAACACAATAGGCTATTGGGACTATGATAACTTACAGCTCCTACAGCGTCCGATCTTTTAACCACCGAGGTAACGGCATTCCTGGATTACGAGAACAAGACCATTCACACGTGCGACATCTTCACTCTCTCTCATGAGACCATCAGCCCGAATGATGATACAACATTTACGTTGACTGCTTTGAGGTTCCCATGTGTTAGTACTTTCGATGGTCTACACAAAGTTACAGTAGACCCTGGCATCTGGAGATTCAGCGTGTCTGGTTATTACCGCCAGAGTATAATCATTATTAGACCCGAAGGAATAACTAGTAACCGTTTCACGAGCGACACTATGAATGGAAGTATTGATCTTAACTGTATATTTCACACGTTGACACGTCGAGACGTTACAGTCTGGTGCACTTGAGGAGTAATTTTGCCGCAATTTCTCATTTAGAAACACTCATTCTAGTAGGAAAACTTTAGTCATGTCGCTGTATCCACCTCTCACCGATCCTCCCTTTTCCACTGAGATGACATCGTCCACGTTTCGCCTGAAGAAAATCGTTGAACTCGAAGCTTTCCTGAGATCGGAGATTGAAGCCCGCGACCGTCTTCATAAAAGGTATCGTAAGCAGTGAATGCGGTCAGTGGTACGTCTGCCACCCTTGCATTTATCAGTTTTGGAATGGGTGTTGGAGGTGCGCCGTATTGGCGACTGGAGTTGGACTTATATCCGGTCTATTCCTTGATGGTTTCACTGCGATGGCTAGCCTGCTTGCTATAGCTGGTGTTGGTGTTAGCCGAAGATTTTCTGCAAAAGCGGTAAAACACGACGCAGTTCGTGTGCTAGCCAGTAGCAAACTCAACACCATCCACAGTCATATTTCGAAAGCGTTAGAAGATACCACGATAACTGATGATGAAACTAAGCTGATCCTGCACGAGGTCGAAAAATATCGGGTTATGAAAGAGGAGATCCGGCATAATTCCGTTGATGTAGCTATGATAGATGAAAAACTAAAAAAGAACTGATAGAACGTGGTCGAGAGAAAATTCGCGCAAAAGATATGAAAAAACTTGCAGCACCAGAATCGCGTTTAGCTTAAGTTTTGTCTGTATTTCGATAGCGACGCCCGACACAGTCGAACCCACTGCTCCACCGCCATACGAGTTGGATTAAAAAAACATTAAACGAGGTTGGGATGACAAATTTTTTTTTATTTCTCAGGTCGAATTATCGATAAATTTTCTGAAAATAGATGTGAAAGTGTTTGAGGGCGGTGATGAAACGGAAATTCGCATTTTTTCTGATATCACATCTTTGTGTGACAGTATTCAATGAGATTTCATAAAAACTTCATAAACGGTTGCTATTACCTTTGTTTTTCTCAACGACTCTATAGCTATATTGCGTTCTTCTGCCGCAGGAACGATGGCTGTTATCGCGGGACGCAGCGTGTCGTCCGTGATCTGTAACTTAGAAAGTGTGGTGGTGATATGAGCATCTTAGCTGTCAAGATTCACATCTAAATCTATCTTCTTGTCCACGGCTAAAGAGCGTATAAAAACGTCACCACGTGCTATTCCGTGGTTTTCAAGTTGTGCAAACTCTGCGACTTCTTTTCTTTCGCGCGTAAATCCTTTGCTGATACATACGTGCATCAAAAGTGCTGCTATAATAGACCGTTATTTCTGACTTTGTTTTTTGGAAGTACGTTGGACTTGATTGTATAACGCAGCCGTGATTTCGAGCACGTTTTTGGAAATGGTTTTTGGATAAGCGTTATTATAAGACAGCAGTTCTTGCATGATATTACGACGCTGTGTTTCTGTATAATTGGTAATATTAGCTCTGTTGAGATCGCACTGGTAGTAATAGCTGTTTGGTTCTACAACTTTTAATCGTGACCCTGAACATATATTTAAACTTTCCGATAGCTTTTTCGAACCATGATTAATTTCTAGATAGAGAGGGCCATCGGAGATTCTGCAACATTTTGGACAGATAAATTCGAGACCGCGAACTTCCATGTTACACATACACTGTGAACACGTTTCCCATTTAGAATCCGTCGACAGTTGTTTCCGCTCTTTCAACTGTTCCGTCTCTCTTTCCAACAAAGACAAATTCGTTGCGAAAGTGCTAGACGACAAAAGACCGAATGGATCGTCCATCATTTAACGCTTAAAGGTTTATCGCTTATTTTCATCGCCTAATCATTTCTCTAATCGGTTGAAACGTCGCTGTACAAGACAAAATCTTTTTTCTGAAGTTAATTGTGGGGTGTATCGATCAGGCTAAATTCTTGATAAATTTTCTGAAAATAAGTATGGAAGTCTTTTAGAACGGTGACAAAACGGGAAATCGTATTTTTTTATCCTTGCATGATGATATCTAAAGAGATTTCTTGTCCCGAACGTCTTAAAACTTCGTAAACGGTTGCTACTATCTTTGTTTTTCTCTTCGACTGTATACCTATATTATGTTCTTCTGCCGCATGAACGATGGCTGTTATTATAGGACGCAACGTGTCGTCCGTGATCTGTAACTTAGCAAAAGTGGTAGTGATATGAGTATCTACACTCTTATATTCAGCACCTCGCCGTTTCTCTTTTCGACTGCTCAGCTCGTCGAGGACCTTCTTATAGTGCTTATATTCATCACCCCGCCGTTTCTCAAATTGGTTGTTCAGCTCGTTGAGGACCTTTTTTATAGTGCCTTCTAATGCGTACCTCAATATTATACAGTTTTAGTAAAACTCGTGCGCCCCCACACGGCTGGCATAAACGAGTCATGGACTGTGTGCCTACACCACAGCTGCGGCATGGCATGGGTAGGACGGAGCCACGCCTAAGACGGTCACTGTGCTGCTTACAGTGCTCGTACACACATTGTTTGCCACACGTTCTCGTTTCTCCAACCAAGAGCCATGCGCATTGATTTTTCGCGTATTTATCTCTTCCAGCCATTCTGGACGTAAGATATGTATTCAATAAATACAAGCTATGTAATTATCTAAATGAAACGTAGCACCAGTTGAAAATTTAAAAAACGTATTTTTTATATTAACCGCTGACGCAGCACTGATAGCGTTTGGTGAGTCATCTCAAACCCATGCAACGATCACGCGACGATCGCGTGGCCGTGCTCAAACCGGTGGGGTGCGATGAGTCATTGGCGCTGGGGTCGTCGATGATTCGTCGTTGGTTTGATCGCGTGACTCGGCCGATAAAAATGCTGACGCGGTGGTACGTGTGCAGTGAACGAACAGCGATGTCGAGGATGTCCTACGTAGGATGGACCACATCCAGGTGATCTACATGGTCTAACAAATCCACCGTTGAAACTCCGATAACAAGAGTGTGTCCACGAAACCGTAATCGTTTTTGTTCCGCATGTGATCTGCGTAGGTAGCTCATCAATAAGATAACACAAGATGGCGCCCTCGCCAAGATCTTTACGTGTTTCCTGTCTGTCAGTGACAAGACTGCAGGGTATGAGTAACAACGCTATAAAGATCTGCTGCAAAATAGGACTGACGAGGATAGGTAGGCTATTTTATATCATGCACTTGTTTTATGCATAAAGAGTATCTGCTTTTAACGGATTGGTACATTATGCTAGCCAGTGGAAGACCAAGCATTATACGGTGACAAGAAGAAGCACCCATACGTAGCTAAAATCTGATGCATGACTTATTACGCCTTCTTGTTGACTTCTTGCTTCATTAAATGTTTGCATGTCGAACAATGCGCCCAGTAGCATTATGACCAGTTGTAATTCTATGCAGAGACTTGCATGAATGTAGACTACGCACAAATTATGAGCCTGCGTTTAGTGCCAAACAAGATTATTCTCGCAATTACAAGATTCAGCTGGAGTCTTTAGGAAGTGCATCAAGTATGGATAGACACTTGTTTGTTAGACAGTTTGTTAACCCTCCATATGTCCATCGCCTGAGCGAGGAATTGTAGGCGGATATCTCCAATACAGGATTGTTATCGCATGAAGGCAATCCAGCACATTATACAGACGTTTTACTAGCAGACTTGTGGTAACCAATGATGCCTATCGGTAATGCTTTCCACTCCTCACTGCGGCACTCCGCATTCACCATTATACGCCCATCTTTGTGATATCAGATATGAACAGTCCAAGTCCGTCCAGTGTGTTTTAGGAACGGAATCAGTCCATAGCCCCAACCATGATGCAAGTACTTCAACTTGGTCACAAGCTACATTACTTGTCCCATCCACACTTTTGGACATCGCAAATCAAGTGGTTTCAACCAAGGTGGTAATTTACGTTAAAACCCGGATTAGTTAATCTAGGTAAAGAACACTGGACGAGGTAAGTCTTCCGGATAGCTCTCCGGATATCATATCGTCACTTAAATAATGCAGACTTCGAGTACATATTATGTATATCTATCAGGTACACCCTTCTAAAGCGTGACTCCATATATACAGACTTTAAATTTGTTACAAATGCTGAACTACTCGTTTTAGCAAAAGACTGGTGATCAGGCTCAAGATGCCGATAGCGCTCCAACAAAGAGATTAAAAATATTACGCTGACTTTGGATCGGCCACATCCTGAGAGGGGACACCCTATTAAAAGACATCATCGAAGGAAGAATGGAGGGAAAAAGAACACGTGGAAGACCAAGAGCAATGCTACTGGACTGGATGATGAAAGAGGAGGGATACAGTGGACTGAAGAGAGAGGCACAGAACAGAGAAAGATGGCGTCATTGGACATACGAACCTGCCGAGGGGCAGAGAACATAAAGAAGAAGACGCTGACTTTAGAGTTTCTCTTATTATCAGTAAAGGATTGAAACAAAATCTGAGTTGTCTTTCATCTAAAGTAAGACACCACATAGAAGGGAAATCCACACTCATCCCTCTGATAACCCTAACCCGAACCCTATACTTAATCATTAAACTAGAAACAAATCTTCAGAAAGTCCTGTCCTTGTTCTCATTGTTGAGGAATATGAAAAGATTAATATAAATATGAAAAAGTAATATCCTAAAAAAGTAGTTAAATCATTATGTAAATAACAATCTTTATATCAAACATCACCTCCCCAGAAACCAATTATAGCATTTCGAGACGCCAAGAACATAAAAAGAACCCTGATCCACATAAGATATCCTGCACCTTGTCTTAAGACTACTGTCAAGAATGTCTAGATGATCCGAGAGACCAGGATAATTTTCGACGCCTTGTTTGCCTTATTGTCTGATAAAAACACAACGGATTAATTGCCTTTAAATGTTTTTAAGTTGTGCTTTTACTTTTTACTGTACTAAATTACATACATTGGATTGGATTCTTCAATGATTTTTGTATACTTTTACATATTTATACTCATTTATGAATTTAACTGATAAAGATAAATGTATTTGAAGCCTGCATTATTTAAACGACGTCATGCTCCCCAGAGAGCTCCGGACGACTTATCTCGTCCAGTACTCCTTACCTAGAACATCGGGTATAATTGACATCCTGCCTACTGGAGTACTTACTTGAATGTTTAAAACATGTGCTAATGCGAAGACAATAAAATACAAGTCTCTATGTTTTCAAATTGGCTCAAGATCATTCCCGCTTAAACGCAGCTTATATGGTTCGCTACATCAGCACGGAGAAGCAAAGATGAAAAGGCTGAGAATCACAGCCCATCGTCCGGAACTTTGTTCTTCTTTTGGTCGAATATTATTATGATCATATTTACTACATCTGTAGGTCTTTCGGGTACATAATGCGCCACAGCAGGGTAAAAGGGCAAACTGTACAGTTAAACGTGGCTTTGACAGTCGTCTATTCTTTTGTCCTCACATCTTTGGCGTAGTGTAATACCATACTGTTAGATCTGTTGAAGTTCCAAAAGCGTCAGCCACAGTCAATCGGTTATAATTCAAGCTTCATGTCTCTTTACGTGTAGTGCAGCTTCAGACTACACCAAAGAGCTTTGTTTTTATGCCTGAAGTTAGCGGATTAGACAACCACCACATTTTACTTACTTGTTTGGCATCTTTTTACGACGACAATTGGAGAAAATATCGTGCTTTCGCATACATATTAGACCATCCATATGGAATTATGTCACTGTCAAATAACCATTTTGAGCCGATGATACCGGGCGACAATAAACACATGTGCAAGTACAAAGTAGCCTGCCTATCCAAAATTGCAACGGCAAGGTCTATTCAAATTGTACAAAACAAGAAGATGAATGCAGCTAGCTTAATGTCACTCAGGAAATACAAAAGGAGATCGGAAGAAATACAAGAAATGGTAGACCACGGGTATTAGAGAAGGATCTGCTCAGACTGGAGACAGTAATCAGAGCATTGTGCAAAGGCAGGTCAGAAGTAGAGTTTCAAAACGCAGTTAAGAAATTCCTATGTTGTCGGTAATAAGAAACGTTATCGCATATATCGCTTTGTATCGTAATTCTCGTTGAATCTTATAAAAATCATGAGACAACAGTGGCGTCACTTGAGCCAAAATTGTTTCTATTTCTTGGGATTCCTAAGAGGATCGTGGCTTTTATATTTCACAGAGCTCAATATGAACACAACGAATACTGTATGCATTGAAGGTGCGACTTCGGTTTGGTTTAACGTGTACAGCGGAGTACGAAAGCGCTGCAGACTTGCTCCAGATCTATTCTTGCCTCCGCTGAATTAGCTCATAGTAAGGACTGTTTCTGAAGGACATTCTGGCTCACGCAATACATTGGAAATGTTCTTCAACCTGGACTTTGCCGATTATGTGCCTATTCTTGCCGAAATGCTGAAGTTCCTGGTTCTGTGTTTAGAAATACTGGACGGGAAAGCACACCAGTTTGGAATGGAAATATTATGGGCCATTACCAAATATTCCATCGTCGGCGATGGAACCTCCGCAGGTTTTGGATCACATATGTGTTGAGAAACAAGGCGAAACTTGTAGTAGGCTTCATATGTCCCGGTTTGAATGTTCAAGCTAATGACTGCGGCAAACCTTAGGTACGACGGTGAGCAACAATTACCTTCGACTGTCTTAACAACCTACCGGAGGACGAAAATTCGGTTGGACACAAGAATTGGCCTATATAGAGCATGCATACTGCCTGTGCAAAATATATAGTTCTTGAGACCTTGACGCTCACGAGGGTTCCAGAGAAGAATCTGGATGCCTTCCGATGATTGTGTCGATTTATTATAAAAAATCTTTTATTTCCTATAAATGTTATATTTTTTACTTTCACACAATAACACCACAACCACCAGCAGGCATACGATGCTTACCTCTTGTCACGGCCGTGTCAGATTCCCCTCGATTCACCACTATTGCAGCAGCCAGGCCAGAGGATGAAGATGCCGAGAACCTCCCGAGGGATGGCGACACCTAGCGGCCGCGAGGATAAATGGACGCCTTTCGTCACGCACTCGACGAACCTTCAGGAACTAACGTCTAAGGGACATGGGATAACGAGGCGGCGGCCATCTGTTGGTAACCCGTTATCCGACACGAACGGCGCTCGACGCCATAATGAACGATCGTCGCCCTAATGAATAGAATGTTAATCGAGGCATCTGTTAGATGCCAGAAAATCATAAACTCGTGCAGGCTGTTAGAAGGAACTGTATATAAGGACTGGTTAGAGGGAATCTCGAGGTTGCACCTAGCTCTCGTCGTTGTTTTCATTAAGTTTAAGAAAATTTCCTTTCGGGTCGAGTGAAATCAACGTCACGATTCTGGACGCCACGCTCGGGAAAACAGAGTCGTGACACCCATGTATCGGAGATTATTGAAACAAGGAGGCAACAGACCTTTGGCCACTTCGCAGCCACTCCACAGCGATGGAGAAAGGACCAGTCCAGCCCTCGACTGGCCTTGATTTTCGGCTTCCCCGAGGAGCTTGAAGAGACCAGACGGTCGAACAAACCAAGCATGGAAACGAACAGTGAAGGCAGATCTTCGCCGTATGAAATCCTGACTAGAATAAGGGACCAAGACCAGGAGAGACATGGAAACGGTAACTCACCAGAGAGGATCACGCCGCTGATGATGGTGATGAGGTCCACTTATAGGTGGAAGATTCTTCTAAACCGGACGGTGCTAAATGATTGAAAATCAGAGCAAACTCTCCAAAAATACGAGTTTTAGGCGTCTTTTTGAACCGCATCCTGAATTTGTTTTGACATTTAGCAAGACAACATTGTTTGACATTCATAACATTTTTAAGTCTGACTTCTTTTTAAAACATGTCTTCATTAAACTTTGGGTTATTCTCCTATGCTCCATGTAGCGATCCTCCTCTTTAATTTGCATTTGATTGCGTCGCTAATTTGTGTATATAGTACAGGGTTGCTTATCTAGATTTATAATTTATAGTTTAGTATGTTTAGGGTAATTCTAGTTTGCCTATGATAGCATAGGTGTAGTGATTTAGTAGGCAGACCAGCACCTAGATATATAAGCTAGTTTGTTGTTAAGGACCAGCCAAGGATTTTTATTAATAAATAGGGTTCTGCTGTGTCATGATGGAGGTCTCGTTACAAGCTTGAAATCTACGAAGGCAAAATCCGTGGATGATTAGACAAATTCACTTGACCGCCATTAAAGACCAAACGATAGCTTATGCATTGAAGTTGCATGAGGCGTCATGACGCATCAGAAATAGAACGTCGCCATTACTGAGCAGGCGTATTTTACGGAGGGTGTAGAAGGCTCTGAATGTATGGATCTTACGCTGGACACGAAAGGGTGAACTAGTGATAAAATTCTTCGTATTGCTCCAGATAGATTTGAAGTTTGAACTACTTCAGTTAGCTACTCGACTCGTTCGGAAGAGATTTCCTCAGTTGTTAGTGGAACCATGAACTGTGACTTACCTGTTGGACATAGTGTCAGCGACAGCGCAAAGTAAATCGGTTGTCGTGATTTCTCGTGTTAAGCGAACGGCTTGTTTGTTAGGCGAATTAGTCAAAATGTCGATTATTTCTTTCAACTAAGTTAAGTGAACTGCGAAGGGACAGCGTTCGTAAGGAATCGTCCGAAAAGCAGTTGAATTGCCTAGTGGAACTCATCATTGAAACTTTTTGGCGAATTGTAGACTATGCTACGGAAATATATCTGTGAAAAGTGGATTTTTGTCAAAAGAAACAGATCTGAATTCTGCACCAGTTCAGTCCATGTACTTGTTTTCACTTTCGATGAAATGCGAGTGGAAAACCGAATCGTCTCAACGAATCTGCAGGAATGGTGATTCGCCCATGAAGGAACTGTGACTGGGATAACTCGAGTCAACTTTAATCAGCGTGGGAAGGGAAATGTAAATTCACATGTTAATAAGAACAGATAGTGTGCTGGACTTAGGTAGGCCCTGTTAATGCATTAAGAATTCTATTGTATAGTAATTGAACTCAAAACACTTTTGACATTTATATGTATTAAAATTCATAATCTTAAATTGACAGTGTTTGTAACGAGCCATCATATCATGAAATCTCTTATTGTATTATAAGGGTTTGACAGAGTAAGACCTGGGTTAACTTGCAGGGCAGTAGTAGGCCATTTATTTGCAGCACACACCCGGCTCAAGCGCTTACTAAAGAAATACTGCTAATAACTCAGCTGTGACCAATACACTGCAGCGAAATAATTCAAAGGGAGTAACAGACAGGATGTGACAATCCATTCTGTTAAATAAAGTTTTGATTCTCGATGGTGTAGCAACATTAACTAATGATGCCTTGCACAATTCTTATGATATTATTAGCTATGCGTCGACTGAAACACTCGCAAACTCATTGTAATATATTGTATACATTTGAAATACTTGCACACTTATGGGCCTACAATGCCTCATTGCTCGCTGCCTTTATTTGGACAGATATGCATGTCGTCCCGTAATTTTGAATTATCGGCGAACAATTGTTTACATAATTTTAATGAACGCAGCCTGATTGATTCAAGTGCTTCCGCGTGGAAAGTCATATATTTCCTTTGATCTTTCTCTGGGAATATCCTTTTTCCCCTTATTAATACTTATATAGTATCAGTTCGCAGGGGTTCTTCATTCATCCAAAAGTTATCTACAAGTTAGTATTATTATTATTATTATTATTATTATTATTATTATTATTATTATTATCATCATCATCATCATCATCATCATCATCATCATCATATATGTTCATAGTAGAGTTCCGGAGAAGCAGATGGCGTTCCCACGCTGGACAGCTACTGAGAGTCTTTGAAGCAGGTAGCTGGTCTTCAGTGGATCGTGGGTTGCCATTGTCATCCTTCGTCCTAACTCCCACACAAAATCCAATCCTTCCGTACTCCATGCGCCGCTGGTCTCCAGTGCGACCGCCACAAAAGAGTGGGTTTGGGCTATAGTGGCGTATTTTAGCCTTTTGGCTGAGACTACCCGGTTTGCAGCTTCACTTGGTCCGGTTGAAGTAAAACCTAGATGTGACCCTGCAAATGTGTCAGAAACTGTCACATCCCATGTAAGACATCTTCCGCGAGACCACGGGATAAGAGTCACGCCATCCGGTCGTTTGCCATCTTCCCTGGTGAGTCCCAACGGTTCTTTCTGAGTTATTATTTCTTTCTTCTTCTTCTTATTATTATTATTATGACGAAAATTTGTAACGCGCGCAGTCACACCGAAATGCGAATCGGAAGCCCGGATAGTCAGTCGCCAGGTGAAAGAGTTAAATATCCAGATGTTTGAAAGCCAGTGAGAAATACTGAGTTTTCAGGCGTTTCTTGAAAGAAGGAATGGAGTTCGAACTTCGGAGAAACACTGGTAGACGGTTCCATTCCTTCGGGGCAGCGGTGCGAATGCACGAGAGCCCAGGACAGTTCTGCATCGTGGTTCAGCCAAGAGACCCGTACCTGAAGATCGTAGGCTGCGGGGAGGGATGTAAGGAGGACTAGAGACTGAAGGTAGGTAGGAGTGCTCACAGTAAGAGTTTTGTAGGTCAGACAGGCTAGTTTAAATCTTATCCGGAATTCCACAGAAAGCCAATGCAGCTGGCTTAATAGAGGTAAGGAATTTGTGTGAGGAGGTGCACGCAGCACCATACGTGCCAGGGAATTTTGGATGCGTTGAAGTTTTTGAGTTCAAGATTTAGGATACATGTAAAAACCACGTTGGCGTAATCGAGGCGAGAGCAGACTAAAGAACAGGCTACTGTTTGTGGCATGTCTTTTGTAACAGCTGACCTGATGTAACGTAATGCCCTGATATGATATAAACAAGATTTGCAGAGGTTTGTTAATTGAGGTCGAAATGTGAAATTGCTGTTCAAAATTACCCCGAGTGTTTTGACCGTGTTTGATAGCGGAACGGAAGTGCCAGCTTGGTCAATGCTGGAATGTGAAGGGAGAGAATGTAGACGTTGGCGTGAGCCAAACATGATCGCTTCAAGTTTATCAGGATTTATGGCCAAACCATTGAAACAGCACCATGCATGAATGGAAGAGAGACAATCTTCAAGCGTAATTTTGCCTGACTAATCAGTGGGTGACACAGCAATGTAAAGCTGAGTGTCATCAGCGTACGGCTGTAACTTCACTCCAAAATGGTTGGCTATGCGGCTGATTGGTGATGTGAGGATCGTGAATAATAAGGACCCAAGGACAGATCCCTGTGGAACACCAGCAGTGCAGAAAGAAGGATCAGAACGAGCAGAACCATTGCCCGCTTGCTGAGACCTACTACATAGGTAAGAAGGTAACCAGTTTAAGGCAGTCCCAGACACACCAAAGCTTTTACTGATTCTAGAAAGATGTAGATGGTGCTAGACAGTGTCAAAAACTGCACTAAGGTCGAGACAGACTGAAAGGCACGCCTGTCCAGTATCGATAGCTGAAAAGATGTTGTCCAATGTGAAGGTGACAACAGTTTCAGTTGAGTAGCCTTCACGGTAAGCTGATTGGTAAGGACTGAAGTTAGGAGATGAAGTGATGTGTTTCTTAATCCGTGCAAGGAGGAGACGTTCAAGAATCTTAGAAAGGTTATAGAGGTTGGAGATGGGTCTAAAATTTGAGAGGTTGTTGGTGTCTAGATCAGCTTTTTAAAGTAAAGGCGTAACTAATGCTGATTTAAAACATGATGGAAAAAAGATAAGTTGACCAAGTGTGCGATCAGATGTGAGAAAACATCAGAGCAAGAGACAATGAGTGTTGTTGGTATGAAGTCCACTGGAGAGGACTTAGGAACAGTGTGATTAAGAAGAGACAGCACTTCAAAGTATGTGACAGGTGGAATGTCATAAAAGGCAGTACCAGAGAAGTCAGAGTCAAGTAGTAAGTCATTCCAAGTTAGATAGATAACTAGCAAGTTAAATTTTAATAGATTATACCTTGTCCATTTTTATACTGTATCTATGTGGTCATAGTTCTTAGTAACCCTCTATAATTTAGCTAAAATTTCGTCTGCTTTTAAGGCTTAATATATTGCACTTTGCAAAATCATTTCTTTTCAATTTTACTTCCATTATTGTACCATGTAGCGAAGAAAGTGATGTTAGCGCTACATAAAAGTACTAGGTTTATGGTCACGCTTAAGTGAGTTCTGGGCACGATCTGAATGAAAGGTGTGTGAAAGGATTAGGCTATAAAAGGGCTAGGTGGTTTGAGAGAGAGGGGAATCAAGAGAAGGGAAACATGTACAGTTTAAAATGGCAGTAGTGTGATTTAAGAAGTAAACTTATTGAGTTAGAAGTTTAGCCAGGAAAATGTAAGTAGCTCTTGTTTTAGTAGTTTTGTGGACAATAGTTACTACTGAACATTTTAAGGTTTTTTAAACAGAACTGTGAATAGTTAAAGTTGTGTGTTTAAAGGCTGTATATAAATTGTAGCCTGGCAGTCCATGTCGGAAGAAAAAACTGTTTTCTCGAACACACGAGTTGTCTATTCGTGACATACCATCCTGTGTAATAATTATTATTTGTAAAGCTTCTAAGAAACATTGACAAAGTCATAAACACATTTTGGTGTGTGATTTAAATCTGAAGATTTGTGTCCAGTTTTGGTCCTAGATTCCTAGATAAACGGAATGCAAGCGCAACAAGAACATATTCTTTCATTTGACAACCGAGGACGATTTGGTTGAAGTCAGTTTAACTGATCCAAGTTAGGCATCAACTCCAGCATGGAAATATCCAACGCTTAAAATTCTTCTCGCTTTATTGTAGCTGTTAAAACGCCACAAATTTAAGAAAGACATTTTTAATCTTTAATTGTTCCCAGTATCCATATTACAAGTAGGGCCTACCTTTATGATGTCGTCGCTTTAAAATATCACATGCAGAATTTGCTCAATAAGCGCACATTGAGTCGCAAAGATATTGATAATAACAGCGCTGTAGAATACAATGATGATGATGAAATCCGCCATAAATTTGGATTCCTTCAGTTCTAAATCGGCAATGACTAAGGATTTTTGCAACTCTTTTGGTTTATTCGAATAATATTGTTCATTTGATCCCCATACACTCTAAAAAATATGGTCTGAAAAAACTTACTGCGTAGCTGAAAAGAGATTTATAGCCTTCACTCGCTTGCAAAATAAGTCAAAAGATAGTACCAAAACCATAACAGGACATTAAAGCGCCGAGTTTGAGCGCCCGCAGTATTGCCGTTAACAATAATCGATGTTACGTTATTAATGTAAAAAGCTGTACACTTGAAAAATCAGTTGTAAATAAAACTCAAAACAATTGAAACGTGTCATACAGCAAATATTAAGCGCCAATACATTCCAAATCTTACATTGGTTTTGTTAACCAGAGTAAGATCTAAAAAGGAATGGCTTTTAATAAATGCTTATTACTTGGGTCGGTTGTAATGGGTTGATGTTAAGATTCATTACAGTATTAAACTGTATAGTTTTAACATTAACATATGCTGTTTATTACCACAATAAAAATGTATGCATGTATGGGCTGTGATAGCACTTGTTTTCTTACATTTAGACAAGATAAAGCCACTATATAGCGGCATCAAACAATCCTCCAATAGTTATGACGTAAAACTGACGAACTTAGTTGGTAAGGAATCGCAAACGTAAAGCTCTATGAAAGCAGTTGACACTAACTCAAACAAAATGGCTCAAACAACATTCCTCGCTAATTTTGGTCAAATTACTCTTCTCAATTTACAAAAATTGATCTATTCAAAATTAGATTTTCTTTTGCATATACTGAGTAAAATTAAGCTAACTGCATTCAACTTCCCGTTTTATACAATTTGAATAGGCCTTGCTGTTCTTGCTGGGTCGAGACGTTAGTTTCTACTGTAATGTAGTGTGATTTGATCGCGGCATCCCAGTCACCATTCGCCGCGAGCTGCTGCTGAATCTCGGCGTTGATCTGTGTGTTCTCATACCTCCCTTGCCATTGCAACCTGATCGTCCTCCACGCCGTGCACCATCGCACTATACACGAGGGTGTTGTTGTGCTGGAGATGTTGGGGATGAAGTTATATGTCTCGAGGTTGACTGAGGCCAATTCCAAGCTCCTTTTTGGATCAATGTACAGCGATTGATTGAATAATGTGGTCCAATCTGCTTCGGTTCAACAAGGATCGCCGATATCTCGTTATACCAAGCCTGGTGTTACCCGCCGCCTTAAAGGCCACTAGAAGTCGCAACCGTTTTACAAAGGCGTTTGGGTCGCTGTAGTACTGCAAGCCTTCACCCCGGATCAACCGGTGCTTTTTGCTTGTCCGCCCTCGAACGGGCTGCCCGGCCAGCTTGACCAGCTTCTTGAAGGTCTTTATTACCTGTGGCTTGCACTGTTTAGTATTAATGAACAGCTTCTTCAGGAGGCTGTACAGCGATTCGTCGGCAGGAGCTTCGAACCATGAAATCAGCTGCATCCATAATAACATGGAGAAGTACATGACTTTCAGCCTAGGGCGGCTACAGTTTATCGACAGTCTTTAATTTCTAAACAGCTCGTTGGGTAAGCTAGCGGGAAATCTATCACCAGCGGACTTGCGCATCACCAAAATCTCCACTGAAGACGCGATAAAGCTAGGGCTGTTACAGCGCAAAGGCATTTACCCGTACGAGTATATAGACGAGTACCATCTGTTCGACGAGGAGCAACTCCCACCACTGGAGGCCTTCTACAGCCGGCTCACCCTCGAAAGTATCAGCAATGGAGACTACCAACATGCCCAGCGGGTGTGGGAGGTATTCGATTGCAAGACCTTGGGTGACTACCACGACCTGTATCTCCGTACCAATGTGCTTCATCTGGCAGACGTCTTCGAGACCTTTCGAGGGACAGCGATAAATCACTACGGCCTCGACCCGGCGAACTACTTCAGCCTGTCAGGGACGACTTGGGATGCCTTGCTGCAGAAGACCAAGATTGAACTCGAACTCTTGACAGACTTCGACATGCACCTATTCGTTGAGAGAGGTCTGCGCGGCGGGAGCTCGATGGTGTCCAAGCGTTTTCCCAAAGCCAACAACCCACAGTACCCCGATTATGACGCCTCAAAGTCAAACAGCTGGATCACGTACTTGGCCGCAAACAACCTCTACTGCTGGGCAATGCACCAGCTCCTACCGGTCGACGGATTTAGCTGGGCAAGTTCAACGTTGGATGAAGTGCCGGCAACGTCAGACGTCGCGCGCGAGGGCTTCCTGCTCTAGGTGACATGGAGTATCCGGAGCAAGCATATCCACGACGCCCACAATGACTATCCCCTAGTACCAGAGACCTTGACCGTCCAAGAGGCATGGCTGAGCGATTATCAGCACACTCTCGTGGCCGACCTAGGAGGACAATTCGTAGAATGTCAGAAAGGCTAATATCGATTGAGAAACAATTTCTGTTTGTTGTGATTCATTCGCAATTACTTTGGGGCTATAAATCACTTCTTCCATTACACCCGGGTCGGCGCGAAAACTACTGGAACCGTCACAGATCTGCGACATCTCATCTTCATGGTTCAACACTCTATCTGCATCATTACCAGTCGTTTGTTGCACTTGGTTCACCTCAGGTGAAAACACCTCCTGTGTATTCAGGCAGTTCTTCTCGGCTTCCTTTTTTCCCGTGAGAACTGCAGTAGTTCTTAGGAGATAAGTGTTTTCCATGAGATGGCAAAAAATTTGTTCATATCCCAATTCTTCAGATGTGGAAGAATTTCTGCTTGCACTACCTAGACCTGAATTCTTAACAGGCAAACCTTTAGCCTTATTTATTTCCAGAGCCTTCGCAAATACAATATCTCCCCTATTCTGCGCCCTCCTGAAGCCATTCTTGGAAATCTGTAAACATATATCGCAATCTGTGAAGTTTACGTATAATATATTGCAAAAACACATAAACGATTATGTTAAATGATTGAAGCTTTCTAACGGATTACGAGCATCGGGTGCCTTCACTCGATGCCTGGGTAGTGCGTGCGCATGGCATAAGTTTGTTTGTCAGTTAATTAGCAAATTTTATGATGCCGGTGTCTAATGCAGAAGGCCTCAATCGATGGCTCACCAAAATTAAGCCGCAGTCAGCTCAATACCTAAAAAGGCAGTCCTATGAAACTGAGACAGTCTATAGTGGATAAGCCAACTGGAAAAGACAAGTCTGAAGTTCAGACCGAATTGTCACAGGAGATTGAGCAGAATGAATAGATGTAGGAAGGGGCAGAATGAATAGATATAGGAAGGGCACTGTTGTACGCTATGGTACATTGTAAACCTGAAACAGGATTAATAAAAAAAAGTGTCGATATTTTAATCCAATATGAAAGCGGGTGTGAAAAAGTATATCTCAAGGGAGACGAGTGGTACATAATGTATGACGCAACTAGAGCATATGAGTGATTATGGCCCTTTAAGGGGATCTTGATTTGACAAGTGTTGATCAGTAACGAAGTAAAGCGTTACTGTACTTAAGTAAAGGTTTTAGTAGTTTAACCTGCAATGAAGTACTAAAAATGGAAATAATTATACTTGTAATGAAGTAATATTTGTCAAATTAGCTACACTCTTCTTATTTAGAGTTGACGCTTAGTCGTATGTTACATGTTATTTTTACGATCGCAGGCGCATAATGAGAACTGGAAGAAACGCTTTGAGAAAAAACAATTACGCTGACAGGAATATTCTGATTCCAATTCAGGATTCAGAATTTATTTTCAAAGAATAAAAACTGACATAATATTTGTAAGCACGATTTTTTAGCTAGTGAAGTGTGAGGTTCAGGGGATATGGTAAAAGTGTAACCTGATGTATATATGTGTGCACAGTAGCTAAGGTGTGTGATGTATTTAGAGAGCTGGTGTCGAGATAAATACGATAGGACACAATGGTCATAATTGTCGAGGTTGAAGTAGTCTAAGAGAGAAATGTTTTGTGAGACGACAATGTGCACTTAAATCTCGTAGTTTATGTTCGATTAAAGAAAAGGACAGTTCACATTTGATGGTTAGAGCGCCGGGTTACGATTTCCCAAATGAAGATAGAACGAGTCGAGGAAACCGAAGAATATAAAATAGAACGGTGATAAAGACGAAGATAAGAATTCGTTACCGGAAAGAAAACAAGGCGAGGCTACAGAAAAGACTATTGATGCGGAAGAAAGAGGATAGACGTGAACGTGGGCGAAGATGCACAGGAGGTGAAACTACGCAGAAACCGGGGACAGGTATAAACAGGTTCGGCACAAAATAAAACCACCCTCCGTATAGGTGAACTCATTAGGCGGAAATCTCCTGAAGTGAACAAGTAAGATGGAGCGGTTAACGACGGAAAAGCAAAGTGATATAAAGAAAATGTCATCTGATACGTTAAATCAAATGTTGTTGAAAGCGGGGTATAGGGAGAAACAGATGAATGTTTTCAGTTTTCAGTGAAAGGCCCATGCAGAAACTGAAAGCGGTGGAGCATATATGAGCTTGTATGATGGGTCAGAATACTGTCGCTGTTCTAGTGGTTGCACGTGACGCAAGTTAGAAAGAATCTCAAAATTGTCAATGGATAACAATATAAATTTTGTAAGCATTCCTCTTTCACAGACCCTATCCTGACACCCCTTCTTCCTCTTATCTCTCTTTCCGCTCCAATCCCAAACATCACCCAACGTAGCTGCCACGCTGTCTCTCTGCCTGACTTTTGGATCTTGACCTGGAACCGAAACCTTTTGCCTTTCGATTTTGTTTTGACAGAGCTCCTGTGAATAATCTGGTCCCCATGACGTGGCTTCCGTTGGGCGCTGTATAAATCTCGTGATTACGATTACGATTGTAAGTTGCTAATTAAAATGTGGAGCAAACTTTATCCACACAAGGCGCCATTACAACCAGCCACGGTCCGTCTTGATATTGAATCCTTGTAAATGTTTTTAAGGTCTATCGCCTTGGAAAATCTATTGATTGGAATGATTCCAGTAGACCGATCATGATACAGTTTGGTGAAGAATTAAGTAATAGAATCACTGGCTAACTTGAAAGAGGCTGATAAGATATTCATGCAATTGTCATTCAACCTGACATAGCTAGCGGATAGAGATAGATAGACAGACAGACAGACAAACAGACAAACAGAGAAAGAGACAGAGACAGAGATAGAGTGGTGTATAACCCATTATAACGGCGGAGTGTGATTTGTGGTTTTTACTCATCTGCCGTATTTCGACCAGGCTTCTTCGACGGATTATAAATTTTAACTACGCTCACATGAAGCGAGTATTGAGTAATGCCTGGTGCATTATGAAAATAGTGCTATATAAGTCACTAGATTAGACTGGCTTGCAGGACAGTATATTGGGAAAAATCAGATTTGGACCCTGGTCGATGAAGCCAAAAGCAGTAAAGAAGACTGTGAGAAATAGGTTTGCAGGGAGAGGGAAAGATCATATAAATATGAAAATCTTCAGATGATAATTAATCAATTTCCACTACAATAATATACGAAGCCTGCTTGCTCTTGACAAAGGTAAAATAAGAAAACGATTGACTTTGCAGATTTGAGGACAGCATGGCTGGGATGCTGAACAAATATATCGCGCCGGTTTTTTAACTTTCGGGTATTGCATCGGATGAGCTCCTCTCCTATCTGATCACTGAGGAAATGGTCGGCAAGAATGCTAAACCAATTGAAGTTCCAAGGATTAACGGCATTGGAAATAGGAGAATGAGTGCAAAAGTGAGTAAGTAATACATTGGTTAACAAGAAGGTGAGTATGATTGAGTGATTAATAAATTATTAAGACGAGACAAACATTCACACTTAGAAGCAAAAAAGCAATAAGACAGTGAAAAGAAATCAAAGTAAGTAAAAATGATGCAATATTACATAACAGACATTTGACAATTCGAGAAAAATAGTAACATGCAAATTCTAATTTTATATACAGTTTGAGAGAAAGATAACAGCAAACATTTTGAGGTGATGATAGGAACTATAGTTTTTCAACAATTTTCATATTTATATATTTGAGCGAATGAAGGAGTTTAAACAGCAGTGTGAAAAGTATGGCAATTCAGGTGTAGGCTCCTTTTCCATTAATCAAATGTATGGGCGTGCTAGCAGAAAGTAACTGGCTAAGAGAGCGATAGGTTCAGTGGAGTCTTCTTACAAATTTTTGTTCAACCTTCTTACAAAAATTTTCCAGCGTCGTATTGTCTATGCTTAAAAGGTCGCTGCGTAAGTAAATAAGATTTTAATGGATATAGCAGAAGTTGTAGGTGGGACTCGTATTTGTTTGGAAAATCGGTAGAATCATTAGAGACATGGGTCTTGTTCTGGAAGAATAGTAAACCGCATAAATGTTTGACAATCCTTTTAAAATGGTACAAAGTATAATGGTAAAAAGTATCGACCAGTTTACTTAACAGTGCAAATGTGAAAGTCGTTTATCGAGTTAGTCGTTACTGAGTAACGAAATGGTGAAGTATTTCACCAGGCATGACCTAAGAACAGAATCGACGATTTCATTTAAGGCTAGATGCTTTCCACTAACCGCCTAATCTATCTAAAAGAGGTTACATAACACTGGCCAACAGAAAAATTTTTTTTTCTTGTTGCCTTCGGTTTTAGACCTGTTCTTGGGGTAATTTTGGGCGCTGATTCAGAAAATGTCATTGGATTGAGTGCATCAGGTCTAGTTTCTGAGATATCGTCAATTTTGTAAAGAAAACCCAGTCCACTCTTTAAACGATGTCTTTGACAAAACTAAAATGTCATAATAAGCTTTATTTATGGCTAATTATAATTCTTGCTGATTCATATAATGCCTACATCCTTATAATGTAAAATCAGCATATCTTGCCGCGTGCTGAGATATTGCTGATTCAACGAAATAACTATTCCGTAGCCTACAGCTTACTCAGCACTAAATTCATGGCCTCATTTAGAATTTATTTGTGCTTATACAGCGTTTCATGGTTTCGAACTATGTAAATAGATTATGCTGAAGTCAGCATTTATAGCCTATATAAACCGCCTCCTGAAAGCTAGAGCAGCTGCAGTCGTCTTAGGGCATATTAAGAGTTGGTGGCAAGAACAATCTGTGAATGTGAGCATTAAATAACTACATGTTCTTACTATTTTTTAGGTTAGTCATTTAATTCCTCAGATGCGAACATCCTTAAGGTTATGGCTAGTTCCAGACGGAGCTGCATTAACCATCCAGACATATTCTGCTACATTTGTGGGGAATACACACTAAAAGCAAACAGGAAACCGATTTCTGAGTTTGTAAAAAGAGCATATGTAGGTTATTTTGGTGTCAAACTTGGAGATCAAGATAAGCAATGGGCTCCTCATACAGTATGCAAAACTTGTATTGAACAATTGCGCCACTGGACAACTGGAAAGAGAAGCTGCCTGAAATTTGGTGTACCGATGGTTTGGAGGGAACAGATAAACCACTTCGACGACTGTTACTTTTGTATGGTTAATATCATAGGCATCAATCGAAATAATCGTCACAAGTTGTCTTACCCTGATATACCTTCAGCCAGGAGACCTGTTCCGCATTCGGATATTGTACCAGTTCCACCTTTTCGCGAACTACCTCAGCTCTCAGACGATGACACTTGCATGTCCAATATCGGACAAGATGACGAAAGTGAAGAAAGTGGGGGCAGTGACAGTGATTTCCAATCAACTTCACACAGTGAACGTTTTGACCAAAAAGAGTTGAGTGATCTGATCAGGGACTTAAATCTTTCCAAAGAGTCGTCTGAATTGCTTGCGTCCAGACTAAAGGAAAAGAATGCACTTCAGCCTGGAGCGAAAATTACAATTTATAGAAACAGAGAAAAGGATTTGCTGCCATTCTTTACCGAAGACAACAACCTAGTATTCTGTAATGACATCAGCAACTTATTGAAGAAAATTGGTCTGTCGGATTACAGCCCAGATGAGTGGCGTCTTTTTATCGACAGTTCAAAACGTAGTCTGAAATGTGTGCTTTTAAATAACGGCAACAAATTTGGTTCTATTCCAATCGGTCACTCCACCAGGATGAAAGAAGAGTACAATGCCATCTCTTTAGTACTGGAAAAGATAAAATACAAAGAACATCAATGGGTAATTTGTGTAGACTTGAAGATGGTAAATTTTCTCCTTGGTCAACAAAGTGGCTACACAAAGTATCCCTGCTTTTTGTGTCTTTGGGACAGTAGAGCCAAGCATGAACATTGGACAAGAAAAGATTGGCCTTCGAGGAAAGACATGGTGGTTGGAGCTCAAAATGTAATCAAGGAATCTTTGGTGGCACGAAATAGGATCATACTGCCACCACTACATATAAAGCTAGGCCTGATGAAAGAATTTGTCAGGGCTTTGAATAAAGAAGGTTCATGCTTCGAATACATAGTACACAAGTTACCAGGAATTACAATGGAAAAATTGAAGGCTGGAATCTTCGATGGTCCACAGATCAGACAACTTATGAATGACCCACTTTTCATACCATCAATGAATGAAATCGAATCTTGTGCCTGGTCTTCCTTTGTTCTTGTAACTAAAAATTTTCTTGGCAACAAGAAGGCAGACAATTATGCACAACTAGTAGAGGATATGCTTCTTCATTTCAACAAGCTTGGCTGCAACATGAGCATTAAAGTCCATTATCTCCACAGTCACTTAGATCGCTTTCCAGAGAATCTTGGTGACTTCAGCGAAGAGCAAGGTGAAAGATTTCACGAAGACATCAAAACAATGGAAAATCGATATCAAGGAAGATGGGATGCACACATGATGGCAGACTATTGCTGGAATATTATGCGCGATTGTTCCGGCAGATGCCACACTCGGAAATCGTATAAAAGGAGCTTCTTCGGTGTCGAATGACTTGAAATTTTTATAACAAACTTGTTCTGTTTGGTATCATATAAGTACAGTTTCAGGTACTACCATTTTCTTTTAAATATTTGTATTATTATGTTTATTTAGTGTATCACATAATAAATTGAGCACTACATAATTATAGCTATAGCCTTATGTTTTATGGGCGAGCAGAGGCAAAAACTGGTATATGGCATAATGTTCTATATCTCGAAAACTAGACCTGCTGGGAGAAAACTGGTGCCTTTTCTAGAATCAGCAGGTCAAATATACCCAGAAACAGTTCTAACATTTGAGGCAACAAATTATGTGTTGGCCAGTGTAATATGTGGACGCCGGATAACGTTTTGGTGTGCAGTTGCCGTAAAAGGCAAAAATGTTATTAGAAATAATTAAACGCACTATCAGAACAAGGGGCAGTTATGTTGCACTTCCACAAGTCGCTGGTCCGTCCCAGTTAACTGAGCGATTGCAGAGAAGGGATGTGAATTCGTGCCATGTGAGAAGAAACTCGGAGTATGAGAAGGGTCCTGGGGAATTAAAACTTTAAAGCCCATAGACAATTTTTAGAAGTGATGTTGTGAAGCTAAAAATTGTGACAGGCATCGATCATGTAAGCCTCAGACAAGTTATTTTCAGTTAGTCGTGGACGATGTAGAACCCTACCACTGAACAGAGTTTTAGACCTAATGTGAGAAAGTATGCTTTTGCCTTCAGAGCTTTTGACATATAAAGCGATTTCGCTGCCGACACGGTGAAATGCTCTCATTATGCTGTGGGAAAAGGCTCAGTTGAGTAAAACGGTTGTCATAGCGAGTCATATAAACAGTAGTTCTTCTCCGGAGCATGCCTCCTCGCTAAATGCATTACTAAATTACAATACAAATTACTACTGTATCTTGTATCCTCTAAATGGCTATAACGAGTAAGCTATTGGGCTAGGAATTTTACAGGACCTAAAATACGATGTAGGCCTACCATCCACCATAGTCTGTCTGCCTGACTCCCGGATCTTGACATGGAACCGAATCCTTTTGCTTATCGATTTTGTTTTGACTGAGCGCCTCTGAATAAGCTGGTTCCCGCGAGTTAGCTTTTGTTGGGCGCTGTAGAAATCGCGATATTACGATTACAATTACGATTGATTAGGCGCCTTATTATAATATTATTATAACAGTCGTGTTAATTTTATTAAGTACTTACTTATTCACGACAGAAACTTCGTGTATATTAATTGCTATATAACCAACAATCATTCAGCAGTCGTAAAGGATCTCACCCGAATCAATGTGATGCTGGGAATATGACAAATTCCAAGTCCTTGGAACTTGTATTTAGGTGATGGGCAATCAAATGCTAGATGGCATGTTGTTCCCATTTTAGAACCAACATGCAAATTTATCGCAGAGAACCTGCTGAAGTTGCAGTTTTCAGTTACCACAAAAATAGTTGTAATTTATGCACAGCACAGGTTGCTTTGATAGAGCAATAAAACAACACACCAGTGTTGAAGTAAATAGTTTTGATAATCCGAAATCAGTGCCAATGTTAAACTTTGCCATTCATAGCAGTCTAATTCAGCGACTGGACACAGTAATCAAACACTTTAAACTTTCTAGATATTTCTCTACAGTGCCTTGCACCTGCTAAGCAATATAATGATAACAAAAACATCTAGAATTGCCAAATCTATGTTACATCACTAGTCTCACACCCTTTAAAAGCTAAAATTCACTTACCTTAAAATAATGCAGATGAGAAACCGGATGCCGCCAAATGTAGACAACAAAAACGTGCAAATTAAAAGATTGTTACCGCATATAGAAATTTCTACTAATTCATGATTATACTAAAAAATAGTTCATGGACTATTTTACAGCCAGCAACTACCCTCAGTAACTAAATAAAGCAACACACTTATTTTAGACTTAAATTCATCTTTATGTTCCTGCTTAGGTACAATGGACACTAATGGTTAAAATTGAAGACAAGATATTACATGTACATAAGCGGCCTGTGTGAAAAAGAATGCATTTCACTAGATTTGCACAATTTTTATAGGGCGAGGAACATAAGTTTTTGCTTTTCTGGAAATATCATGCTCAAAGAGTAAACAGACTGTTTGTTTTTTACATATTCATAGTCTTATCAAGTGTACTGGTAGCATGCTTTGCATCAGCAATATTTTCTTGTTGTTTCAGTAGCGGACACAACCAGTAGTGATTGGCACGAAGTATTAATTGGCCTCAGTTGCAGTCTGTGAGCTCCAGTTTCAGTTGACATATGTTCTGATTTGTAATGCAGTGGCTGACCTGAGAGTTACCACCGATGTTGGTCTTACGGCGACAGACCACGTTTCCAAACTATGCCAGTCATGCTACCCTCAGCTGCGATGGATCCGATCTTCACTGCTGACACTCAAAGCCAAAAAGCGCCAAGTAGGCCTACATGCCTTCATGAGCAGTTGTCTTGACTATGTATGTATGTATGTATGTATGTATCTAATCTTTGATATAACGCATTTTTAGAACCTCTCATAAGCGCTGTGAACATGGCTGCCCAGTTAATTTAAGCAAGTAAGTCTTGACTAACGAAGAGAATGTTTCTTGGGACAAATTAACAGAAATAGAACGAATGTTTGTAGGAGGACTGTTCCACAGGGAAAGACCCATGCAGGACAATGCACGGTGTTGTCGTGCTGATATACCGCAGCGAGGAACCTGTAGATCTCCTCGGGATGAAGAACGAAGCGACTGGCGACCCGGATGGGCACCGACCGGCACGAACAACTCTCGTATGTATTCAGGAGCGTATCCAGCCAATGAGGCCCGACCAAAGAGCAGAATCTTGATTTTAATTCTTTCTTGAATTGGTAGCCAGTGCAGAGTATCTCTCATAAAAACTGATATATGGGAAAATTTAGGTACAGTGGTGTGCAAAAGTTTTGAATCACCCAACATTTTAGCGTTTCCTCAATTTCCATGGCTATTATCTCTTGTCAGCCATATAGCTAAAAAAGTTAATTCTATGTCGCGTTGCAGGGAATGTATTTAGCTTTGAAAAGTAACATCTTCAGATGGATTACTTTTAATTCACGTTGGTTATGGTATGCATACATGAACCTCTACTCTACAAGTAGAAATGACGGATTGTGCGTTGAAGTTGGATCGAGATTAACCAATCACTGCTATTTAAGCTGACCAATCACAAGGTTTATTTTGTCAACCAATCACGTAGGAGACAGCCTGCGCGCGTGAAACGGCTATAAATAAACGTGGGATCATGGGTATCATCGACAGTTTGGGACTTGAACGGCACCATGAAGAAGGATCCGAACCTCACAATGGAGCATCGAGTTCGTGTGTCCGTGATGGACCAAGAGGGCTTTTCGAGCCGCCAGATCGCCAGAAGAATCGGCTGCAGTCAGAGCGCGGTTGTCCAGATTCTGAAGAAGATTAAGGAGACGGGGTCAGTGGTCGACAGGGTTCGCACCGGTCGTCCACGCGCGTCGACGTCACGCCAGGACCGCGCACTTCGCCGCATATCTCTTGCCAACCGCAAGCTGTCGTCACCTGAACTGCTATGTGAGTGGTGGGAGAAGTGCAACGTCGCTGTCAGCTCATCAACAGTGCATCGCCGGTGACTGCAGTTCGGTCTGAGGGGATGCAAGGCACGGGGGAAGCCTCTGATGACTGACGTCCAGAGGCGCAACCGAATCCTGTGGGCACGGCGGTACTCCAGCTGGAGTTGTAAGATGTGGAGAAGGTGCTTTTCAGCGATGAAAGCACCTTCTGCTTGTTTGGCAACCAAGGACACACGTATGTGAGGAAGTTTCCTGGAGAAGAATTCAAGCCAGAGTGCCTGAACCTGACGGTGAAGCATCCCCTGAAGATCATGGTCTGGGGCTGCATGGCTGCCAGTGGCGTCGGGCGTCTGCATATCGTCGATGGAACGGTCAACGCGACCAAGTACATCGAACTACTGCAGCAGTGCATGTTGCCATCAGCTCAGCAGCTGTTCCCGCGTCAGTTCTTGTTTCAGGATGAAAATGCGCCATGCCATCGTGCCAAAACTGTCACCAAGTGGAAGCACCAGAACAACATCAGAACGCTGGACTGGCCCGCCCAATCACCAGATCTGAATCCGATTGAGAATCTCTGGCACAAAGTAGTCTTGGAAATATCCAAGAGACATCCGACCACCAAGCCCCAGCTGATCGAGTCGCTCATTGCCGCCTAGAACCGTGTCGTAACCTATGACCACCTCGTCAAGCTGGTCCACTCAATGCCGACACGATGCAGACAAGTGGTAAAGAGCAAGGGCTGGCTCATCAAGTACTGATCCATCACTGACACATAAAATCGGCCTTTTTCAAGGCCACAACATGATAGAGAAGGCTTACGATCGCAGAGAAATGCTCGTTATTTCATCTCAACACATGCACGTGTACTATACACAGAAGAGGCATGGGCCTGTTTTTTGACTTTTTCATATCGGCCTATCCACCATGTGGTAAAAATTTATTGTCATGTTATTTCAAAGAAATAAAGTTACAAAATGGTAAACAAACTATATGACAACAATTATTTCATAAGCATATTATTACCGCAACATTATTTACCTCAATACAGAGCAGTGAATCAAAGAATTGCAAAAATTGGCAGGTGATTCAAAACTTTTGCACACCACTGTAGATTAGCGACTACACGGGCGGCACAGTTCAGGACGGACTGGAGCTGACGAAAACGGAATTTTGGCAAACCTGCGAAGACAGAGTTGCAGTAGTCCAGCCGCGTCAGGACAAAGGAGTGAAGTAATGCGTTTGCAGCGCTGAACGATAGATTACGCCGTATTGATCGAATTTGACGCAGCTGATAGTGGCACGACCTGCACAACGAATCGACGTGGTCAGCCATGGACAGCTCACCATCTATAAGCACTCCCAGGTCACGGACCAGATGTTGGGGTGACCAGTCCGGAAATGATGAGAGTAGCTCCTGTTGGTTGATTTTGACCCGAGCTTGACGAGTACCAATCCCCAAAAATTGTGTTTTGGGTGGGTTAAGCTGTTCAGTGTGTTGAATGCTGGTGGGTTAAGCTGTTCAGTGTGTTGAATGCTGGAGGGGATTTTGAAGAAACTTCAGAGTGTGCAGAAACCGACAGGCAGATCAATATCCAGTACACAAAAATTATATCACATTACACATGTGCTCCAAAGTTTGCATTGGCTGCCAGTTTGTCAAAGAATCACTTCCAAGTTGGCAACTCTGTTGACAAGTGTCTGCATTGATTAGCACCACCATAAATGGCAGAAGATTGCATGCTTTCCTCATCGGTTCCAGAACGGTCTGAACTGCATTCTAGTAAGAAATGCGACCTGTTATGAACGGGGAAAGTCAGCGGTTCAGATCAAGGACATTCGATGTATCCACCCAAATAGTATGGAATGCTATGAAATGCTTGTTTCGTTTCAGGATCCTGAGATAGTGCTGGAGGACTTCTAAAGATGCTGAAGACTCATCTGTGTACATCATTTTATTAGAACCTACTTTCTGATAATCAAATTTCAGTTTAAATTATAAATTGACAGCAGCTCTTGTAAAGGGTTGTCACTGAAATGTAGCTGCTGCATTGTTCCAGCTCCAGAAACAACATTGATAATGAACTTCTTTCCAAGAGGTTAGTGGTCCAGTCTGTCTTGCTTGATGGCACATTTATCTCATGCCTTGACTGGTACAGGGTCTCAAATTGTACTCTTGCCTTGCCCCTAACCGATTGAGAGTTTTTATATAAACGTCAGTTTAATGTTTGTTCGATTAACATAATTATACATATACCGAGATATAAAGATATTTAATATGGATAAATTGGAATCTGTTAGACAAATTCAATAGAATTCCGGCAGTTTGGTATATTATTCATATACATTATACTTATATGCGGATATTACACTTTTTTGATTGATTAATATATGGAACTATAAAATGTTCTTAATGACTGCTATTTATAAAGGGCTTTGTTACAGTGCTGAATTATTATTCCTTTGCTGCAATTATGGCATTGACATGTCTATATTTCAACACAGAAATGGTCGTGTTATGTTTACCAATTTTGCATATGTCTTTACATAATTATCTGCCTCTGTGTTTTCAATATATGTTGTGAATATTATTTCTGCATTTATTAAGTGCCACTATCTAATAACTAAGCACTGAGTAATGGTGCTGATCAGTTGTGAGTGAGGGACTTGCTCAAGGTCCCTACACAATAAGCGTCTCAGGAAGGCTTGACCCATACTCAACGCACTACAACCCAAGCGCTCTAACCAATCATAAGCACAATCCTAACCACAATCGTAACCACAAATAAAATGAACGGATATGTTATAAAATGTACTATAAAATGTTCTTAATGACAGCTTTAAAAGGCTTTGTTACAGTGCTGAAGTAGCATATCTTTGCATCTATGGTATTGACTGTCTATGTTACAATGCAGAAATGATCATGGTATGTTTACCAATTTTACATATGTCTGTACATAATTGTCTGCCTCTATTTTCAACTTAAGTTGTGAATATTATTTCTGCATTAATTAAACACTGCTATATAATAACTAAGCATTGACTAATGGCACTGATCAGTTGCGAGTGAAGGACTTGCTCATGGTCCCTACACAGTAAGCGTCTCGGAGGCTTGAACCCGTACTCAACGCGCTACAAGCCAAGCGCTCTAACCAGTCGGCTACTATGTCCCACAAATAAAATGAACAGGTATCTTGATGAGCTGATTCTTTAATGTGTGTTTTGGCACTGATTTTCAGTTAAAACCTACCTCACATAGTAGCACAAATTGCTATTTAAAGGCGGCTTCATGTATTGTGAAGAGTAAAAAATTTCTGTATGTCTTACCACCCTTTTCCTGTCTCTGATGATGCACAACTAATAAAAAAATTTCATTTAGGAGCTATAAGCATGCTGGAAATATAAAAACCTTACTTGGTTTTGTATTTCTATTTTGGTCGAAAATGGGTTTGCACAATTGGTCACAAAGCATGATTTTAACAATTTATTTTCAGTAGCTGTATTCCAAGGTAACTATAATTAATCAGTAGCTTTATAGCTTTTCATGTTGAAAGTCTAAAAGAGTCTGAGGAATAAGTATCCTGGCTTACTAGTAATTAAACCCAACAAATGTTGTAGCTTTGACTCGTTGCTGGGGTATAGCTAAATGTGTTTCTTAACGTTTTGGCTGTCCTGTCCATGTCAGATTAATTTATGATGATACGGGATGTTAAATAAAAGCCGTTGCCAAAAGGATTACCAGTACTTGTATTTAATATGTCACTACTAACATAACGTGTAATTTGCTTTACATATAAAACCATGGACTGGTCAAATACGAGTGTAGCTTATTCCTATGATGAGCCAACCATACTTTCACTTTATATAAACTTACAAGTAGCAGAACGATATAGCCTTTACACTTGTAAGTAGATAAAAAGAGAGGCCTAAACCAAATTAAAGCTCTGTTGTGAATTACAATGAACTTCAATACAAAAATTAAAAAATTACTATGATGGCAAATTAGGATTTGCTAACTTTTAGACTATTCAGACATACCCTAAAATGCAGAGAAATGTGTGGTGCAATTGATTTCTGCTAAAACAGGAAATTATTTTGACGCTGATGCTTGGCTTCAAGTTTGGTCACAGACAACTTCAACTGGTGAAGGAGCACTACAAGTCTTGACTTTTGGAACTTGTCTCAAATCAACCCATCGTTAACTTAAATATATACTCAATTTGTCGATCAGCATGGCTGGCCACCACTTACACCAGAAATTGTTTACTCCTTTCTGCTTTAATATTGCTGATCATCACTTTGTACTCTTTTGCAACTGTTCCTTCATGAATGACTTGACTGAAATCTAACAAGTTCGTGATAAATATTTGAAAAATTTAACACAATGAATAAATGAAATCAACACAAATGTTAGGATGAGATTTAATTTGGTGCAGAGTGTTTTGGCTTATACTAGGAATGACTGTGTCATTCTGTTGGCAATATTTCTTACCATGAAGTACAGTGCTACCCATCACTTCATCCCTTGCAGTCTCTGCGAAGTTCTTCCATTCTTCCACTCAAAACTGAAAACGTTCCACTTCCGCAGATCCTATCTTGATTCTTTCCCTCGTCTATCCTGCAGATCCAATTTCAGAGAACATCCACAGTAGCCATATGAATGCCTGCCTGACTCGTGGATCTTGACCTGGAACCAAACCCTTCCTGTCTCTCGAATTTGTTTGGACTGAACTACTGTGAATAAGCTCGTTCCCGCGAATTAGATTTCGTTGCGCTCTATATAAATCTTGAGCTTACGATTACATTACGATTCAAGGAAGAAGCCAATTCCATTGGTTATCACTTCAGTTTGTCTAACAAAAATAATTATTGGTGTTTTAGGTAGTGAAATAGATAGAATGTATAGTGTGTTTGGTTCTGTTGTGTACGAGTGTGTCATTTTTGCGGCAAATTTCCAATATTTCTTGCCTTGAAATGCAGTGCAATGAAATTGGAAGTTTCAAGGGTTGATGCAGAGACGTTAGTTTGTGTCAAAAAATACTTATTTTCGTTTTTCTTAGGCCTATTCGTATTGATGGATTGGTATACGATGTGTGAAGAGCCATGAATTTGATACTTATGGTGGCGAACTTGCAATTTCTCATCCTATCCAGATTCCTCTTCTCCCCTTATCTATCCTCTAGATTCAGTTCCAAACACCACCCACCAGACCCGCTTGCCTGCCTGCCTGTCCCTTGAATCTTCACCTGGAATGGAACTGTTCTTGTCTATCGCTTTTGTCATGACTGAGCGCCTGTGAATAAGCTGGTTCCCGCGACTTAGCTTTCGTTGGGCGCTGTAGAAAGTTGAGTTTAAAATTACGATTAAATGCAATAATGTAGGATCTTTCAATTGTTGTCGTAAAGTTAGTTTTAGTGAGATGCAGACATTCTAAATTTGTGAAAATTACAGAGAAAAATTGCACGTTACGAAAAAAAATTATAAACAAATTTTGCCAATAATTTGACTGTTCTATACTCATGCTCTCAATGTATGTGCAATGCCTGCCTACTTGCATACTTACATCTATAACCGCACGAGAATCATGAGTAACGGGGAACTTCGGTTCCTGTACATGTTCTCCCAGACTCGGTACTTGATCAACAATACCGAGATAGAAAATGTGATGTCCCCTGGACAAGCCACGACGATGATGGTATGCTGATTTTTCGCGATAAATTGTCCAAGGCGGAGGATTTGAACATGTGTTGGCCGAAAGATACGACTGCGACAGCCACTGCAGGGAATCTCGGCTTGGAAGCGCGGCGACAGCTGATTATTTCTAAGCCAGACCTCATTGGTTCGTTCTCGTTCGTCGTCCCGCTGAGACACCTGTTTGGCTTCTGCAATGACTACCACAAGGTTGTTTACGGAATCAAACAATCTCGGCTGCTTAGTCGACAAGCCGACGTCGATGCTATCTTCCGAGATCAAGCGGTGCTATATGGGCGAAATGAGCTAACAGAACTTTCGTGGTTCATGCCGCATGTTATTCTCGCACTGGAGTATAAGAGCGCGGTGATGAAGCAGATCGACAGCGTGGTCAAGGTACTCGTGGCATTCCGCGCTATGCAGTGCGACAACATTACAGTACCACAAGCAACGACCTTCTCATGGAGGCTGAGCGTGAAATCTGGCACCGAAAAGCCGAGCTGGACTCTAGTCGCATGTCAGATAGGTAAAGCCGCAAATCACCAGCAGAACCTTGCCTTGTTCTATGACAGAGGACATTATAGCACATTAGAAGTTGCATTACTATGAGGTGGGGTAAGGTATTGAGTAGTGATATTTTGACAGAGATCAGTCGTTAGTTGCCAGAACTAGTCATCGATACCCGACACCAGCAAGATAAGGACCTACCCCAAGGCAGCGAGGGTAGAGCCGAGAAGTCCGACGAACAGCCAAAAGATAATTCACGATTTCAAAGGGCGCCGGCATCGGTAATTGATGGAGTTGGACGATCACACGACGAGGGGATGGAATCAAGCACAGGGAAACATACCAACAGACGTAGGATCGGAGTCAGATGACAGGAAAGAGTCCATGATAACGGCAGGACAACAACCTTAGACGTAGTGAGTAGAGTTATTGCTGAGGATTACTAATAAGTAGTGCAAATGAATTTACACAGGGATGAGCAGGGGTTATTCTTAAGAAGGAAGGTTTGCGGTACACGTCATAGCCCGATGCTAGCACGGCTCAGCTACGTGATGGGCCGGGAAGACAACGAGCAGGGAAGGTACACCCCTAGTAACTGATGTTTCCTAAAAAGGAGATTTTAAGGGATAACAGGCCCAAAATGAGTAAGCCAAAGCTCTTCCAAATTAGCAGACAGGCTAAGGGTAGAAAATTATATAAGCGTCGGGGAAGGTAATTTGCGCAGTCTTGTCTGAGCTAAGCTTCCTGAGTGAGGTTTGGATAAGACCCGACAGAATACGGACATTGACGACGGTGGACACACTTTGTTCCTTTCATTGTGAGTATTCTGTTTTCGATATTAAATCTTGCTGTAAGCGGTGCGCTATCCTTTCTTATTAGTTCCCCCGGCTAGGCGACAGTTCGATAACATACGAGTCCGCAATATCTACGCCATGCCGAACAGCGATCAATATCCGGTTGTAGACATGAACTTAAAGCTTCACACAGCTAAGGACTTCTCGCGCGTACAAAGCTCTGCGAGACTTTAAGGAGAAGGTCTATGTCATAGGCGCGCGCGAATCGTCATCCCAAATGACGCCCATCGATTTCGTTGATTTCTTCCCAATCTTCGTCCTAGACGTGCGTTTAAAGATCTCCGTGCAGGACATCCAAATCAAGGTGAACTTTGACGCCGCGGTGAAGGCCAATGCGACGGCCTTCGCGGTCTTAATCAGCGACCGTTTCTTATACCTCGAATCCGTTGGTAGTAAGTTCAATGCTGTTTACTAACATTTAGAAGAAACATACCCTTTTGATTTATTCTGAAATGACTTCCGAGTATATTCCCTTCGGCCTTACGTTGACTGAGGGGCAAAAAGTAGTGCTGGCTAAGGCAGCCCACGATGGTACTGGGGCTACGATCCGGCTCACCTCTAACCAGCTTCACGGGGAGGACAAACTGGGACTGACAAAGCGGCAGATTCCCCATATCCAGAGAAAGAAGGCAAATGCTGCTGGTGCTGAATTGAGGTTCATCAAAACGCAGCTGAAAAATATGACGAAGATGGATGTCTTTCTTACACTACTGGGTCTCCTCCTGGCAATCCTAGGTGGACTTGGTGCGGCTGGTGCGTTGGCTGGCGGGGCAGCTGGGGTGGCAAGAGCGGTGCATTCTAAACAGGCCAACAATGCGGCTCTAGCGGAGGCTAAGCGTCATAATCCTGAAGTAGAAGCTCAGCTACGAGGAATTGCTGGTTCTGGAATGTTTCTCGGACGTAAGACTCGTGATGGTTGTTGTCCGCTTTGTAGAGGATCAGGTCTATATCGTTAAAAAAACTAAAACCGCTAAGCAACCTAGATACCGAGAGGGTGGCTAAAGCCCTACCGCACTTTCGTGGTCTGTTTATGCGCGACGGTCTTCCTTCAACGGTACTTAAGGAGGAATGTGGAGTGGTCAGTCTAGACTCCAGTTCCAGCAATATCACTCCCTGGGTAGCATATCACAAAAGCGACCCCATCGCCTACTACTTCGATAGCTATGGATTAGACCCACCTCACGAGCTTTTTCGATCTTTAGGTTGCTCGATTAAGATACAGACGTTCCAGCTGCAGGGTCCCGATGATGTGATATGTGGCCACCTCTGCCTGCCTGTACTCAGAGAGCTTGCTGTAGGCCGAAAGTTTGAAGACATCGTGCTCGAACTATGTAATTAAGTACGTTTAGATCGTACCCTAACCCTAACCCTTTTTTGTGTAAACACACAATGCCTGTTGATAAGTTTGGTGGAAGAGGTGTGGGTTCGCCAACGGGATAGGTAGGGCAGTTTAACCCTGCCAACCTCATCCGCAGGACAGGCGATACCATGTTGAGGATTCTGTCGGCTGGTGGGTTTCGGCTGATAGATAATTAATCGGAATGCCTCTGGTGGGCACAGATGTCGTGACAAAGGCTACGCTTATACCATTGACCAGGATAACCTGCAGCTTGCTGGTGGGACAATGTCAAGCAACCTCTACATGGGAGGCCACAGAGTAACAGGACTCCTTATAGACACACCAATATTCGAAATCGATGCAGCAAGCGTGGCGCAAGTGATGAAGGTGGTCACCGATGCTTCAACAAAGAACGATAGAATACCAACGCAGACGTTGCATATGACCAACAAGCGGTACGTAGACGCCAGAAACGCTGTCATTAGGAAGTACGTCGACGATCAAGATGCTGTCGTTAAGAGGTATGCCGACGAGAAAGCCACCGCCGCCAAGCAATAACCGGACGAGAAGGATACTGTCGTCAAGCCGTACGTGGACGAGAAAGATGCCGCCGTTAAGAGATACGCAGACGAGGAGGATGCTGTCGTTAAGAGGTACACGGATGAGAAAGCCGCCGCTGCCAGGCAATATGCCGATGAGAAAGCTGCCGCCGTTAAGGGATACCAGGACGAGAAGATGCTATCGTTTAGAGATACGTGGATGAGAAAGATACCGCCGTAGTATGCCGACGAGAAGGTTTCTATCATCAGAAACGCACATGTAGCCAAGACTGACGATACTATGTCGGGTGCTCTTGCTGTACCTTAGCTTACCATTGGCATGGAAGTTGGGGGACCTGAGATCGATATAAAGCTTGGAGGTACCTAATCCGCGACTGCACTGTACTATGGTATACGGATACGTAGGGCGGATAATACAGCCTGCTGGCAAGCCATATGGGACGCTGAAGGGTTTACAATCTACCATTGCAATGAAAAGGTCACTACACAATCTGCACTTTTGCAAATTCGAGGCTAACGGGGCTGCAGGGCCCCTTAAATGCTCAAGACGCAGCCACCAAAGGCTATGTTGACGATGTAGTTATTGTTGACGATATAGTTATTCAAAGCAATAATGGGTACATTCCACCCTTGAGAGTAAACAATTCAAAATCCGGCTTTATAGTATACGCAAGTTCGTTCTACGACAAACTACACCAGCCGTACATAGCATTTAACGCACTCGCTGAAAATGAGCGGCTAACTAACCAGACGGCTGCAGCTTGGATCCAGATTCAGTGTCCTACAGCCGTACCCATTCGGAAAGTTAGCATCGCTGGTCGGAGATCTAATACACAGGATTACGCGGTGGGAACTCACAGATTTTAGAAGTGGAATCAGACCCGCGATGCTAACATCGTATTAGGTGGTCTGGGCAGGACTTTGCCATTATAACAACTACGCTATATAGCATCTACTGCGTACTTGCCGCGGAATCAAACAAAGCAGGGCTTTCTCACTTCCAAATGTTCACGCGGGCACATCCGTGGAGGAGGCAAGCAAAGTCTCCCGATTAAAAAAATCTTACCATCAGAAAATTTTGTGTTACATTGCCTCTACTTATTGTCTCGACAAACGACATGGCTGTCAATATGCACTTCAAAATCCGGGCGTATCTAATGCAGCATGGGAAGACCGACATGAATAAATATCACCGGAACTGGACCAATGGCGTGACCACACTGGGCCGTTGGGACTATGATGACGTTACAAATCCTACGCCGGAGCTCTTACTGCTGTGCCTCATGAATTTCTTGATTATGAAGACGAGACCATTCACATGTGTGACATCTACGACCTCTTTTCTATGAATGATAGACTGAACGAATCTGTAACAATTCCGTTGACTCCTTCGAGGTACCCGTGTGTGAGTTCGTTCAATCCACCACACATAGTTTCAGTGAACTCTGGCTTCTGGAGATTCAGCCTGTTTGGTTATCATAAAGGTGAGGCTAGATTCACTAATAAACCGGATGGACTAAATAGTGCCCGTTTCACAAGCGAAACTATCAATGGAAATTTTGATTTTAGCTGTGTATTTCACACGTTGACACGTCGAAATGTTAAAGTCTTGGTACGCTTGACGCGTATTCGTACTGGACCTCCTACTCTCGAAACACCCACCAATCTACTGGTAGAGAAACGATAACTATGTCACTGTATCCACCTCTCGCCGATCCTGCCTTTTCAACCGAGATGATGTCGTCCACATTCCGCCTGCAGAAAATCGGCGAGCTCGAATCCTTCCTCCGATCGGAAGTGGAAACTCGTAGTCGTCTTTACAAAAAGTATCATACAGCAGTGAAAACGGCCAATTATGCGTCCGCCGTACTTGCATCTATCGGTCTTGGAATGGCTGTTGGAGGTGCAGCCGTATTAGCGACTGGGGTTGGACTCGTACCCGGTTTAATCCTTGAGGGTTTCACCGCGGTGACTAGTCTGCTTGATATCGCTGGCATCACCATCGGTCGGAAATGTTTTGTAAAAGCGGCAAAGCACGAAGCAGTGCGTGTACTCGCTAGTAGCAAGCTCAACACCGACCACAGTCATATCTCGAAAGCTTTGGAAGATATCAGGATCAGTGATGATGAGTACAAGCTGATTCTCGAGGAGGCTGAAAAGTATCGGACCATGAAAGGAAAGATACGACACAAATCTGTTGACGTGGCTGTGATGGACGAAAAAAAACGATTTGATTGAGCGTGGCTGTTGATGAAAATGCTTGCAACATCAGAATCACGTTTAGTCTGAGTGGCATCTGTATTAGATATCAAAGCCCGACGCTGTCGAATCCTCGGCCCCGCCGCCCTATGAGTTGGATTAATGCAGCACTGCGCTCAAAGCAGGACGGTCGCTTAAAAATGATAAAACATCGATTTTTTTATCTTTTTTCAAAAACGACACTTTTGAGCTCGTTGACTTGTTATTCTTCACTCCGTCTCAAACCATCGGCTTTCCATACTGCCTGCTGTTTTTAGGTCATGGTAATGAAAAGTGCGTGGTTTTAATCAGCCTTTAAAGCCCGATAGCCTGCCGTAATCACTTGTCTGCTTAGCTGCTGTGTCCGCCTGCACGACGATAATGAAATGCGTCTGGTTTTACTCAACCAACTTCCGTTATAGACTTGAGGCAACCACTTATCGAGCTCGTGTTTTTAGGTAATCCCTACTCACGACGATAATGAAATGTGTCTGTTTTTTTACTCAGCCAGCTTCTAGAACGTTCTTGATAGTAGAGTGATATAAAACAATGCATGACCGGGGCAGAATTTGTCACATCCGTGACAGCTTTTTGTAAAATGGCTGGAACGAAACAGACGATGAAAGACTTTCTATCGTCCTTGGGGGGTGAAACTGGTAACAACATACAGGCGAAAGAACTGGAGCTAGCAAGGATGAAAAAAAAACTTTGAACGGGTAAGAACAAAGAGTGTAGAGAGAAGCAGCGAATAAGAGAAATGGTGGCCAATTCAAGCGAATAGAGAAGAAAATGACCGCCTGTGGTCTGAGATTTTATCTATTCAGATGAAGATGGCCTCCCTTACCGATGACTTAGATTAATAATACGTCGGTCTGAATTTTTTCCAGCCGTTGTGCCTTTCTTCTTCGGCTCTAGCGCTTTGAGGCCAAAAAAGACCCACCAGTTGATGAGGAGGCCGTCGATACCTAACAGGTATCCTGATGAGCCCTGCCAAGGCGAAACGGTTTAATTTTCTACTAAAGAGGTAAGGCACTGTTTATATGTCTGACACAACATACTATGCTCAAAATCAGATGGCCTACCGCTTACATCTTTAAATAGTATGTGGTCACACGTCATACTCTTGTTCTATGAGTTGGATTAGCGTTCTTCCGATAGCTAGCTATTCCACTTTCTCTGGATAATCCTCAAACCTCTCTCGGGTCAGTAGAAGCTCGTCGAGGACCTTCTCATAGCGCCTTCTAGTGAGTCTCTCAATGTTGTACAGCTTTTATACCGCTTGTGTACCACCACACGGCTGGCATAAACGAGTCATGGACTGCGTGCCTACACCACAGGAGTGGCATGGTACTATTAGGATGGTGCTATGCCTCAGACGGGCTCTGTGCTGCCCACAATGCTTGTACACGCAATGCTTGCCATTTGTTCTGGCCTCCCCAACCATGAGCCATGCACATTTATTTCTTCCAACCATTCTGGAGGTATTATGTATATTAGATATACACAAGCTCTGTATTTATCTAAACGAAACGTGTTTCATCAATTCAATTACAAAAAACTCACCATCATCATCGTCATAACCATGGGTACAACGCCCTTAGGTGTCCGATGCCATTTTCACTATGTTCTTCCACTGTAGTCTACTCTATCTAAGCCTTCCTAAGATTGGAGGAGGTTACTACAGACTACTCCGTCAAATTCTTTCTAAACGAAACGTGTTTCATCAATTCAATAACAAAAAAAACTCACCATCATCATCATCATAACCATGGATACAACGCCCTTAGGTGTCCGATGCCATTTTCACTATGTTCTTCCACTGTTGTCTTTCCATGCGTCGTGGCTCAGGTCCTTGAGTGATGTTCCACATCGTTCGATTATGTCGTCTATCCATTCTTCGTGGGGTCGTCCTCTCTTGTTTGGTCCATCCATCATACCGAACACTAATGTCTTGATCTTACTAAAAAAAACTCGTCTGTCATTATTTACCATCTCGCTATTTCTCCAATTAGATTTTCAGAAATTCATTAAGGATTTTTTCTTATAATCACCACCTCACCATTTCTCTAATTAGATTTTCAGAAATTCATCAAGAGCTTTCTTTATTCATTCTGATATAGCAGAGGATCAAACTCCTGCAGAAGTGCAATGGGTTTTTGCAGCTTGCGCTTTCGCTTTGGGGCGACTGGCTTTGGTAACAGTGCTTTCGGTAAGCGCCTTTTGACCGCTTCTGGAATAGGCTCGTCCAAGATGTTCTGAACAACAGCCTGGAGAACTGGCTGCTTGATTGTGACATCAATGTACTCATCCATGTTATCACTTTCTCTAATCACCTTCTCATCGTTTCTCTAATTAGGTTTTCAGAAGCCAGTCGATGATTTTTTCTTATATTCACCACCTCGTCATTTCTCTAATTGGATAAAAACTCGTTCCTCAAAGCCTTCCTGAGATCGGAGAAGGCTACTACAGACTACTCCATCTAAGCCTTCCTAAGATTGGAGGAGGTTACTACAGACTACTCCGTCAAATTCTTCCTGAGATTAGAGGAGGCTACAGGCGGTTGGGTCATCTGAGTGCAAAAAGTTCATTAAGTGCAAACTGTGCTAAAACCGGCATTTTACTCGGAGATGGCTACTACAAACTACTCTGTAATAGCCTTCCTGAGATCGGAGGTGGCTAGAACAGGTGGGGTCAAAGGTCATTAAGTGCAAACTGCTAAAACCGGCATTTTACATACTAAACAGAACTGTGATGTACGGTGTTCCCAGCACTTTGTACAGCAGCTGTTCCAACGGGCACGCCTAACTGAATCTACTGTGGGCACTAGTTGCCGCATCGCTCCGCCATAGAGGTTATTCGCGTCCAGATACATGATCCAGCAGTTGAGCATCGTCGGGTCAGAGCCCTCAGCACAATATTCGCCTTGACGTGTCACGGAGATTCCGCCGCAAAGCCCCCAGTTCGAAGAACAGATGCATATTAATATCCATCAGGAGTTCGAGCTCATAACTTGGTCTTTTCAGAAAGGTATCCCAAGCCATCCTCGGCAGGCTGATGTAGTGCGCCAGATGTGTTTATGTTGTGCCTCTGTAAGTTTCTAAGACATCGGCCACAAGGAGCACGTCGGTGCGAAGGTACAGGTCGTGTTAGTCGCCCAGGGTCGTACAACCTAATGTCTTCCATACTCGATGGGGGTTACTACACCAGACGATGCATCCACCGTGGGCGTAGTCCGCGTAGCGGATGCCTTCGTGGATGACCCTGCTATAGGACGGGAGCTGCTGCTCACCGAATCGATAGTGGCCGTCTATATACTTACACATGTAAACACGCTTGCGGCGCTACAGGTCCAGGTTTCCGGCTGAACCTTTTGTCAGATGGGTGTCCATGATACTTTTTCATAGGAATGACTTTTGGGTTCACGGACCTCGATGACGATGGGATGCTCTGCGTCTTGGGATGTCACATTGCTTCTTTTAAGTACCGTGCTTCAGACGACACGATAAAGCTTTCAAAATAATGTGGCAATCTCTGACTGAGAAATGGATTTATCATATAATTTTATACCTTTTAAGAATATGGGACTGATACTGAAGTTAATGTCCTGCGAGGTTAAGCGCAGTTAGGCGATGCGATTCCATTTGATGAGCCTGGGTTTTGAACCTGGAAAGTCTTTAAGTTAAAAGAACATTGCAAATTAAAGGCCATCTACCGAAATGAAAGATTTTATCAAGTATTTGATCGCCATCAGTCAAATGAAATTAAAAGAAATATTAAACATCTGAACACCATCTGTCGAGTTTAAATGACAAAATTCGCAGGTAAGTTAGTTGGAATCCAACGTTTTCGTCATCACAAACAATATCGTGATCACTGTCATCGTCATCATCGCAATAATCTCTGAGGCTATCTCGAATTTCCGTTTGCAACGGACTTAACTTTCTTTTGGGTGCTGTAGAAGCATACATGTAGCGTTTAAAGAAACCAATCACTAGTATTTAGTAAATCATAAAATAAACACAACACAAAATCTAGAATTATTATTTAGTTTAATTATTTCTGTAATTTATATAGCACCATTACCAATACGAATCGTCGTCATCGTCATCGTGATCTTAGCTGCCGCCGTCGTAATCATCATCACCATCATCTTCATCATCATCATTTCCCGACGTCCGCTTATTTTTCGCTTACTGTAATTCAGTTTTCACTGGAATCACCGAGAGATTTTGTTAAATTACAATTGGTTCAAGATTATCTGGTCACAACCATAAATCACAGTATAACAAATTTTTATTTATTTTTTGTTCCTGGGTTGTAAGTGATATTTTCTAATTGCTTATGCCTTAAGAGTACAGAAATTGATATAATTCCCCACAAATTTTGCTTTGTAACCAGAACAGTGATATTTGTCTGAAATTTACCTACTTTACAGAACGTTCAGGATGAATTCAGTGCTGGGTACACTTGGAGTTACTGCTGGAACTATCGAGAATATTCTAGAACGTCCAAGAACCTTCTAGAACTTTCTAGAAATATAAATAGCAGTATAAATACAGTGGCCTTAAGTCCACCAGTTCAGTTTAGTTGTAGCTGCCTAAGGGGATACATATCTGAGATGACATCAAGAGGCTGCAAGCATACGGCAGACGTATTTTGCTATGTCTGTGGCCAGTTTATGAAGACACGATGCGTGTCGAGGATCAAGACAAACCCTGGGCACTTCTTGACACCTGCGAGAACAGCAGAAAACGTTGGAGGATAAGATGGACAAATGATTTTCGCTTAGATGGCGATATTCCATGTTATAAAATTTCAAAGGTTGGAATCGACTGTAACCCGAACGAGTTGCGTCTCTTCATTGACAGTTCATCCAGGATACTCAACGCCGTGCTGCTCCATAACGGGAACAAGTACCCGTCTCTTCCTCCCGCTCACTCGGTGCACCTAAAAATATTTTGTAGTTTTTGGCGTCGTTATTTCATAGTTTTCGTCTAGATCCGTGCGTATTGTTCATCTCGTTTGTTTTAAACAGTTCTTCCGCAGAATCGTTGCTCGTCTGTTTTGGATTGGAATAACTTTGGTTTGCGAAATTCTACTTTTACGACCGTCACGTTGCGTCTTCAGTACAGATCACGTGACTTCTAAAGGTTTTTACTCAAACAAAGTTACTTATCTGGTGGTATTGAGCGCCTTGTCAGGCCCTTTATCAACTCAAAGATCCTTTATTGGCTTATTATAGCTACTCCTCCATTGTGATAATTTGCTGTATAACGGTCTAAAATGAATCAATGATCACTATGGAAAGTATCAGCTACTCGTCTGATCAACTTATCAGTACACCATCATCTGACCTGCGACCATCTCGTTCGCTAAGAAAGAGACTATTCAAACTTCATATCTGGTGTCCGGCTGTAAATCGCTTTTCCACCTCCTCCAAAGATAAGGTTATGGACTATTAAACTCCTATTTCTGCTCCACTGAAGAAACCTGTTGTTAATAACAAGAAACTACGAAGCCATAGTTGTGTTCACAATGGATCACCTAGTTTACGGTTCGCTTCGTGAATGCACGCTCACTTTCGGACAAATTCGCCTATGTCTCACAGACTACACAGGAGTCTCATATGGATTTATTGGTGATTGCCGAGAGTTGGCATATTGGCTCGAATGATGTTGCAGTTCACCCCCTGGTCTTTCCATCTTCGACCGGCCAAGGGCCTCTGGTCTTGGAGGTCAGTCAACCCGTTGTGGTGGAATTGTTGTTTATTATCGTTCGGCTCTGCGTACCTCTTCAATACAGCTTGACAGGAAATTAACTACCTTTGAGGCTCTATGCCTTAGCATTGCCACTACACATGGTTCTGTTACTGTTTAAGCCGTCTACAGACCTGGCTCTTCAGCTCTTACCAGTACATTTTTGAAGAGTTTGCCTCTGTTCTGGAAAGCATTGCCACTAGAAATAGTCAACTTGTCATCCTCGGTGACTTCGATATTCACCTTGAGAAAACGTCTCTTCCTTCCACGGAATCAATATGGCCTGTATCAACATATTAAAGAACCTACACATTTTGTACTTAGTCATTACTCGTGATGACTGCTTTCTTCATGACATCCGAATTCATCTGCCTGTCGCTTCGGATCATGCATTGATCGAATTCGGACTTCCTCATCTTCACCTGCGTCCTATTCACACGTTACGTCATATCCAGGGATGGAGATCATTGAATCGGCAAGAGTTTGCAGAAGCCCTCCGCAGCACTCCTCTTTGTGCTCATCCCCGTACATATGATGTCTTGTCAATTGATGAACTATTCAACTTATACTCGCCTACTATGATTGATCTTTTGGATAAGATCCTTCCTTCGCGTTTCATCAAATCCAGGCATCGTCCTCTCGCTGCCTGCTTCGATGGTGAATGTCGTCGGCTTCGCAGACGGACGCGTTGTTTGGAGCGACGTTTCCGTCGTAGAAGGGACCCTGTCCATCGCTCAGAATGGATCGCTCAGCTGAGATCTTTTCATCGCCTATACCGACGGAAAGAAGCTGAATACTGGGAGGTGAAAGTCACCCGTCACGAAAAGAACCCAAAGCGTCTATGGCCATCTATTTCAGGTCTTTTGCTACTCGTTCGTCTGGTACGCCGTCATTCGCCGCTAGTGACTTTCTTACCTTCCAAACCGAGAAGATTCAGGGTCACTGTGCAGCTACTACGGGGTCTCCGACTCCACAGTTCTCCGTTACTGGATCCGTCTTCGATGTCTTTCGTCCGATATCGGAGTCGGAGCTATGTCGGATTATTCGATTATCTAATACAAAGTCATGTGAACTTGATCCTCTTCCTCTATTTGTTATTTTGGACATTTTATATGTTTTATTAACATATCTATTGTACATGTTTAATAGATCTCTTCTGGAGGGGCATCTGCCTGAATCACAAAAGCGGGCTATCATTTTCCCATCTCTTAAGAATCCTAATCTTGATCCTAATGACCTTCGTAATTATCACCCTATTTCCAATCTCTCTTTCCTCGCAAAAACTCTTGAGAGACTTGTTTCCCTTCAATTGTTACCCTATCTTGAAGATTCAGGTCTTATGCCTCCTGGTCAGTCTGGTTTTAGGTGTCATCACTCTACTGAATCTGTTCTTTCGTCCCTCCTTTCGGACATTTATTCAGCTATTGATCAGTCTCACATTACCCTCCTTGCACTCTATTATGTCTCCGCTGCCTTTGACACTGTTGATCATAATATTCTGTTACGCCGTCTTGAGCTATCTTTTGGCCTCCATGGTCCTCTTCTTCACTGATTTTGTTCTTTTCTTAGCGGTCGAACACAGATGGTTATTCTTGTGGACTTTCGTATATCCTGGGTTAAAGTTGATATTGGTGACCCCAGGGCTTGGTCCTTGGTCCTCTTTTATACATTCTGTATACTGCCCCAAGAAGCATATTAGGAAGGATAAAGCGGCTTTAAACTTCTTTGTCGCAGTGGTTAGGAGCTTCCTTGGCAATCATAAGGCCGAAATCTATGTGGATCTGGTTGAGACTCTGGTGAAAACTATTGCAAAATGGGCTGTGGGATGTTCCTCAAAGAGTTCATATCCTTGATGTTCCTCATGATCACTTTAAGGAGAACATGGAAACGAACTCGGAGAAGCTAGACGAGCGCTTCTACCAGGATATATTGGGCTTTGAACTTCGCTACCAAGGACAGTATAACGAGAACGTGATGGGAGACTACATTTGGGGCTGATCCGTGAAAGTGATTTGCAGTATAATCGTAGATCTCGAAAAATACTTCTAAACCTTATGTGGACATTTTTGTAGTCATTTTTGTATGATTGTATGTAAATACATGTTAATAATGATTTATATGTTGCTGTTGTTGTTTTGCACTAATTTGCACGAAAACACTGAAATTCACCCGTTTCTTCATTGGAAACAGGTAAATTTCGAAATATCATTGTCCTGGTCACAAATGCAAAGTTTGAAGGTACAGTAATAACAACCATTTTCTTCACTTCCGAGGCATAAGCTAGTAAGACATAAAGCTTACTACCCAGACACAAAAATTGTGTTACTTAACAGAGACGCAATGTGTGATCATGTCCGAGAAATCCCTCAAAAAGTCTACACATTAATTCGCGAGAAACGTGTTCAGAAGGAAGTAGGTATGAAATAGGCGAAAATGATTTGTATGAATATTTTTTCTTCTTCGCGTGAGCTATTAAATTAAATGTATTTATGAACAGATTCGTCGTTTAGTATTTTATTTTCAAGTTTTATTTTGGTGCCCTGCAGCAAACATGTGGTTTAACATGTCAACTTTCTGCTCTGATATTTCGATTATGGAAATGGCCAAGTCTCGTAAATGTCCATCTGAGCAAGTTTTATGGAAATTTTGTTTATGACAGCCACTAAGGCGTATGAATAGTTTGCAATTTATTATATTCCTAAACATTCACCACCCAGCGACAAGAATCTACTTCAAAATATGTCTAGAGCTCACAAAGTTCTACATTCAATCAGCCGACATAGCTGAGTGGGTACTCACCCCAGTTGCAAATAGATATTGCACTCGATCAGTGAACACTTCTGGCTCTTGGTGTGCCTGGAATATGAACAGCGTTGGGCTCACGAGCCTACTCAAGTTGATGTTCAAAGCTTTGGATTTCACTCCTAGTTCAGTTCGTTCAGTCTATCAGGTCTAAACTAAAGACGCATCTAATTCAACTTGCCTACCCACCTTAGTCTGGCGTCTAGCTTCCCTGAGCTACTGGAATTTTGACCTGGCTTCTCCAACGGATTATGATTTTGGTTTTCGCTTGAAGCGACCGTCAATTGATGCCTTGGGCATTATGACAACGGCGCGATAGACGTCTTTAGATTAGAAAAGATAAGCAACTTAGGTCGAGTCTTAGTTATAGTAAACTTTAAGTCATAAAAATAATCACTCTTTCTCTCTCTACTAGTTGCTGTCCCCTGCATTTCAAATATTCTCTTGTCGCTCGCCTTCTAAAAGACAAATCGTTATAAAGAAAATCTCTTATTACACTGGATCACACGAAAAAAGTTTTCGCCTGCTACTAGGCATATGTTATTTGTACTACACTAAATCGAATCTGCTGATTCCAAATCTGAAGTCAGATTTTGTGTAGCACGTCAGGATCTTAAGATATGCAGCATACATGTACATGCTAATAATTATGCATACTCTTTACAGAACTAGTATTTCCTTATAACTGTGTAATTATGCAAACTCAGAGTATTCATAACAAGAAACAAAATGTTATTCTTTTATAACTTGAAATTAAAATATGTTTTAAAATGTAATATGAATATATGTATGTTACTCAGATGAAAGCATACATTTCGAAATTTTATCTCTAGCTTAACTCTATACGAGTTCGAAAGTGCTTTAGACACTTGCTCTTGCGCTTGTGAGTGGCCGCTGTTGCCCGCTGCAGAAACCAGCAGTGATCGCCCATCATGTTGGAATTGCAGTGGCCCTGATATCTTGCTTCAAAGGTGGAGATGTCTTGATGGAATCTCTCTCCATGCTCATCGCTTACATCACCCAAGTTTGGTGGGAAAAAATCCAGATGGGAATGTAAGAAATGTATTTTTAGTGACATCCGGCAGTCGAGTTGCTTATATGCTGTTAGCATGTTGCTAACGAGTTCAGCATAGTTCACAGCTCGGTGATTCCCAAGGAAGTTTTGCACCACCAACGTACATGCATCCCAAGCGGCAAATTCCAGTGGGTTGAGCTTCGTTCTAAATTCAGTATCACGCATTAGTTCGCGGATTTCTGGCCCAATAAAAATTTCTGCCTTCAGCTTAGCATCAGTTTTGACGGCTCCAAATTTATCTCTCAGATACTGGAAGCCTTGTCCGGTACGATCCATTGCCACTACGAAATTCCTCATGAGGCCCAGTTTAATGTGAAGTGGTGGTAAGTACACTTTCAATGGATCAACCAATGGTTCGTGTTGCACGTTGTGCCGACCAACAATGTGCTCAGATCTAGGAGGCCACAGTTTCACTTTGTAATGGTTGCTGTCATCACGACTGTTCCACAAGCACAAAAAGCACATATGTTTTGTGTACCCCAGCTGTAGGCCTAGAATAAGTGCTACCACTTTGAGGTCCGCACAGATGTTCCATTTGTGGTCTGAGTAGTTGATCACTTTCAAAATGAGTTTCATTGAATCATATGTCTCTTTGAGGCCTACAGCGTGGGCTATAGGAACAGACGGCTTTTCGTTACCATTGTGCACCAACACAGCTTTCAAGCTCGCTTGGCTGGAATCTATGAACAGTCTCCACTGTTCAAGAACGTATTCGCAACCTAAATTCAGCATGAGACCGTTCACGTCAGTACAGAAACAGATATCATTTTCCAGTTTGTAATATGTAGCTAACTGTTTGTGACGATAACGGAAGTGTGATGTTGTGGTACCTTTTTGAAGCAAGTTCCACTCCCCTAGTCTGGAGGCTAGCAGTTCAGATTTCTCCTTTGACAAAGATAGGTCCCTCACCAGATCATCTAACTCACCTTGCCTTATCAAATGCGGCCTACCCTCTTCCAAATCTTGATCACTGGATTCATAAACAGTAACGTCATCTTCTGTATTACCATCAGAACTGTCCGTTTCATCAGCACCCGCAGCAGGCGGAAATGGTACTGGATTCTCTTCATCATGCGGCACTGGCTTTAGAGCGGACTCGCAATCAGGATAAACGATTTTAGACTTATTTTTCTTTTAAAATCCAGCAACTTTAGTAATGCAGAAATAACAGTCTGCATGATGATTTCTTGGCACAGCAAACGGCATTGAATTCCTTTTGCCATTCAGCCACTGTGTAAGCCCAGAGTAGCACACGGTGCAGCAGACATGAGGTGCCCAACTTTTATCCTGGTCTCCGATTTGACATCCAAAATAATACTTGTAAGCAATCATCACTCTCTTAGTTAACTTCTTGCGCTGGTCACAAAGAGTATATTTACCACAAACATACCAAAAATTGTCTGGGTGGTTAACACAGCCTCGCCTATTCATTTCAAAATTAAATCTCACACGCTAGCTTCAGCTATATAAGAAAACTTCACCTTCGTTCTACGCAATCTCGCCTTATATACTGGTATTGATGCTGACGTCAGCTCGCTGACATGCCCAATCATGTCTAGCGGCTGCTGCAGGGTTGCTGTTAGAAATATTTCAGGCGACACTTGCAGGCATGCACGCATCACTGGCAGCAATCGTGGAGACACATACAACAGAATGTACAGACATAACCGAAAACGAGTCCTTACGTCATTACTTGAATGCATGCATAACTTAAAATCTAGACGTGCTGGGCAGATTCTGACTTCATATTTGGAATCAGCACATTTGAATCAATATAAGGCACATGCATTACTTTCAGTAGCAAAATCGTTGTGATCCAGTGTTACCACCCAATCTCCAATTTCTCTTTTATTTGAGCTAACTGAACGAATTCCTTCGAACTCATTTCTCAATGCCTACTAATGCGGATTCACTAAACATCACTCCATTGCAACTCTGCTCTATACAATACGGTGTACACCAGTGTCAGCCATTACTCATCAGCAAATCTCTTGTCTCTGTCTTCCCTAGGTTCTTCCGACAGCATCTTTTGAGCACGTTTCTGACTTGACGAAGTACTCTTGAATAAACTGTTGCGCTGCGCTTGACTTTAGGATAGTGCTTTAGAAATTTTCGAGATCACGATTACGATTGACGTCAGCAGAAGTAAGATTGTAACAATGTTCTCATTCGCAATAACATGGAGGAACAGCAAGACTGGCAGGCTTTGCTTTCTTTCAAAGGTGCTGTAAAAGTAATTTACATCATCCGTTACCCCGTTGTTCAAGCCAGTAACCACCTGCAACCCTTGAATGGTGGGCAAGACATGCCTTTCCATTGTAGCTTAGGCCTAAGTGAGTCTTTTATAGCGTGTTTGCTTTTGAAATTTCAATATTTGTCGCGGCATGCAAACACGTTTGATGTATCACTTCGCCAGAGCGACGCCATTGTACCTGAAATGGTTACACCAACCGTATCGGTACATTTATTATTGTCGCAATAAAAAGTGCATAAATAGACCTGCGCGGCGTTTGAGCAACAATAGCCGGTAATCCTGCTGCATTGCTAGATGTCAAGACTCATTTGAGCCAAACGTCAAAATTTCAATCAGACGCCGAAACTATATGCTGGGGTGCGCGATAGTCAAGTGGTTACCGTGCCGCGCTGTCCGCAGAGAGATCGCGGGTTTTAGTCCTGCAAGGGGAGAAATTTTGAGATTTTAGCACCACTCTCGGAAGGAGCTATATTAAGTACAGTGATCTTGCTCTGTCGATGGGAAGGTTAGGCGGCCAGAAAGAGGACGGACCACCTGTCCTCATGCCGAGGCTGAAAATAAAGGGTCGCAAATACTTCATACTATGGGCTTGTTCTATTCTAAAACTCGCTTTATTACAGAGGTAAAGGGAGCGCAAAAGTTTAGTGGTTCGCGTGCTAGACTGTCAACCCAAGGTTCTCCCACCAGGACAAAACTGTTTCATGGTTTTTGCTCCTCTACCGCTCCGTAGCAATCTCAGCTATAAAATGTAGAGGTCAAACGGCAAGGGAATTTAAGACAGGCAAGAGAGGACTGGCCACAAACCGCTATATGCCAAATGTAAGAAACTGAAGTAGCTAACACCTCACGTGTATGCCTGCCTCTCAAGGTTAGCTTACAGGTCGGCGACAGAACTCCGTAAGGGTTAGCAAAATGAATTAACTGCTGCTGGAGTTGAATGAGTTAGTGCCTACCTCTTCTTACCTCTTCAGTATGTTCATTGTGCACAACAGAATGGCATTTTTTCACATGTTGTAAGCAGGCTGACGGCAACGGCGTCAGATCGCAAATGCGCGTGCCTTGCACCTGTGCATCTTGAGTACGGTATGTCATGTCAGATGGATACTTGCTTGTGAAAACTCACAGTCCATAAGGGAACGTTATCTGCTTGTTCTCTTTTAGTTCGAATGCTCTGCCGTGTTTGCGCTTGGGGACAGCTTTCATTTAAACATCTACTCGACTGCAACATACAAACCGAATTTCTTCACCAAAAGATTTACACACGCCGAAAAATTTTGTGTACGCGTGACGGAAATGCAACGATAGCATGAGGTTCGTCTCCTTTGTAGATATATGTTATTCTTAACAAATTATACGGGTACAGCACAAAAATCTGCCTCTGGCACGAATTGAACTTAGGCTGCATTGCATATTAAGCGTATTTGATAGCCAGATTCAAGCTGAACAAAAATATAATTTCAGATTGACTGTATCGCAGGGGGATTCGGAGAAAAATGAAATTAACTTTTATTGAATTTAGTTCGTTTAATCGCACAACAATACTGAAATATTGCCTTACTTCGACTAAGCTGAGTGTTTTGCTGCTGATTTTTGCTTGTACTCAGACCATCTATGCAAGTCACTTTTATACATATCCGATGCAGTCACATCTGTGATCCTGCGCTCACCGCCGGGGGCCAGTATCAATAACATATAACGATGAACGTCCTATTCCTGCTTAACATTAAACGATTATCACATCAAATTCGCACATCCCCAAATGTTCCAAAGAAAATCAGCTGACATTAACTTTATTCTTTAGGTTTAGCGAGCAAGTTGTGTCCAAAATATTCGCACTTGCGTCAAATAAACGTGTAACAATGATCAATAATATCTTCCACTATTAAATATATTTCTTTACTATCTAGACACATAGCCAGGAACAATATTCAAACGTTTCGTAAAACCGAAACATACTGAAGTGTATTTAAATTAAATTTATTTTTTTGCTGCCCCCGATTTTGGCTTTTAGGTCTTCTTTGACTTAGTTTGCTTTGGTAACTTTGCTGAAGACTTTGGTTTCTTTGGCTTTGCTTGTTGAAGTTTGACTTTCTTGACGGATGTCTTTAGTTATTTAGTGGCCTTTGTTTCTTTCGAATGTTCCTTTTCAGTTCCGAAGTTGAAACCTCTTGAAACTTATTTCACTGTTTTAAGTGGTCATTTTTGACTGCAGTGCAAAGTGTCAACATGTTCTGTCAACCTATTATCTTCCTGTTCTATATTGAAGTTGATAAATTTAATCTTCGAATGTACAAACAAAAGTTCAGTTATTTTGTAATATTCAAAATTAACATTTCGGACTGTCTCGTCAACTTAATCAACCAAACACAGACTATATATACTATAAGAGTGTTCACCTCTGCCCTCTAAAGAACAAACATTTATTTAAAAAGTCCTTTACCACTTATTCAATATCGGTACAGCGAGGGTTGTTATAATGTTTAACACCCACCTTAGCGACTATTCCTGAATTAGACTTTAGGTTAATCCAATATCCACAGTGAACTGTCTAGCCTTTACAGCTTCCACAGGTTTTGTCAAAAGATCAGCTGCCATCATTTCACTCGGACAATGCTTTAAGCTATTGAACCGAATCTTTTGAGGTAATTTAAATTAGGTCTTCTTCCATTCCGTCTTTCACATGCATTTGTCTCCTTTCCATGTTCAATTTTCAAATCTGCTTTGTCATATCAGATTAGTCCTTTGTAAAATCGTCATGAAGGCTATAATCCGCCGTGCTTATGTGGCAGAGTCCCATACGATTCATTAAACCCATGTTTCTGCTTAAGTTGGCCATTTTCTATAGTTTTCTATAGTCTAGCTATTATTCTCATAGGTTAGCCTGCCCATTGAACTATCCTAACTACAGCCTCTATATAGAAATCTACTACTGCCAATAAACTACACTAAACTACTGTACACTAACTAAGTAAGTAAGTAAGCTGTTCTCAGCTTAGTTTAACAAATACAAACGCGAATTAAAGGGAGGATCGCTACAGTCCGATGCTCACCATACGTGCTTCTTTTACCGTTTCTTCTTTACAATTCTTACATTGACTTTAATTGGTTTTGCAGGAATAGTAGCTCAAGCCACATATTTTAAATGAACTTTTCCAAGACCTCGACATCCTGGCCATTCAATAATGCTTCAGTGATCACCGGTCAACCATTGGTTTCATGTTGACTTGTTTAACTGGACAAAAAAAAATTCAACAGTTTTGCATTCTACAAAAAATTTGACGATTTTGATAGGCAGCTTTAAGTTTAACACAAATATAATTTCGGATTGACTGTATCACGCAGGAATTTGGAGAAACATGAAATTAACTTATATTAAATTGAGCGTGTTTAATCTCACAATAATGCTGACATGTTGCATTAGTTCAACTGAGCTAAGTGTTTTGTTGCTGTATTCGCTTGTAATCAGCATCTGATGGTTCTGTTCTCAGTGTCCAACAATAGTCAGCTAGCATTAATGAGTTTCAGTTGCCCTCGTATCGCTTTTCATCATTGGAATGTACTGGTGAATTCTTTTACCTTGTTCGTCACTGACTGCACTAATATCAGTAGGGAAGGAGTACAAGCGTGAACACATAAACAAATCTTCAGTGATATGTTTCATTTCATGATTTTGAATGCCTGAAGCATGTTGTCACCCAGCTGGACATAGTTTGGTGCTCGGTAGTTGCCAAGACAATTCTCAACAACATCAGTGAACGCCTTTCATTTGATATTCTCTGGCCCACTTGCAGCACTTTCGAACTGCTTGTCATTGATGACGTGTCTGATTTGTGGAGCAACAAAATTGACTTCCTTCATCTTGGCGTCAGTTATTTTTGGAAATATCGTTCTGAAATATTGAAATCCTTCACCTTTCTTGTTCATCGTTTTCACGCAATCTCTCACCATCCCTTCTTTAAAATGAAGAAGAGGCCACTCTACATCTGTCGGCCGTACAAGTATTTACCCGGCGTATTCCGTTAGTTGCTGCTGGTCGAAACCCTTTACTTTGATTTTTAGGGCATTCAGCTTTAAAATGAGAATAACTTCCACAATTAAAACAACGTTTTTGCTTCCTACCAACAGAACTCTCGGTTGCCTGATTAGAAGGCATTCCTTGGGGCTTTGGAAAAGATAAATTGTGAGGAGTACCTGCGCCTTTATTCGTTCCTGCCCCATTAAAGCGCGGTGTCGGCTGTCAGCTCGCGGTTTATCACCGATATGATTAGCTAAATAGCAATCAATAGTTGACGCAAGTTTAGCCGAATCGACCCAACCTAATTCAGTGGCTGACTCTACTGATAAAACATATCGTAAGCAAGATTCAGAAAGGCAAGACTTGACACGATCGCATACTAACAAATCGGTCATCTGCTTCAAAGTTGTTACCATGCGGCTTTCAATATAATAAGACAAAACCGCTAGTAAAGGCGAAGTAAACATAGCAAATGTCTCCCCTTCCTTTGTCGTCAGGCGGTTAAACGATTCCCTGTACATAATTTGTATTCTTTTAACACCAACTCTTTAATTTCGTCATAATTTGTGGATCTCGAGGGATCCATGCGCCCAACGAGTTCTTTTTAATTTTAAATGCCGCGCTATTATTGCGTTCCCTTTCGGCCGCCTCTCGGGCCGCTTGTCTCAGTGAATCCCTTTCTTTCAAGTCCAACTCTGCCCGATTTTTCACCTCTTCCATACGAGCTTTATCGATTTGGAACTGTAGTTCTCGTTCATGCAGTTCCGCCTTTTCTTCTTCATATTTTTGTTTCTCAAAAGCAAGTCTCTCCCTTTCAATCTCCACGTCATATCCGACTGCCCTTCGAGTCTCCGCAACCGTCGTCACGGGGCCACGTCGTCACGGGGCTAAACTTGCGTCAACTATTGATTGCTTCCCGGACGCCACTAATTGCGCCCACTTTGTCAAAAGTTCCTCTCTCGTAAATTCACAAACGGCTTTCTCCTCAAAACCAACTCTCAATAATTTCAACCTCAGTGCTTCAGTTGACAACTTTTTCACCCCATCCTGCTGTGCTTTCGTTAACCTCTCCATTTTCCTCACGACAAGAGAACGCAACTCAATACTACAATTATTTCAGTAAAATTCGAACTCCCCCTTTCGATACCTGCGATGTACAGCACTCTATTCCACCCAGTAAAACAAGTTCCCTGTCCTATCCCTCCTGCTGAGACCAGATACAACCCCCACCACTACCAATTTGGTTGAAGCAGAGTGGCTCACCTTTTGTCTTCAATCCTTGAGAGCGTCCACGCCGTCTTCCACCAGACGTCGTCTTCCACCGTCTTCTTCCAGGTGCTTCGTCTTCTCCCTGTCTTCCTCCAGTGACTTCTTCGTCTCCACGTATCCGTTCACCGACTTCGTCGTCTTCCACCGCCTACCGCCTTCTTCCAGCGGTTCATCGTTTTCCACGTCTCCGTGCACCGACTTCTATTCGACGAATCCAGTCCACGACGCCAATTATATCACGAGGCCGAGTAGAAGTCGAATAGAATCTTTTGTTAGTATTTAACTGAGACTTAGCATCGACTGACGAACGGCTCAGTCTCTCTCTCGATCTGTATCGGTCTAACCCAAAGCGTCACTTCCCCTCTATTTAATGAGTCTGTCAATTCCTCGACAATCCCTGGTGAATCTGACTGGCACTCTGTCGCATCACGTGAGAGTCCAGATTTCCCGGCGATGGCGCACCTCCAGCTACCATCCGTGATCACCTGAGGGCACCATTGGTCGCACGTGCTGACGACGACGACACGTGAGGCGAGGAACGTGGCAGTGTGGCAAGGAAACTTCGGAAATTCAACATTGATTTCAGTCGTGCTCTTGTTCTTAATGAATTCCGAAATTTTTTCATCTGACAGCAGCTTTGTAAGAGGAGATTCACATCTGTCCATATCTTGCCAACTTACAGTATCTAGTCAACATAGTCTGTAGTAGCAAAGTTCAAAATTGGCGCGCAGAACTGTCGGACGGTAGCTGATGTGCCTTGTTGCCTTGCAGCCATTATCCTCCGGGATGCCAATTCTCTTACATGACTTCTATTATCGGTAAAAATCACAAGCAATAGATTCTCAGATTGTCCAAAGAAGGCATTCTTTTATATAACTGGATCATCAGTTGCCAGCTTATCCTTGGAAAAGTATCTTGAAAACCCGATCATGCGATAAAGATGCTGATAACCTTCTGTGCAGCAAGATGCGGTCTTGATGTGAAACCACACTAGAGCATAAACTTTCATAAAGAAATGTTGTGAGTGTAATACGTTTCTCTGATAGCTTTGCAGATGCAACATACACGAGTAATATTCTGATTGCAGCTGTTAGCCATCTTGTATGAAAATATATCGGGCCTGGTTTTCGGTTGGCGACATCAGCAGGGCATTCCCCAGCAGCTGTATCTTGACATATGTCGTACAAATACTTTTGACCGGTACTGGGGTCGGCATTATCAACACGCGGAAGACTGTCAAGTACAGTTGCTGTAATTGGAACTACTGGCCTGTCTTCAAACGTTTGCATTGCTTTACCTATGGGACCAGAAAACGTTGTACTACCACTCAATTTCAGGCAGCTGGCGCGCCCACTACACAGACCACTCCAAAGGCCCGCGCGAAGCAAGGAGCAGCTACTGGGCTTATTGTGCCCCAAACATTCGCTCCGCCAAAGTCTGGTTGAACGTTACACAACGCTTTGCTGGCGATGGTTACGAGCCTGTCCGCACCTCGTATGCACATCATGGTTCGCTAGCGGATGTGTTACCACGCAAATAAAGTTGCGCCCAAGGTCGACCTGGAAAACTCGAGACCAAGTTAGAGGCCGCTCTTATAGATCCCGCCTAAGGCCGAGGCAAATTCAGCCGCGCTCTTATCAGTCAATCGGCTTCTTTACAATAAGATGCGACATAAACCACACTGAGGGCGTACTTGTACGTCTTGCGACCTACCCTACTATGAATCAAGTACAGCAAATCTCTCTGGTGCACGGCGTTGGGTTGGTCCTTGCCGAAGATTGGAAGTGGAATGTGGCATAGCGCCGGCAGATAGATCTGCCATATGGCTTTCCTCTTTAGTCAAACAGATTCGGAAACTCTGGCGGCCGGGGCCTCATTCTTTACCGCAACCGTGCCTCGCCAGTACTTTTAGGGTAATATTATATTGCGGAAAGGTTCACTTAACCCTCAGAGGCTAACCTATGAAAATCACATATTGGCTAACCTGGGTGAATTTTTTACCCCACAATACTTGAGGCGTCTGACATAAAATTACACAATGTTCAGTGAACAGCGGTAATTGTATTAAGTTCAACATAAAATTGCAAAACTAAGAACCCTAAATAATGTAAACTGTCAGCAAAATCGTCGAGGCTACAGTCATCGTCAGACAAAACATCATCAATGACAAAGCCTCCACAGCATCGCTTGGTAAATCTTTACCTGTATCACTGTCCTCGCGAACATCATCGATTTCAACATTATCTAGCTCTGAAACATCGCTACTGTAATCAAACTCTACATTATCCATTGTTGTCATAATTTTAAATTCATTCTGATATAAATTTACTAGCATTTGCGGTAGATAACCTTCGAGATATCTTACACGTTAATTTAAAAAATTTGCCAAGTTGTGATGTCAGTTTCTTAGTCACGTGCCTATGTATCAAAAATAAGTAAGACAAAATATGAAATCAAGCAAAAATCGTATAGGAACAGATACACCAAAGCGCATGCCATAGCTCCAAAGCTGTAAAACACTGCAGCACAAATACTGACAGTGTGGTGAAAAATTTGCCCCAGGTTAGCATCTGAGGGTTAAGCTGATGGAATAACCGCCATCTTGCTGAAAACGGACGCCTCGGTATTATATTCCTTCAGTCTGACGAGTCCTTCAATTACGTGAAATCATAGGATGGTACCCAGTACAGTGATGTTCTTAAACGAGATGTTACGGCCAAGTATGGAGCCTATTTCCTTTCGCCGGTCGCCGACTCCCATCCCGAGCCGCGACTTAGCAGACATAATAGCCGATACAACTCGGGCTTCCTTTTTCTCATACTCCAGGACGTCGTCCGACAGCGCTATCTTCGACGCGGCTGCAGCAAGGACGTCGTCTGCGTGGTTGCGCCCCCACGGTGTCTTTATTCTCGGCATACGCCACGTCGTGGGGAGGCACGTATGGTCGAGCCACCTGAGTGCAGTTTATCGACCTTCGTGAACGGTCTGCAGTAGATGTACTTACCAGTGTTCTGGAAAGAACCTCCTGGGATGTTCCCTGAAAGCACACCGAACAGAAGGCTCATATGCATCTCCGGCAGAGGCAGAGCGTTGAGTGCGCTATTCAGTAATCCGCCGCCAGCTCCGCGTTCCTGACCATTATTTGGCTCTTCTTATCATCGAAGACTGTGCCATTCTGCAGGACCGTGCTCTTCTGGCCTTGCGCACGATTGGCCTGGATGAACCTGTTCTCGGGCATGATGTTCTAGTCCGGTTGTTGTATGCACCCGGCGAGCTCGAAGACGGTGGCAGTCGCAACAACGATCCTAAATGCCATCCTTGCCATTTCGAATGCTGTCCGGTAGACTGGCCAGCTGGTGTTGTACTTTCTGGTAAAAGGGCCTGCCCGCGGGTTTTTGCGTTTCGACTTCATATGGCGGTATCCACTTTTTCGTGTTGAGGTGGAGAGACAGGTATTAAACACCCATTTAGTGTCCGCGGCTTCGAAGGACGAGCTGCGCGTGCTTGAACTTCTTCCACTTGAACAGGCACTTCTTGTACATCTCATGACGCAGATAATTTTTGACGACAGCCTTCTGGACGTTCTTTCCTTTCCGGATCATCGCGCCGGCCGCTTTCAGATTGGAATCCATATTAGGGCGAAGGCCCACAAGGTCGACGATTGCAGTGTCACTGCACTCATCCTTAAACTTACCAATCACCTTCTTGTTTTCGTCGCCGGGGTACGGTCTGTCTCTGGGGTATTCACTCCAGGCGTACCGTCGATGAAGTTCCGGCTCCCAAATACCGGTATAGACGTCCAGGTTCTCCAATCGGAACAATAGACTGTCGGTGTGGGCTTACAACAGTTGGGCTTTGTCCCTGTCTAGGGTTTGGTCTCATTGTACCAGAAGTCGTGAATCAGATGGACGGTCTGGCCAACAAAGATGGGCCGGTTAGGCAGGAGCTTGCTCTTGTTACTATGGATTACGACATCATATGATTTGCGATATGTAGGCACTCTCGGGCGATATGTAGGCTGGATCAGGCGGCGCAGCCGGTCTTCCTATGCGGCGCTCACCAGGTCGACAATGGTGCGCTTCCGCCGCTTAACCATAGTCTTGCAAAGACGGCGTTGTTAGCCAGCTTTAAGAAGTCCTTTTCAAAGTCCGACGTCACCTTTGCACGCAGTGCACCTCGGTGTTTGTGGCCATCCAAGCCTCCTTTGAGAATTTTATCGCACGCTGGATCTTACTGACCCAGTTGGTGTTAAAGCTTCAAGTTTCGATAGCGGACCAAGTACCGTTTCATGGGGAGCAGTATGGGCACCAATTTTATACATTCTGTGAACTTCTTTCCCAACTCATAGACAAGCGTATGCTGATAGGCCGCTCCTCTTGGACCATGAGTGCCTCGGGCGTAAGTGGATAGTTGATATGGGTGTCGGGAAGGTACTCCAGGTACTCCTGGTACTCCAGGTCAACCTCAAGAAGAAAGATCTCGGGCACGTCGTCCGGTGTTCCTAGCACTTCGTCTAGCAGCTATTCCGAAGGGCACACTCTGCAGAATCTGCTGCATCGCCCAGCCGTGAAGGTTGTTCGCGCCCGGGTACATGACCCAGCTGTTGGGCTTCGTCGGGTCAAACCCCCCAGCAGTCCACGGGTTGTTTGCTTAAATGCCATCGAGATTCCGTCGCGAAGTCCCCGTATCTATGTCCGTCAGGAGCTCAAGCTCTACTTTGATCTTTTTCAGCAAGGCATCCCAAGCCATTCTCGGCAGGCTGTCGAGGCCGGTGTGTTTTTTACTGTGCCTCTGAAGGGTTGGAAGACATCGGCCAGGCAAAGCAAGTCGGTGCGGAGGTAGGGTTCGTAGTTGTTGCCCAGGGTGTTACAACCGAAAGTCTTCCATATAGAAGGCCTACTTTGACGGAAACTGCTCCAGGCAGTCGGCCTAAAAATTAACATCAGCAAAACAAAAACAATGACCTTTGGGAAGAGAACAAACACAACGTCAATTGAGGTCAACGAGGAGAGTCTGGAGAACGTGGAGGAGTTCGTGTACCTGGGAAGCCTGCTGACCTGGGACAACGACTGCGGGAAGGAGGTGGAAAGAAGAATAGCAAAGGCAGCTGGAGCGATGGCAGCCTTCGGAAACCTGTGGAGAAGCCGTGAAATCAGCATAAAAACAAAGACAGACATTATATCAACATGCATATTTAGCATACTCCTGTACGCATGCGAAACATGGACACTACGCAAACATGAAACAGGCAAGCTGCTAGCGTTTGAGATGAGATGCTACAGGAGAATACTACACATCAGATGGGAGCAGAAAGTAACAAATATAGAGGTGCGAAAAAGAGTAGGAAACACAAGAAACATCAAGCAGGTGATAATGGAGAGAAAACTGAATTTCTTCGGACATGTATGCAGAATGGGAGATGACAGACTCATCAAGCAAGCCATTTTCGGGATCATGGACGGAACAGGGGTTAGAGGAAGACCGTGCAGGGAGTGGCTAGATGAGATCACAGACTGGTGCGAAGTGGACATACACGAGCTGAGCAGAATGGCACTGGAAAGAGACAAGTGGAGATGGATGGTGAAACATACGATTTACACCAACGGGCACTGAGCCCACGGACGATGATGATGATGATAATGATGCTCCTAGCCAAATCGACAGTGACCGTATATGTCCGCAAATGGAAAAACACCTTTGCGGCGCAACAGCTCCCAGTTTCCGCCGGAACGGCCGCTTGGGGCCAGCGTAACCAATATGTCTTCAGGCTGCAGATTTCCAGCAAGCCGATCCAGAAAGCTGGATAGGAACTGAAGACTGTAGATGAACTGCAGCTGCCCAAGGCTGAAGGTCTTGCATTTCTTCAAACTGTTGGGGATGCAACTAATTTTCTGATTCTGCACCGCCTCATAGCCTCCTAGCACCTGAATGATAAGGTGGTTGTCGTAGCCGTGCAAGTTGCGAAAGACCAGTGGCACCTTGCATTTGTTGGGGGTATATCGCAGCTTGAAGTTTCAAGCGCTGTGGGCGGCCCCGCCATACATGCCAGTGATATGGCAGTGGTCATGAACTGTGTTCAAGCCTGGTGTGCCGCCACTTAGCTGCCTCGCGGAACCTTAGCCGGTAGGCGGCGGTGTACACCGTATCCACGTTGTTGGCAGACTATGCGAAATGGTGTGGTCAGCTTGTCTTGTCGGCGTCGCAAGAAGTCATTAGTGGCATTCTCAACTGCATTGGCGCGTTTGAATGGCCATCGCTGCGAACCACCACGTAGCAGAAGCTGCAGAGTTTCTGCTCACCAATAAGTCAAGTGTTGCTTTTTGCTGGGGTTCATGGCGCGCCTTCCACTGGAAGCGCCTCGAAGTCGGCATAGATGATGTATGGGGTACGTATCTGCTTGTGGTAGTTCTGGAATCGCAAGATGTTCCTAATATCTTGAGACAATTCGAACCGCTGAAGCTTCTCGCTGATGCCCTGGCAATCTATGGTATGGTTTGCCAGAAAGACCTGGGTGAAGAAGACGTATACGCAACTGTGTGCTTTCTATTTTGTAGCCACTGTTTTTTTTACTGCATTCGAGCCAGGCCTTTAGCGAGACCTAATGCTAGTTCTCACTGTCTGTAAGCAGCAGAAGTTAGATAATATAGGGTCTAGTTTCCTTTGGTACGCGGATTTGATACAACCCGCCATCCTTCCATCCCAGCACTCATAGCTGCAAACGGATTCAGGCGTCCGAACTTGCCTATTTCGCTGACCTTGACTGGGAACTCCAATCCGTCGAAGTGGAGCACACTGAGATCTGCTCGATAATGAGCCGGACGCTGTGGGTTTTCTTTTGCTGGATACATCGCCGATAGTACATTTCATTCGAAGCCGCGGTTGTCTTTGTTTTGTAAGTTGACAACCGCCCGCGATGGGATGCATGATGGGTTGGGGAAATAGATCCTGACACTGTGTGAACTCGGCCTCTTAATACACTCTGTTAGCTGTAACCAAGCGTACGACAGTAGATGTAAAAGGCCGCTGTTTGAGCACAGTTTGCACTTAAATGACCCCGGCCGTTTTGAGCGCAGCCGGCGATGACTCACCGACTGCGCATAAACCCGGCCGGGGTCATTTAAGTGCAAACTGTGCTCAAACAGCGGCCTTTTACATCTACTCGCAACGCTGCGTCAGCATTTTTTACCGGCCGGCTTGTCCACAGTCACGTGATAGAACCGACGATGACTCATCGACGACCCCAGCTCCGATGACTCATCGCACACCGCCGGCTGTGTGCAGTCACGCGATCGTCACGTGATAGTCGCATGATCACGCCGGGTTTGAGGTGACTCACCGAGCGCTATCAGTGCTGCGTCGGCAGTTTATATAAATATAAGAAAGTCTCCTCGGCAGCTTCTGAACAACCATTTAGAGAAACGACAGCGTGGTGAATATATGAAAACCTTCGACGAACTTCCAAAACAACCATTTAGTGAAACGGTGAGGTTGTAAATATAAAACAGTTTCAGTGCTGTGTTAGCAGTAAATATAAATATAAGAAAGTGTCTTCGATTAGTTTCTGAACAACCATTTAGAGAAACGGTGAGGTTGTAAATATAAAACAGTATCAGTCCTGCGTTAGCAGTTAACATAAATATAAGAAAATCTTCGACGAGCTGAAAAAACACGACTTCTATATTTAGAGAAACGGTAAAGTTGTTAAAATAAGACAGAGACGTTATGGGTGAGTACATTGATGAACTCTTAGCCACAATCAAGCAGCTGACTCTCCGGGCTGTTGAACAGAACATCTTGGATGAGCCCATACCGGAAGCGGTCAAACAGCGCTTACTGAAGCCGCTGCTGCTAAGACCGGTTGCCCCAAGACGAAAGTATAAGCTGCAAAAACGCATTGCGCTTCTACATAAGTTCGATCCTTTACTGTTTCAGAATGATAGAGACGGACTTCCACGGTTTGTGTTGCGCGAAGACATCATCTACGCCGATTTCGAAGCGCTAAACGTCCCGGTGGAAGGTGCGACCATGGATCTCAGCGAAAGTAACACCAGACTCATCGCTAAGCAGGAACCATTCAGCTTTTGTTATGCAACAGTTCACTGCGACGGCCACGCAAATGCACCCGTTCTCTACCGAGGTGAGAAGGCCGTAGCAGAGTTTTTGCAATGTTTATTGCAATTCTATCAAGCAGAATCTGACTGAAGAAGAGTCTGGCCGACAAGGCAGACATGGTGATGACGGAGGCCGACTGCCAAGCTTTCCGTGCGGTGACCACGTGCCACATCTGTGGTGAGATGATAGACGACGATGACAAGGTTCGCGATCACTGCCATATCACCGGTAAGTATCGTGGGGCTGCTCATAATGCCTGCAACCTCAAACCGCGAATATACCCAGACAAGTGTAAAGTGCCCCCACAACCTGCGAGGCTATGATAGCCACCTCATCATGCAGGCGCTGGGCAGCTGTGAGGCGAAAGAGTCAAAAAATCAGCTGCATCCCGAACAACATGGAAAAGTACATGACGTTCGGCCTCGGACAGCTGGAGTTCATCGACAGCCTCCAGTTTCTGAACAGCTCGCCGGACAAGCTGGCGGAGAATCTACACTGGCAGACCTTCAGATCACCAACAGCTCCATCGACGCCGCAACAAAGCTCGAGCTGTTACAGCGCAAAGGAATCTACCCATACGAATATGTAAACGCTTACCATCGGTTCGACGAGGAACAACTCCAACCAAGCGAGGCCTTCAACTCCTAGCAAACGCGTGAAGGCATATCCGACGAGGATTATCAACACGCTCAGCGAGTGTCGGAGGTGTTCGATTGCAAGACTTTAGGCGACTACCACGACCTGTATCTCCGTACTGATGTACTCCTCCTAGCAGATGTTTTTGAAACTTTTCTAGGAACAGCGATAAAGCACTACGACCTCTACCCGGCGAACTACTTCAGCCTACCAGGGATGGCTTGGGACGCCATACTGAAGAAGACCAAAATGAGCTCGAACTCCTGACAGACATCGACATGCATCTGTTTGTAGAGCGGGGGCTTCGCGGTGGAATCTCCATGGTGTCCAAAAGCTTTGCCAAAGCCAACAACCCTCAGTGTCCCGATTATGACGCCTTGAAACTAAACAGCTGGATCGCGTATCTAGACGCGAACAACATTTACGGCTGGGCAATGCAGCAACTCCTAACAGTCGGGGAATTTAGCTGGACAAGTCCAACGCTGGATGAAGTTCTAGTAATATCAAACGACGCACCCGAAGGTTTTCTACTCGAAGTTGACATAGAGTAACCGGAAAACCTCCACAACGCCCACAATGACTATCCCCTAGCACCAGAGACCCTACCTGTTATAGAGACATGGCGGAGCGATTATCAGCACACGCTCGTAGCCGAACTAGGAAGAAAGTTTGTAGAATGTCAGAAGCTAGCCTCAACCTTACGCCTCAAAGAGTGGTAAGACTATTGCAACCTAAAGTTGTACTATTCGCTGGGCATGCGAGTCAATAAGATTCACCGCGCACTGAAGTTTCGACAACAAGCCTGGATGGCTCCTTACATCGAGATGAATGCCCAGTTACGCGCGAAAGCCACGTCAGAGTTTGAAATCGACTTTTTCAACCTGGCCAACAACGCCGTTTTTGGTAAGACGATGGAAAACTTGCGAAAGCGCATCAGGGTCGATTTGGTGGCTGCCACAAAAGAGGATCGGCTACGCCGCCTGATTGCCGATCCCGCCTACACATCGCACACCATCTTCCATGACGGTCTTGTGGCTGTTCATAGAGATCAAGCTGAAACTCAACCGACCAGTCTACATTGGCCAAGCAGTCCTCGACCTCAGCAAGCACCTGATGTATGACTTTTGGTATAACGAAGTCAAAGCCAAGTACAAAGGTAAGGCTCAACCGCTGTATAACGACACCGACAGCCTGCTCTTTCAGGTAGACGTCGGATGTCTATGCCGACATGTGGGGCAACAAGCGCTTGTACTACTTCAGCGAATACACACAAAACAGCCCATACCACAGCAATGAGAACAAGAAGGTTGTGGGCAAGTTCAAAGACGAATGTAGTGATGCCCCCATTGCACAGTTCGTCGGTCTGCGCCCGAAGATGTACTCCATCCTGAGAGCGAGTGGCGCAGATATTCGGAAAGCAAAGGTCGTTCAGAAGGCTGTCGTGAAGAAAGTCCTATACCACGACCTGTACAAGCAATGTTTGTCCCAACGAAAGGAGTTCAAACACACACAGGTCTTCCCTTGAAGTCATGGTCACCAAATAGGTCTATGAGAGCAAAACAAGATCAGCCTCTCTCCCTTGGACACAAAAAAAATGGATAGCGCCAGATGGAGTCATAACTCGAGCATACGGACATTATATCACCGAGCCCGAGGTCGACTAAGTGCTCTTCCCACACAAATCCACGAGCAGGTCTATCTACTAGATGTTACAACGGTAGTTGACCAGCTTGTGTAACAACGTTCGAAATGGTGTGAATCGTGAGCGACCATATAAGATCGGTGGCACGTTTTTCACCACCCTCGAGCTCATCAGGTGCGTAAGAAACCGAACTAAAACATCGTGTTCGAGAATAGGTTCGTTCAGACCAACGACACGACCAGCTGAAAAAGAGGATTTTCTTACCACCCGTGAAGACCTAATCGAATCACTCGGTTTTTTACCGGTCAACCGCGTCGGTTCGTCGTTTAGTGCAGCCACTACCTGAAGCAACTGACCCATTCGACCGATCGCTCTGTTGACCCATGCGCAGCAAGAAGCATTTCTTGAGCGTACTGTGCCCCAAACAGTCGTTCTGCTAAAGTACGATTAAAACGTTCGACGATTCCCTGTTGTCGATGATTGCAAGCTTGTCCACGTCTTACATGCACATTTCGCTTTGCTAGCAGTTGTGAAACAGCACCCATAAACTCGCGTCCAGGGTCGACCTGAAGAAGCCGTGGCTAAGTCAACGATCCACGTTTGTAAATTCGACTCAATGCAGCTGCAACTTCGACAGCACTTTTATCGGTCAACGGTTCAGCCTCTTTATATCGTGAGGCAACATCGACGACGGTCAAGGCATATTTGTTCTTTTTCGACCAACTTTATCGTGAGGTAAATAAAGTAAATCAGCCTGGTGAACGGCATTAGTTCGGAAAATTGGACGAGGTATGTGACGCGGCGCTGGTAGATAGATTTGCCATATAGCTTGCTATTTCAACCAACCACAAGCATCAGTTTTGGAAATTTTAGCGGCTGAGGCTAGTTTGTTCACCGCAGTTCCACCTCGCCAATACCCCTTTGGGCTGTAGTATGTTGTGGAAAGTTTATCGGCCATCTATTAACTCAACAAGCTACTTTTAACAGACAAACGCGGACTTTTTCTTAACAACTTTCTTAACAGTATGCCTACAGCGCATCGTTCCTACTCCCATTCCCATCCGCGACTTCGCCGATGCGAGTCGGGAGTCCTTCTTCTCGTACTCCGGGACATTGTCGGTGAGTGCAATTTTCGACGCTGCCGCAGCTAGAATGTCATCAGCTTGATTACGCCCAGCGGTGTCTTTATGCCGTGCATAAGCCATATCGTGATTGAGGCATGCACGATCGAGCTGGTTAACACCACGATAGCCGGTGACAATTGCTTATCGAGTTTCGTTAATGGTCCACAGTAGGAGTACTTACCGGTGTTTTGAAAGCTACAACCCGGAACGTTCTCCGAAGAAACACCAAACGGCAGGCTCATATGCATCTCCGGTAGAGGTAGAGCGTTCATTGCGCTGTTCAGTAATCCTTCGCCCATCGCCTCTTTTTGAGCTATAATCTGACTTTTATTTGTACCACAGACGGCACAAGTTCCTTTCATAGCGGCTCGACCATTTCGAAGCACTACACGTATCGCATTTAAAGTTTCAGTACGTTATTTATATCGGAGGCAAACATTTTGACATATAAAAACCTAACGCTTAACTCTAGAGGGAGATAACCAACTTTGACCTCGAAACGAAGGAGAAGTCGCATCACCACTGGTTGCTTCCATCCACCATACGCTGCATAATTTGTGGACCCAGTGGTTGCGGTAAAACAAACCTGCTGCTCAAGCTTCTTCTTTAAAATGTGTATCTGAAGTTTGACCGCTTGCACCTTTACTCGAAGTCGTTGGACTTCTAGACTGGGCAACAGAGCTTGAGAGGGTAGCTGGGAAGGAAGTAGCGTCGTTTCAATCCTCGTCCGATGATATTATTCCAGTTGAGTCTCTCGACAAAAATAAGCGGAGCATCATGGTCTCCGACGAAGTAAAGTTGGAAAAAGCAGGGACCAGTCGAGAAGTATTTACCATGTGACGTCACGGTGGTGCGGACTGTTTCTACCTGACTCTGAATTATTTCCGCTTTCCCAAACAAGCAATCCTCGATAACGCCAACCTCATCATCATCTTCAACCAGGATAGTAAAAATTTGCGAGCAATCCACAATACGTTCGTAGGCGGTGATATGCCGTTCGACGAGTTTCGTGCTTTCTTCAACGAGTGTGTTGCTCAGCCTTATGGGCGCAGCGATCGACCTCACGACTAAGCCCTACGACGGTAAATATCGATGTGGATTTGACCGTTTCTACATCCCCAAGTCATGTATTTAAACATGATTTTTGACCACTTCTATATCTACATGTCATGTAATTAGACACAATGTGCACTAAAGTGACAACGAAACAAAAACGCGATACGTTGACTAAGGATTACCTGGCACGCAGAAATCGACTCCAGAAACGGTTCGAGGCAGAAAAGCTTGGAGAAGCCGACTTGTTGTTTGATGCGACAAAACGTTTCAAGCCAGTAACCACAGTGACAAGCGAATCGGCCGAGACGACGAAGAAACAGCTAGATAAAGTCACTAACGCTCTACAGCGTCTACCAGCGGAAATTGCGGCCGAAGCTAATTTTATTCCGATTGCCGCACTGTTTGGAGATACCACACCGGCACTGCCAGCACCCATTACTGGATCAATCGCGATTGTAGATCCCAACCGCGATCTCGACATCGAAACGATGACAAAAACAATTTTAAACCGCCAAGCGAACTTGCCCAAGACGATATAAGCGGAGTTATCGACGAGGTTACAAAGTATAACCGCCACACGCTCGAACCTATAAAAAGGAAAGCGCCCACCGCGAACGGAATAGCCATCGATCTAGCAATAGATGCCCCTCGAGCATATAAAACTCAACATCGACTTATAGAAGACGGCTATCGTCTCGTACCACATACTGAAAAAGGTATCGCGACGCCTTTGAAAATGCAAGAACACCGATTCGGCGAACTTTCCATCGATCCCGTAGCGCTGATGGCAAGCAATTTAAGGGCATTTAACGGTGGAAATTTCGTACTCGAAGCTCCTGCCGACGAATCGTTGTACAATCTCCTGACGAAGCGTTTTGTTAAGACTAAACGGTACACGCCGCAGGCAATAGAGACTTTCGAGAAACTGGTCAAACTGGCCAGGCTGCCCGTTCGCGGACGAACACGCAAAAGACACCAGCTGATTGGGGGCGAAGGTTTGCAGTTTTATAACGATCTATTGCAACTTTTGGTGGCTTATAAGGCAGCTGGTAACATTGGACTGGATAACGAGATATCGTCGATCCTTGACGAATTGATGCGTTCGGGGGCAGTTCCTAAGGATTTGGCACTACGGTTTAACAGAAGTTTGCTCATGACATAAAACATGGAAAAACGTCTCGAGGAAATTCGAGATCTGAAGTTGCTTCTAACCCAGCGGGAGAATCTCAGCGTGGTAGTTAACTCAAACACCACGGAATGGACCACATTTTTCAATCCGCCGCTTTACCTCAATCCAAAAAAGCGTTTCGAGTTGGCTTTAGTAAATCTTGAGACCTACAATTCCATCCCCAACATCACCAACGACAACAACACGTTCGTCTATAGTCCGGATAGTGGTAGGACTTGGAAAACAATCCAGATACCTCAAGGGCGCTATGAGATCGCACAGATCAACGTCGCAATTCAGCGACAGCTAGCGGCGAATGGTCATTGGAATGCTGCAAACAAATCCCACTATATTACCGTAGCGGCTAACGTTTCGACCCATCGAGCTTACGTGGAAATAACCAAACGCACTTATCAGGTGAATATGACCACATCTACCATCCAGGCTTCGCTCGGTTTTGACTCCACAACGCTTGTGGGTGCGATTAGCTACCACGAGGCACCAAACCCGGTGGACATTCTTTTGGTTAACAATATCCTGGTGAACTGTGACATAATCGGTGGTTCATATCGCGGTGATGATCAGCTACCAGTGATCTACAGCTTCTTTCCAAACGAATCGCCGGGTTACAAGATAGTCGAAGCCCCGAATAACCTGGTGTGCTTAACTGTATTACCTGCGGGCAACGTTCAGCGAATGCGAGTATGACTAACGAATAAGAATGGGGAACAATTAAACCTTTGAGGTGAAGCTGTTACTTTACGATTTCACATTCGCAGCTCGTAACCAGTCGTTAAAAATGTTCGTCTTTACCAGTCATAGTCACAACTGTCACGTAAGGCGTTATATCGTGGGTGGTGGGTTTATGGACTAGATAAGCGTTGCGGCACGTACATTCGTTTCAGGCGGTCGATCTGCTGCTTCGTTCATCTCGGCAAACAAGGACACGATTCTGTTTTTCCTGTTATATAATGGCAACCATAAACGTTGTGAGTGAAATGTTAGACATGGTGGAATCGGTGCCGGTCGACGGGAGCATCGAATCTTTCTAATACCGCAAGTATGAATCGCAGAATCCTGCTGACATCAACAATGGACAAGCAATACAGATCGATATTCAGAATCAAAGACGTTCTCACACAATCATCCAAAAGTTATCTTCTTGTGGAAGGTAGACTCGTTTTACAGCTGCGGCCTATGTAGTCGGTTCGTTGATCACACTCATCAATAATGCTATCCCGTACATGTTCTCCCAGATTCGGTACTTGAACAACAACACTGAAATAGAAAATGTGATGTCTCCTGGACAAGCCACATCTATGAGGGGTATGTTGATTTACGGCGACGAATTTCCAAGGCGGAGGGCTTGAACATGTGTTGGCAAAAGATACGACTGCAGCAGCCGCTGCAGGGAATCTCGCGTTAGAAGCGCGACGACAGCTGATTATTGCTAGGCCAGACCCCTCGGTTCGTTTTCATTCGTCGTCCCGCTGAGACACCTGTTTGGCTTTTGTGATGACTACCACAAAGTTGTTTACGGAATCAAACAATCTCGGCTGCTTAGTCGACAAGCCGACGTCGATGCTATCTTCCGATGCAGATGTTATTTTTCGAGATCAGGCACCGTTGAATGGACGAAATGAGCTGACAAAACTTTCGTGGTTCATGCCACACGTTATTCCAGCGTTAAGTGCGCGATGACGAAACATATCGAGAACAAAGTCAAAGTTCCCGTGGCATTTCGCGCTAGGCAGGGCGACAACATTGCAGTACCACAAGCAACGACTTTTTCTTGGAGGTTGAGCGTAAAATCGGGGACCGAAAAGCCGCGATGGATTACACTGGCCAACACATAATTTGTTGCCTCAAATGTTAGAACTGTTTCTGGGTATATTTGACCTGCTGATTCTAGAAAAGGCACCAGTTTTCTCCCAGCAGGTCTAGTTTTCGAGATATAGAACATTATGCCATATACCAGTCCTTGCCTCTGCTCGCCCATAAAACATAAGGCTATAGCTATAATTATGTAGTGCTCAATTTATTATGTGATACACTAAATAAACATAATAATACAAATACTTAAAAGAAAATGGTAGTACCTGAAACTGTACTTATATGATACCAAACAGAACAAGTTTGTTATAAAAATTTCAAGTCATTCGACACCGAAGAAGCTCCTTTTGTACGATTTCCGAGTGTGGCATCTGCCGGAACAATCGCGCATAATATTCCAGCAATAGTCTGCCATCATGTGTGCATCCCATCTTCCTTGATATCGATTTTCCATTGTTTTGATGTCTTGGTGAAATCTTTCACCTTGCTCTTCGCTGAAGTCACCAAGATTCTCTGGAAAGCGATCTAAGTGACTGTGGAGATAATGGACTTTAATGCTCATGTTGCAGCCAAGCTTGTTGACATGAAGAAGCATATCCTCTACTAGTTGTGCATAATTGTCTGCCTTCTTGTTGCCAAGAAAATTTTTAGTTACAAGAACAAAGGAAGACCAGGCACAAGATTCGATTTCATTCATTGATGGTATGAAAAGTGGGTCATTCATAAGTTGTCTGATCTGTGGACCATCGAAGTTCCAGCCTTCAATTTTTCCATTGTAATTCCTGGTAACTTGTGTACTATGTATTCGAAGCATGAACCTTCTTTATTCAAAGCCCTGACAAATTGTTTCATCAGGCCTAGCTTTATATGTAGTGGTGGCAGTATGATCCTATCTCGTGCCACCAAAGATTCCTTGATTACATTTTGAGCTCCAACCACCATGTCTTTCCTCGAAGGCCAATCTTTTCTTGTTCAATCTTCATGCTTGGCTCTACTGTCCCAAAGACACAAAAAGCAGGGATACTTTGTGTAGCCACTTTGTTGACCAAGGAGGAAATTTACCATCTTCAAGTCTACACAAATTACCCATTGATGTTCTTTGTATTTTATCTTTTCCAGTACTAAAGAGATGGCATTGTACTCTTCTTTCATCCTGGTGGAGTGACCGATTGGAATAGAACCAAATTTGTTGCCGTTATTTAAAAGCACACATTTCAGACTACGTTTTGAACTGTCGATAAAAAGACGCCACTCATCTGGGCTGTAATCCGACAGACCAATTTTCTTCAATAAGTTGCTGATGTCATTACAGAATACTAGGTTGTTGTCTTCGGTAAAGAATGGCAGCAAATCCTTTTCTCTGTTTCTATAAATTGTAATTTTCGTTCCAGGCTGAAGTGCATTCTTTTCCTTTAGTCTGGACGCAAGCAATTCAGAGGACTCTTTGGAAAGATTTAAGTCCCTGATCAGATCACTCAACTCTTTTTGGTCAAAACGTTCACTGTGTGAAGTTGATTGGAAATCACTGTCACTGCCCCCACTTTCTTCACTTTCGTCATCTTGTCCGATATTGGACATGCAAGTGTCATCGTCTGAGAGCTGAGGTAGTTCGCGAAAAGGTGGAACTGGTACAATATCCGAATGCGGAACAGGTCTCCTGGCTGAAGGTATATCAGGGTAAGACAACTTGTGACGATTATTTCGATTGATGCCTATGATATTAACCATACAAAAGTAACAGTCGTCGAAGTCGTTTATCTGTTCCCTCCAGACCATCGGTTCACCAAATTTCAGGCAGCTTCTCTTTCCAATTGTCCAGTGGCGCAATTGTTCAATACAAGTTTTGCATACTGTATGAGGAGCCCATTGCTTATCTTGATCTCCAAGTTTGACACCAAAATAACCTACATATGCTCTTTTTACAAACTCAGAAATCGGTTTCCTGTTTGCTTTTAGTGTGTATTCCCCACAAATGTAGCAGAATATGTCTGGATGGTTAATGCAGCTCCGTCTGGAAGTAGCCATAACCTTAAGGATGTTCGCATCTGAGGAATTAAATGACTAACCTAAAAAATAGTAAGAACATGTAGTTATTTAATGCTCACATTCACAGATTGTTCTTGCGACCAACTCTTAATATGCCCTAAGACGACTGCGGCTGCTCTAGCTTTCAGGAGGCGGTTTATATAGGCTATAAATGCTGACTTCAGCATAATCTATTTACATAGTTCGAAACCATGAAACGCTGTATAAGCACAAATAAATTCTAAATGAGGCCATGAATTTAGTGCTGAGTAAGCTGTAGGCTACGGAATAGTTATTTCGTTGAATCAGCAATATCTCAGCACGCGGCAAGATATGCTGATTTTACATTATAAGGATGTAGGCATTATATGAATCAGCAAGAATTATAATTAGCCATAAATAAAGCTTATTATGACATTTTAGTTTTGCCAAAGACATCGTTTAAAGAGTGGACTGGGTTTCTTTACAAAATCGACGATATCTCAGAAACTAGACCTGATGCACTCAATCCAATGACATTTTCTGAATCAGCGCCCAAAATTACCCCAAGAACAGGTCTAAAACCGAAGGCAACAAGAAAAAAAAATTTTTCTGTTGGCCAGTGTTATGGTCGCGAATCAGCAGCAGAATCCCGCATTGTTCGACCACATTCGAGTCCGTAACATCTACGCCACGCTGAACAGCGATCGATATCCGGTTGTAGACATGAACTTGAATTTACACAAGTAAGGACTTCTCGCGCGTATAAAACTCTGCGGGACGTTAGGGAGGAGTTCTACGGTATAGATGCTCGCGAATCGTCATTCCAAGTGACTCTCATCGATTTCGTTGACTTTTTTCAGATCTTTGTTCTAGACGTGCGTAGACAATCCAAGCGTTTAAAAACCTCCGTTCAGGACATCCAAATCAAGGTTGACTTTGATGCTCGATTAGAACGCATACATTTCAGCTCCAGGGTCCCGATGATGTAATATGTGGTCATCTCTGCCTGTTTTTGCTCAGAGAACTGGCTGAAGGTCGAAAATTTGAAGATATCGTGCTCGAACTATATAACTAAGTTTTTGCAAACAAAATGCCGGTTGATAAGTTTGGTGGAAGCGGTGTATTTTCACAATAAGTAGGACAGTTCAACCTTGCAGGCCTCGTTCGCAAAACGGATGATACCATGAGGGGAATTCTCTCGGCTGGTGGATTTCGGCTGGTAAAAGTTGGAACACCACTGGCAGGTACAGACGCTGCGACAAAAGGTTATGCCGATACCATTGACCGGGATAACTTACGGCTCTCCGCTGGAAAAATGTCAGGTAACATCAACGTGAACGGTCACATAGTGACTGGACTCCTTACAGATACACCCACATCCGAAAAACGATGCAACGAGTGTAGCACAAGTGATGAAAGTGGTCACCGATGCCGTAACAAAGAGCGACAGAATACCCTCGGAGTCGTTGCACATGACCAAAAAAGCGGTACGTAGACGCCAGGGACGCTGTTGTTAAGATGTACGTTGACGATCAGGATGCTACCGTCAAGAGATATGTAGACGAGAAGGCCGTCGCTGCCAGGCAATATGCCGACGAGAAAGTTGCTATCGTCAAAAAGATCACACGTAGCCAAGGCTGGTGATACTATGTCTGGTGCTCTTACTCGCCATTGGTGTGGAAGTTGGGGGACCTGAGATCGATATAAAACTCGGAGGTACTTCCTCCGCAACTGAGCTGAACTATGGCCTACGGATACGCAAGGCAGACAATACGGCTTGTTTACAAACCACATGGGAGTCTGAAGGGTTTACAATCTACAGTTGTGATGGAAATTCCACTACCAAAATCTGCACTTTTTCAAATTCGAAGTTGACGGTGCTGTATAACCCCGAAAATGCTGAAGACGCAGCCACCAAGAGTTATGTCGACTACGTGATTATTCAAAACATACCACCCTTGAACGGAAATAAATCAACATCCGGCTTTATAGTATGTGCAAGTTTGTTCTACGACAAACTACATCAGCCATATATGGCATTTAATCCACTCGCTGAAAATGAGTGGGTAAGTGCTAACCAGGCTGCTGGAGCTTGGATTCAGATTCAGTGTCCAACAGCTGTACGCATTTGGAAAGTCCGCCTCGTCGGTCTGAGATCTAACACAGAACGGATTATGCGGTGGGAACTCGAAGGCTTCAGCGGTAGAAGATTCACGACTATTCTGCGGCCTACCGTCAAGTTGGGTGAACTGGCGCAGGAGTTTAATGTCATAACAACTTCGCCATATAGCATATACCGGTTAAGCGTACTTGCCGCGGAATCACGTAAAATAGGGCTTTCACACTTCCAAATCTTTACGCGAGTACATCCGTGGAGGTGAAAATCGACCTCCCCCGATTTAAAAAAGTTAGTGTTATATTACCTCTATTTATTATCTCAACGAACGACATGGCGACCGACATGCACTTCAAAATTCGGGCGTACTTAAGGCAGTATAGGCAGACCGATATGACTAAATATCACCTAAATTGCACCTATGGGAGAACACAGAACACAATAGGCTATTGGGACTATGATAACTTACAGCTCCTACAGCGTCCGATCTTTTAACCACCGAGGTAACGGCATTCCTGGATTACGAGAACAAGACCATTCACACGTGCGACATCTTCACTCTCTCTCATGAGACCATCAGCCCGAATGATGATACAACATTTACGTTGACTGCTTTGAGGTTCCCATGTGTTAGTACTTTCGATGGTCTACACAAAGTTACAGTAGACCCTGGCATCTGGAGATTCAGCGTGTCTGGTTATTACCGCCAGAGTATAATCATTATTAGACCCGAAGGAATAACTAGTAACCGTTTCACGAGCGACACTATGAATGGAAGTATTGATCTTAACTGTATATTTCACACGTTGACACGTCGAGACGTTACAGTCTGGTGCACTTGAGGAGTAATTTTGCCGCAATTTCTCATTTAGAAACACTCATTCTAGTAGGAAAACTTTAGTCATGTCGCTGTATCCACCTCTCACCGATCCTCCCTTTTCCACTGAGATGACATCGTCCACGTTTCGCCTGAAGAAAATCGTTGAACTCGAAGCTTTCCTGAGATCGGAGATTGAAGCCCGCGACCGTCTTCATAAAAGGTATCGTAAGCAGTGAATGCGGTCAGTGGTACGTCTGCCACCCTTGCATTTATCAGTTTTGGAATGGGTGTTGGAGGTGCGCCGTATTGGCGACTGGAGTTGGACTTATATCCGGTCTATTCCTTGATGGTTTCACTGCGATGGCTAGCCTGCTTGCTATAGCTGGTGTTGGTATTAGCCGAAGATTTTCTGCAAAAGCGGTAAACACGACGCAGTTCGTGTGCTAGCCAGTAGCAAACTCAACACCATCCACAGTCATATTTCGAAAGCGTTAGAAGATACCACGATAACTGATGATGAAACTAAGCTGATCCTGCACGAGGTCGAAAAATATCGGGTTATGAAAGAGGAGATCCGGCATAATTCCGTTGATGTAGCTATGATAGATGAAAAACTAAAAAAGAACTGATAGAACGTGGTCGAGAGAAAATTCGCGCAAAAGATATGAAAAAACTTGCAGCACCAGAATCGCGTTTAGCTTAAGTTTTGTCTGTATTTCGATAGCGACGCCCGACACAGTCGAACCCACTGCTCCACCGCCATACGAGTTGGATTAAAAAAACATTAAACGAGGTTGGGATGGCAAATTTTTTTTTATTTCTTGGGCGCATCGATCAGGTCGAATTCTCGATAAATTTTCTGAAAATAGATGTGAAAGTGTTTGAGGGCGGTGATGAAACGGAAATTCGCATTTTTTCTGATATCACATCTTTGTGTGACAGTATTCAACGAGATTTCTTGTCCCGAACGTCTTAAAAGCTTCATAAACGGTTGCTATTACCTTTGTGTTTCTCACCGACTGCATACCTATATTACGTTCTTCTGCCGCAGGAACGATGGCTGTTATCGCGGGACGCAGCGTGTCGTCCGTGATCTGTAACTTAGAAAGTGTGGTGGTGATATGAGCATCTTAGCTGTCAATATTCACATCTAAATCTATCTTCTTGTCCGCGGCTAAAGAGCGTATAAAAACGTCACCACGCGCTATTCCATGGTTTTCAAGTTGTGCAAACTCTGCGACTTCTTTTCTTTCGCGCGTAAATCCTTTGCTGATACATACGTGCATCAAAAGTGCTGCTATAATAGACCGTTATTTCTGACTTCGTTTTTGGGAAGTACGTTGGACTTGATTGTATAACGCAGCCGTAATTTCGAGCACGTTTTTTGGAAATGGTTTTTGGATAAGCGTTATTATAAGACAGCAGTTCTTGCATGATATTACGACGCTGTGTTTCTGTATAATTGGTAATATTAGCTCTGTTGAGATCGCACTGGTAGTAATAGCTGTTTGGTTCTACAGCTTTTAATCGTGGCCCTGAACATATATTTAAACTTTCCGATGGCTTTTTCGAACCATGATTAATTTCTAGATAGAGAGGGCCATCGGAGATTCTGCAACATTTTGGACAGATAAATTCGAGACCGCGAACTTCCATGTTACACATACACTGTGAACACGTTTCCCATTTAGAATCCGTCGATAGTTGTTTCCGCTCTTTCAACTGCTCCGTCTCTCTTTCCAACAAAGACAAATTCGTTGCGAAAGTGCTAGACGACAAAAGACCGCTTTAACGCTTAAAGGTTCATCGCTGATATTCATCGCCTAATCATTTCTCTAATCGGTTGAAACATCGCTGTACAAGACAAAATCTTTTTTCTGAAGTTAATTGTGTGGTGTATCGATCAGGCCAAATTCTTGAAAAATTTTCTGAAAATAAGTATTAAAGTCTTTGAGAACGTGACAAAACGGGAAATCGTATTTTTTAAATGTTACATCCTTGTGCGATGGTATCTAACGCGATTTCTTGTCCCGAACGTCTTAAACCTTCGTAAACGGTTGCTACTACCTTTGTTTTTCTCAACGACTGTATACCTATATTATGTTCTTCTGCCGCATGAACGATGGCTGTTATAGCGGGACATAGCGTCTCGTCCGTGATCTGTAATTTAGCAAACGTGGTGGTGATATAAGGATCTAGACTCTTATATTCATAACCTCGCCGTTTCTCTATTTGTCTGTTCAGCTCGTTGAGGACCTTCTTATGATCTAAGCTCTTAGTTTTATCACCATGCCGTTTCTCAAATTGGCTTTTCAGCTCGTCGAGGACCTTCTTATAGTGTCTTCTAGTGCGTCTCTCAATATTGTACAGCTTTTGCACCGCTTGTGTACCACCGCATGGTTGACATAACCGAGTCATGGACTGTGTGCCAAGCCGCAACTGCGATATGGTACGGTTAGGATGGAACCGCGACTAATATGGGCTCTGAGCTGTCCACAGTACTCGTACACGCATTGCTTGCCACATGTTCTCGTCTCTCCAATCAAGAGGCATCCGCATTTATTTTTCGCGTATTTATCTCTTCCAATCATTCTGGAGGTAAGATGTGTGTTTGATAAATACAAACTATGTAATTATCTAAACGAAACACGTAGCATCGGCTGAACATTCAACAAAATGTATTTTAGATTTTCTTAAATTTATATTAAATGCTGACGCAGCACTGATAACGCTCGGCGAGTCACCTCAAACCATGTGACGATCACGTGACGATCATGAGATTGTGCTCAAACCAGCGATGTGCGATGAGTCATCGGCGCTGGGGTCGTCGATGACTCATCGTCGGTTCGATCACGTAACTGTGCTCAAACGGCCAATAGAAAATGCTGACGCAGCATTGCGAGTAGATGTAAAAGGCCGCTGTTTGAGCAGTTTGCTCTTAAATGACCCCGGCAAACTGCTCAAACCGGCCTTTTACATCTACTTACGAGGACCTACAGGTAATATAAGCATGTGTATGGTTGACTAATGTAACTATAAGCATGTGTATGGTTGACATCTTGTAACACCACAGCGTCAATCCCTGGGCAGACACACTATTCTGGTGACAGTTCTTCTATTGTATATTTTACAAGGTCGTCTAAGGAAGAGTTCTAGATAACTCAGAGAATTCCACTATTTCCTTAAGTTGCTAAGTTTCTTTAACGTATAAGTAACTCAGTCCGTTTTCTCACATACACCCAGTGAACTCAAACTTTCTGTTACATCGTCATAACAACACAATGATTTACACCGTCAGCGAATTTCATAACATACATCTTGTACAGCAACCCTTCTAATGCACATAGTTTAAACAATCAAATTTAAATATGCAAATAAATTATAACTAGAACACAAAAACACGCCTTTTGGGCGCGAAAAAGTACACGGAGGGCTTAACAGTAACAGTAACTAACTCCTTACAATGTTTCTGCAACTTTTGTGTACGTTTAATAAAAATCTCGTAATTTAATTTATTTATAATATTAATGCGGCCAGTCATATTTAGCAATTGCAAAAAAGTGCAGACAGCTTTGAATTATCTCTTCATTGTTCTTATATGTCATGTATCTTTTCCATTTATTTGATACACCTATAGATTTGTTTCCAGATCGCGATTCAATTCTGTTTTTCCACCAAGCAGACTTTATCGGATTGCTTGTGTTGAGAAAACGATATATATTCATTGTGTGGATTCTTAAGTTTTTCACAATGTCCTCGTAGACTGCTTGATAGATTTTCCCAGGATATTTCTTTTCTAAATTAATTCGCACTTTTATGTCTCTGACAACTGTGTTGCAATATAGCTTTGCTTCCCTTGACATTATGCTTTCATTTCTTTTGTCAATCGTATAAAGGCCTTTTCCGCTTGAATCGAATTTAATTCTTGAAAGAACAACCGCGCGAGGATCTCGTATCAAGTGTATAAGTCGAAAATTTGGAAGACTTCTTAGGAGTGGTTCCATGCTTTCCATTGTTGCACGCACTAATTTAACGGCGCGTAATGTTCGATTATTACATTGATGTTTTAGCAGAGATGCACACCTAAAGTTAATCAATATACGCAGCTTTTTTCTACATCTCAGGTATTTATGAAATATAGCAGCTTTATCAGGGCGCTCTTTTCGATAGGTTGCATTGTTCAAAATCAAGTTGCAATCGACAAGTCGCTCCTCAGATTTCTCTCCAAATCGATGCCCACAGTATGAGACAGGAACAAGTGAATTGCACTTGGCTACCATCGCTCTAATGTTATTGTGCTTGATACATTTAATGTATTCGTTATCGTCTTGATAAAAAGTGTTGTACAGATATCGATGACTGAGGGATTCCACAGGCAACAAATCTATGGCGCAATGCAAAAGTTTTCGAAGAAACTCCGATACGTCAGTGATTTCATTGCTCGAAAGTAACCTTGCAGAAAAAAATCGCTCTTAATTCTTAGGATGCAATATGATCACAAATGATTACACATGACAGTAAGATTAGATTTTGAGGCTGATTTAAAACTGCTAGTATTGATCAATGCTAATTAGATCGGTGGGCTCGCAGTTTGAAGGAGACAGGATAATTTGTTTGGAGACTGCTGGTGCTGGTTTGACATTGTAATTGTAATTGTAATTGTAATCTGACATTTATAAAGCGCCACTTCAAGAATAGACTCATCAGAAGCGCTCCCGACCCGAACCAGTGAGACCACTGGCAAATAATACAGACTTCAGGCGCTTGCGAAACTGTGGAAGAGACAAACTGAGGAATACAAGCCGGAGCTCTCGGGAAAGGCGATTCCAGCTATTGGGTCCAACATAGGCAAAGCTTCTAGACTGCGCTGTAGCAGTGCGCATACGAGGGACAGACAGAAGTCCAAGGGAGGCCGACCGGAGAGTGCTACGGCCTGGAACCAAGGAGACCGAAATGCAGAAGTCCCTAAGATATGATGGAGCAGAGCCAACAAGACAATTACGCATAAGCGTTAGGATCTTGAACTGGATACGCTGCTGAATGGGAAGCGTCCCGTATAAAGGAAGTTATATGGCCATACCTGGGGACGCCTCCAATAAGACGGGCAGAAGCATTGAGAACAGATTGAAGCTTGGAAATATTGGCAAGTGAGAGTCCAGCAAAGATAGCGTTACCAAACATATCTAAGGGTTAGAAGTCGACATACGTTTTGAAAAATTTAGCATCTTAGAAAATATTCATATTTTTCCTCATTCTGTCACCCTGATATTTAGACAAATTACACTATATATGTATATATATATCAGCGCTTCAGACACCTTGTTGCTGTTCCAACCATCGCAAAGGACGAGAAAGCACCATATGACGTGATTTGAGCTAGGCATTTAAAAGAGCATAAGTTTCCAATCTGCTAAGTACTCTAAATCGCAATTTGTACTGTCGATGGCGCACTGGATTGGTTCCGGTCTTAAGTTTTTAGTGGTGCCTAGAACTGAAAAAACAGTAACCATCGATACTAGATCAAGACCTTTGAAGTCGGCAATCAAAGCATGCATGCATAGTGACACTTAATATACTGTAGCACCTTCTGTAACCTTTCCAAGTGTTCTGCACACATGAATTTCTGCCCTCAGGTTCTTGTCAGTTTCTTACATAATTTTATCTTTAAACTCGGGTCACCTATATTATTTGTACATTGTTGTTAATTCAAGGAACTTTCCTCCAGGTTGCTAGTCTCCCAGCGCTGAAGGTTGCTTTCTGCTTGCTATGCCCATGATTTGGTATACCCAAGATATGCCTTTCTCCGGATGATGATATGATTAATTACCCAATTGCCTTCGAAGTTCTACTCTAAGCTGCCTGTCTAACGTCCATGGTTTAGCCGTGGTTGTGGCCTTGCTTCTCACTATTTGTTCCTTCCATTTCATTAATCTATAGCAAACACCATTCCACTAAAACTACGCTTCTAGCGATACATGATCAGGTAATCCGTTCTGTTGGTAAAGAAAATGTCAGTGCCGTCATCCTTCTCGACTGTCAGCTGCCTTTGATATTGTCGGTCATAGTGTACTTCTTTACAGTCTCGACCACTGGTCTTATCTTCTCAGTGCTGCTCTCAGCTAGTGTGCATTTTAACTCTATCCTCGTACATCAGTCTTTTCACACTAAGAAATTTATATCGGCTATTTTGTACTGTGTCATAGCACATGGCTCTGTCCTTAGTCCTCTTCTTTTCACTCTAACTAATCACTGAAGTGCTAACAACACTGAGATTATGATTTCTTTAGTCGTTCTCTTGTCTACCATTCTCCCCAGCTGTTTTTCTAGTCCATTCAATGGAATTCTTTGAAACAGTCTCAAACCAGATTCCTTGATTTGATCTCAAAGTAGCAGATGTAAAAGTTCGCTTCTATTCAGCTGATTAGATAGTTTATACTCGTAATTGATTTAAATACAGTATTGTCTTTCACAGAGCATATTCAAGCGATTTGTAAAACTGTTCATTATCATATGCAGTAAAAATAACACGCAGATTAAGATCTCATATGTCAGATAATGTATTGGTTTCATTAGCTAACGTCTTAGTTTCTATCGTCTGGATTACTGAAACTCACTTCTGAATGACACCACACAGATAAATCTGCAGAAATTACAAGAGCTTCCAGAGCTCGTTGGCAAGGGCAATGACGAAAACATCCTAACTCCAACACATCATCCGTAACTGCAGTCATTGTATTGGCTTCAAATTGAACAGTGTTCATGATATTACACATTGGAAGGTTAATTTATTTTTTGGGTGTTTAGCTGATCACTCCTCAGACTCGCAGATATTTTACCCGCTCATTGTGTACATCGACTTTTTGCGTACGTCGAGCCAACGCAGTACTGCGTTTCCCGGCTTTCTAAATTACAAGCCTGATTCTCTACGTGTCTGTGTGCCCACGGAAAGTAATTTTTTGTAGTTTCATCATTTTCGAATTGCTCTGCAGCTTGTTTTTCGGTCGCATGGGCCTTGAAAATCTAGATTGGTTGTTTCCAAAGGATTGTGATTTCTGATTGGAGGTTTGCTAAGAAGCGACGATCGATTGTCCTTGTGCACTGCAATAACGGCGTAGAAGAAATTTTATGTATAAATAGATTGAATTCCTTTGATCAGATTTTATCAGCTTAGGTTCGTCATCAAAAAACAATATATTTTAATTCCGGTTTTAGTGCTAACTTAAGGCTGCTGCAAAATTATGTCATTCTGCCATATATAGGATAGTTACAAGGCGATTTATGTGGCTCTAAAGTGTATGTTGGGCTGTACTAACCTGGCAGCATGCTATAACACAAGGGCTGTGACGATTCTCATGCAGCGACAGAATACTGCAAGTAAAATTATCAAATGCTAGAACCTCCCATAAAATTAAAATACTAACCTCTGTGAACCATTTTTATAGTTTGTTATATCGGATGGCACATTCCAGCCCTGACTAGTTCCGTACAACGCTGAATATAGTGCATCCAGTGGTTCAAACATGTAAAACACATCTGGATTCTTATTAAATAAGTCTCCAAAAAAGGAAGACCCGCATCTCTGATAGCTTAAGATAACCACGAGTTTTGGAGTATTTCGTTCAGAAGGACGAATAGCAATCTACAAAATTTAAACAAAATCACGACAAAAATACGACTACTTAATTCATATAGCTACCAATACAATAAAGTGCATTGTATAATGAGCATATCTTTCATGTGCGCCCAAGATTCGAATAATGAATATCGTTTTCCAGTTCTTGGCTTTTGAGATTTTTATGCTCCGTCAAATAGATCTTTAGAACATAAAAGGGTTCATCTACATACCTACATTGATAGAAATATAGGATATAAAAGACTTCACATAGTGAGCCTTATCTTGTTAGTTGGTATAAAGAATGGGCTGGCGTAAGCTGCGAACTAAAACCAGGCCGACTTGGGAGATAAGGTTAAGTCGATCGCTATATAATGAAGCGAACTGATAATTGAATATATAATTCAATAATTTGAAGACGGTTACTGGCTTATGGATTGCATCGACAGGCGAGGACGTGAAGTTGAAGAAGTTGGAGAAGTGGAGATATTGACTTTCTCTCGTCTTTGTGTTGGTAAGTTGAATATAAATGTTATCACATTTGAAGGGCTAGAGAACCTTTAAATGGACATTAACCTTGGAAAAATTTTTAATGAATTTAATTCATAGAATCAATATCTCCAATGCTATGTATAACCAGCCCGGCGGACTGGAGTCTTGTGAACTTATATGAACCGTAGTCGGGCAACACGTCTTTGACGTGTGGATGAATAGAACTGGAGTTGTTGTCCACACTTGTATTTGCTGTAGTGGCTATAGAATGATTCCAAATCCAGTCAAGTCATGTTAAATGGTTCCTTGCACTGGATGAGAAGAAGGAACGTAGTCACATGTAACGATGGTTGCTCGGATGTTTCACAGCGTACATATGTAGAAACTGTGAATAATAATTATTGCCTTTTACGAGAATTTATAAAAACTTAGGTTTTGGTGATTTTTGATAAGTCGTCTTTGAGTATGACCAAGGAAGGGTTGATACCAATAACAATTGCTAAATAGATTTTGTTACTAAAACAGCGGAAAATAGAAACATTTTGGACATGCTTAACAACAGAAATTGGGATACACCACAGCTGATGAATGATAACTGGTATCTAGACTCCGGTCCACTGTGCATATCATATCTCGACTTGACTGGTTTAAGGACATCTTTCCAGATCCTAGTCAACAGGTGGGAATTGCGAATGGAGCAAAGTTGAAAAGTACAGGAACAGGGAAGATATCTATTCCATTATCAACAAATAAGACAGTGGATGCTTTGGATGTTGTTTATGTTCCAGATTTAGCAATTAATCTTTTAGCTGTTCACAGAATTGCTCGAGAAGGCAGAACTGTTTTGTTTTATCAAAAGGGTTGTCGTATAGTCAACCAGCAGCCAAAGATGAATCCAAAAAGTGTAATTGAGACTGCCACAATGGTTAATGGACTGTATCGTCTGGACTGCAAGCAATCTCATTTGTTTAATGTGCTGTCAACGAGCTCAGTGAATTTATGGCATCGTCGTCTGGGACATCTTAATCGTCCTTCGATGCGCCTTTGCAAACTAGGATGGCTTCTGATGTTGGACCTGAAGAAACATCAACCATTCCTTGTGAACCCTGTGTGAAAGGGAAACAGCATCGCAAACGGTTCAAGAAAACTGGAGTCAAACGTGCTAAGCAAGTTCTGGGGCTTGTTCATTCTGACATCTGCGGTCCTGTGCATGTGTCATCTGTCGGTGGTGCACGGTATTTCCTTACATTCACAGAAGATTTCACGAGACATTCGGTTGTATACTTCTTGAAGTCAAAGACCGAGGTTCCAGATAAGTTCAAAGAGTACAAAGCCTTGGATAAAAAACCAGACTGGTAAGAGTATTAAAGCTCTACGAACAGACAACGGTACTGAATATGTTAATAACCGTTCCTGGCTATTCTACGAAGCTGTGGAATTCGACATGAAACAACGATTCCATATTCCCCTCAACAGAATGGAATCGCTGAGCGTCTGAACAGAACTTTGGTGGAACGGGTTCGAACTATGGTTATGGAATCCAACGTGAGCACTTATTTATTAGCAGAGGCAATTAATACTGCAAACTACCTGAAAAATCGCTCGTCAACAAAGGCCATGCCAAATATGACACCTGAAGAGGCTTGGACTGGAGAAAAACCTGACCTGAGTCATCTTCATGTTTTTGTTTGCAAAGCTTTGGTAAAAATTCCTGGAAATAACCGTAAGAAATGGGACTCTAAGTTAAAGGAGTATAATTTTATTGGCTACTGTGAGGAAACCAAAGGATACAGACTTGTTCATCCAAGTACTAAGAAGCTCACTCAATCGAGAGACCTTGCCTTCTTTGAATCTCAATTTTCTGTTCAACAATCATCTTTCCAGTTGTTCCTGAGGAAAACTCCTCTAAGACTGGTTCTCTGGAAAGTCTTCAACAGCAGTTTCAGGATATTCAAACTAATGTTGAAGTGGGGGAATCTGATGGTTCCAGAACTGATTTTGTTGAAGACTTGAGTACTATTCCGGAAATAATCCCTGAGAATGTTACAACTGATTCGATTTTATTTGTCGATGAAGAAATTATTGTGGATGAAGAGGACGAGCATGAAGAGCCAGTAACAACTGACCCAGTTGAAAAGCCAAAAGAGCCAGTAACTACTGACACAGTTGAAAGGCCAAAGAGAAGTCGTGTTCCAAATAGGCATATATCACTGGCCAACACATAATTTGTTGCCTCAAATGTTAGAACTGTTTCTGGGTATATTTGACCTGCTGATTCTAGAAAAGGCACCAGTTTTCTCCCAGCAGGTCTAGTTTTCGAGATATAGAACATTATGCCATATACCAGTCCTTGCCTCTGCTCGCCCATAAAACATAAGGCTATAGCTATAATTATGTAGTGCTCAATTTATTATGTGATACACTAAATAAACATAATAATACAAATACTTAAAAGAAAATGGTAGTACCTGAAACTGTACTTATATGATACCAAACAGAACAAGTTTGTTATAAAAATTTCAAGTCATTCGACACCGAAGAAGCTCCTTTTGTACGATTTCCGAGTGTGGCATCTGCCGGAACAATCGCGCATAATATTCCAGCAATAGTCTGCCATCATGTGTGCATCCCATCTTCCTTGATATCGATTTTCCATTGTTTTGATGTCTTGGTGAAATCTTTCACCTTGCTCTTCGCTGAAGTCACCAAGATTCTCTGGAAAGCGATCTAAGTGACTGTGGAGATAATGGACTTTAATGCTCATGTTGCAGCCAAGCTTGTTGACATGAAGAAGCATATCCTCTACTAGTTGTGCATAATTGTCTGCCTTCTTGTTGCCAAGAAAATTTTTAGTTACAAAAACAAAGGAAGACCAGGCACAAGATTCGATTTCATTCATTGATGGTATGAAAAGTGGGTCATTCATAAGTTGCCTGATCTGTGGACCATCGAAGATTCCAGCCTTCAATTTTTCCATTGTAATTCCTGGTAACTTGTGTACTATGTATTCGAAGCATGAACCTTCTTTATTCAAAGCCCTGACAAATTCTTTCATCAGGCCAAGCTTTATATGTAGTGGTGGCAGTATGATCCTATCTCGTGCCACCAAAGATTCCTTGATTACATTTTGAGCTCCAACCACCGTGTCTTTCCTCGAAGGCCAATCTTTTCTTGTCCAATGTTCATGCTTGGCTCTACTGTCCCAAAGACACAAAAAGCAGGGATACTTTGTGTAGCCACTTTGTTGACCAAGGAGGAAATTTACCATCTTCAAGTCTACACAGATTACCCATTGATGTTCTTTGTATTTTATCTTTTCCAGTACTAAAAAGATGGCATTGTACTCTTCTTTCATTCTGGTGGAGTGACCGATTGGAATAGAACCAAATTTGTTGCCATTATTTAAAAGCACACATTTCAGACTACGTTTTGAACTGTCGATAAAAAGACGCCACTCATCTGGGCTGTAATCCGACAGACCAATTTTCTTCAATAAGTTGCTGATGTCATTACAGAATACTAGGTTGTTGTCTTCGGTAAAGAATGGCAGCAAATCCTTTTCTCTGTTTCTATAAATTGTAATTTTCGTTCCAGGCTGAAGTGCATTCTTTTCCTTTAGTCTGGACGCAAGCAATTCAGAGGACTCTTTGGAAAGATTTAAGTCCCTGATCAGATCACTCAACTCTTTTTGGTCAAAACGTTCACTGTGTGAAGTTGATTGGAAATCACTGTCACTGCCCCCACTTTCTTCACTTTCGTCATCTTGTCCGATATTGGACATGCAAGTGTCATCGTCTGAGAGCTGAGGTAGTTCGCGAAAAGGTGGAACTGGTACAATATCCGAATGCGGAACAGGTCTCCTGGCTGAAGGTATATCAGGGTAAGACAACTTGTGACGATTATTTCGATTGATGCCTATGATATTAACCATACAAAAGTAACAGTCGTCGAAGTCGTTTATCTGTTCCCTCCAGACCATCGGTTCACCAAATTTCAGGCAGCTTCTCTTTTCAATTGTCCAGTGGCGCAATTGTTCAATACAAGTTTTGCATACTGTATGAGGAGCCCATTGCTTATCTTGATCTCCAAGTTTGACACCAAAATAACCTACATATGCTCTTTTTACAAACTCAGAAATCGGTTTCCTGTTTGCTTTTAATGTGTATTCCCCACAAATGTAGCAGAATATGTCTGGATGGTTAATGCAGCTCCGTCTGGAAGTAGCCATAACCTTAAGGATGTTCGCATCTGAGGAATTAAATGACTAACCTAAAAAATAGTAAGAACATGTAGTTATTTAATGCTCACATTCACAGATTGTTCTTGCGACCAACTCTTAATATGCCCTAAGACGACTGCGGCTGCTCTAGCTTTCAGGAGGCGGTTTATATAGGCTATAAATGCTGACTTCAGCATAATCTATTTACATAGTTCGAAACCATGAAACGCTGTATAAGCACAAATAAATTCTAAATGAGGCCATGAATTTAGTGCTGAGTAAGCTGTAGGCTACGGAATAGTTATTTCGTTGAATCAGCAATATCTCAGCACGCGGCAAGATATGCTGATTTTACATTATAAGGATGTAGGCATTATATGAATCAGCAAGAATTGGCCAACAGAAAAAATTTTTTTTCTTGTTGCCTTCGGTTTTAGACCTGTTCTTGGGGTAATTTTGGGCGCTGATTCAGAAAATGTCATTGGATTGAGTGCATCAGGTCTAGTTTCTGAGATATCGTCGATTTTGTAAAGAAAACCCAGTCCACTCTTTAAACGATGTCTTTGGCAAAACTAAAATGTCAGAATAAGCTTTAATTATGGCTAATTATAATTCTTGCTGATTCATATAATGCCTACATCCTTATAATGTAAAATCAGCATCTCTTGCCGCGTGCTGAGATATTGCTGATTCAACGAAATAACTATTCCGTAGCCTACAGCTTACTCAGCACTAAATTCATGGCCTCATTTAGAATTTATTTGTGCTTATACAGCGTTTCATGGTTTCGAACTATGTAAATAGATTATGCTGAAGTCAGCATTTATAGCCTATATAAACCGCCTCCTGAAAGCTAGAGCAGCTGCAGTCGTCTTAGGGCATATTAAGAGTTGGTCGCAAGAACAATCTGTGAATGTGAACATTAAATAACTACATGTTCTTACTATTTTTTAGGTTAGTCATTTAATTCCTCAGATGCGAACATCCTTAAGGTTATGGCTACTTCCAGACGGAGCTGCATTAACCATCCAGACATATTCTGCTACATTTGTGGGGAATACACATTAAAAGCAAACAGGAAACCGATTTCTGAGTTTGTAAAAAGAGCATATGTAGGTTATTTTGGTGTCAAACTTGGAGATCAAGATAAGCAATGGGCTCCTCATACAGTATGCAAAACTTGTATTGAACAATTGCGCCACTGGACAATTGGAAAGAGAAGCTGCCTGAAATTTGGTGTACCGATGGTTTGGAGGGAACAGATAAACCACTTCGACGACTGTTACTTTTGTATGGTTAATATCATAGGCATCAATCGAAATAATCGTCACAAGTTGTCTTATCCTGATATACCTTCAGCCAGGAGACCTGTTCCGCATTCGGATATTGTACCAGTTCCACCTTTTCGCGAACTACCTCAGCTCTCAGACGATGACACTTGCATGTCCAATATCGGACAAGATGACGAAAGTGAAGAAAGTGGGGGCAGTGACAGTGATTTCCAATCAACTTCACACAGTGAACGTTTTGACCAAAAAGAGTTGAGTGATCTGATCAGGGACTTAAATCTTTCCAAAGAGTCCTCTGAATTGCTTGCGTCCAGACTAAAGGAAAAGAATGCACTTCAGCCTGGAGCGAAAATTACAATTTATAGAAACAGAGAAAAGGATTTGCTGCCATTCTTTACCGAAGACAACAACCTAGTATTCTGTAATGACATCAGCAACTTATTGAAGAAAATTGGTCTGTCGGGTTACAGCACAGATGAGTGGCGTCTTTTTATCGACAGTTCAAAACGTAGTCTGAAATGTGTGCTTTTAAATAACGGCAACAAATTTGGTTCTATTCCAATCGGTCACTCCACCAGGATGAAAGAAGAGTACAATGCCATCTCTTTAGTACTGGAAAAGATAAAATACAAAGAACATCAATGGGTAATTTGTGTAGACTTGAAGATGGTAAATTTCCTCCTTGGTCAACAAAGTGGCTACACAAAGTATCCCTGTTTTTTGTGTCTTTGGGACAGTAGAGCCAAGCATGAACATTGGACAAGAAAAGATTGGCCTTCGAGGAAAGACATGGTGGTTGGAGCTCAAAATGTAATCAAGGAATCTTTGGTGGCACGAGATAGGATCATACTGCCACCACTACATATAAAGCTAGGCCTGATGAAAGAATTTGTCAGGGCTTTGAATAAAGAAGGTTCATGCTTCGAATACATAGTACACAAGTTACCAGGAATTACAATGGAAAAATTGAAGGCTGGAATCTTCGATGGTCCACAGATCAGACAACTTATGAATGACCCACTTTTCATACCATCAGTGAATGAAATCGAATCTTGTGCCTGGTCTTCCTTTGTTTTTGTAACTAAAAATTTTCTTGGCAACAAGAAGGCAGACAATTATGCACAACTAGTAGAGGATATGCTTCTTCATTTCAACAAGCTTGGCTGCAACATGAGCATTAAAGTCCATTATCTCCACAGTCACTTAGATCGCTTTCCAGAGAATCTTGGTGACTTCAGCGAAGAGCAAGGTGAAAGATTTCACCAAGACATCAAAACAATGGAAAATCAATATCAAGGAAGATGGGATGCACACATGATGGCAGACTATTGCTGGAATATTATGCGCGATTGTTCCGGCAGATGCCACACTCGGAAATCGTACAAAAGGAGCTTCTTCGGTGTCGAATGACTTGAAATTTTTATAACAAACTTGTTCTGTTTGGTATCATATAAGTATAGTTTCAGGTACTACCATTTTCTTTTAAGTATTTGTATTATTATGTTTATTTAGTGTATCACATAATAAACTGAGCACTACATAATTATAGCTATAGCCTTATGTTTTATGGGCGAGCAGAGGCAAGAACTGGTATATGGCATAATGTTCTATATCTCGAAAACTAGACCTGCTGGGAGAAAACTGGTGCCTTTTCTGGAATCAGCAGGTCAAATATACCCAGAAACAGTTCTAACATTTGAGGCAACAAATTATGTGTTGGCCAGTGTATAATTAGCCATAAATAAGGCTTATTATGACATTTTAGTTTTGCCAAAGACATCGTTTAAAGAGTGGACTGGGTTTTCTTTACAAAATCGACGATATCTCAGAAACTAGACCTGATGCACTCAATCCAATGACATTTTCTGAATCAGCGCCCAAAATTACCCCAAGAACAGGTCTAAAACCGAAGGCAACAAGAAAAAAAAATTTCTGTTGGCCAGTGTATTCAATGATGACTATGTTGTGCATCAAGCTACGTTATGCAGAAATACTGATCCAGCTACGGTTGAAGAAGCCCTTAGTTCTCAAAATGCAGAAGAATGGAACGTCCAATAGAAGAAGAAATCCAAGCACATGTTGAAAACCAAACATGGACATTCTCTCATGTACCTGCTGGGAGAAAAGCAATTAAGTGCAAATGGGTTTTCAAAACGAGACTGAAAGCTGATGGTACAGTTGAACGTTATAAAGCTCGTTTGGTAGCTAAAGGATGTTCACAGAAACCAGGTATTGACTATGAAGAAACATACTCACCTGTCGTACGCTACACTTCCATCCGTCTCCTAATGGCTCTGGTTGCTGAGTATGACCGGTACATTGATCAAATGGATGTCACAACGGCATTTTTGCATCCTGAACTGGAAGAGAAAATTTACATGGAACTGCCTAGTGGTTACAAGCTAAATGGTGAAACTTGTCGGCTAAAGAAGTCAATTTATGGTCTTAAACACGCTAGCCGAGCTTGGATTAAAAAAACTAGACAAATTGCTGAAACAACTTGGATTTGTGCAATCAAATTTTGACACTTGTATTTACTACAGGAATCAAAATGGAAAGATCCTAATCATTACTGGGTACGTTGATGATCTCTTGCTTCTCTCGAACAACAAGAAAGAAAAAGAAAAACTGAAAAAGGATCTGATGAAAAATCTCAAGATGAAAGATCTTGGAGAGACACATTGTTTCGTAGGCATACATATCCAGAGAGATCGTACTAAAGGAACAATATCACTTGTTCAAGAGAAACATATTGAACTAGTGCTTAGCCGATTTAATATGAGTGATGAATGCAATGGAGTGTCAACTCCACTTGATCCAAAACAAGACTTATTCAGGGAAGAATTTCTTCCAAATAGTCAAGAAGAAAGTGAGGAAATGAGAAAAATTCCGTTTCAAGAAGCTGTAGGAATCCTTATTTGTGCAGCACAAGCTACAAGACCAGACATTGTGCATTGGGGGTCATGAGTAGATTTAACAACAATTATGGAAAAGCTCATTGGGCTGCAGTTAAAAGAATTTTTCGATATCTTAGACAAACTGCTAACTTAAAGTTGGTCTACAAGAAGACCAATGAAGTTTTAGTTTGGTTTTAGTGATTCTGATTGGGGTGGTGATAAAATGGATCTAAAGTCAACTACCGGATACACTTTTATGTTAAGTGGTACTGCAATCAGTTGGAACTCTAAGAAACAACCAACAGTTGCAAAGTCAAATACTGAAGCAGAATATATGGCTCTGAGTATGGTCGCAGCAGAAGGAGTGTGCCTGAAGGGACTTCATAAAGAACTTTTTCCACAAGCTTCAGATGTTGTGAAGATTTTCTGCGATGACAAAGGTGCAATTGACCTTGGAAAGAATCCGGGATACCGACCCAAGACCAAGCACATTGGTGTTCAACACCACTTCATCAGAGACAGAATTGCTACTGGAGATATATGTGTTGAACAGATAGCGACAACAAACATAGTTGCTGACTGTTTAACGAAGGGACTGTCTAAAGATGTACATTTGAAATGCATTTTAGGCATGGGGCTGGTAAAATAGGACTCTTAGACCTATTTAGAATGTGTATAAAGTGGGGATATTAGAATTGACATGTTATACACAATTTACACGATAGGTGGCGCTAGAAAAGAACTCTCTTCTTAGCTCTATGTTAAAGTGTATTTCCAGTTCTCTTCGTTGTAGTTCGGGTTTTGTCACGACATTAAAAGAACGTTTTCTTAAGCTAATAAATCCTGAATCTAAACTCTGAATTCCATCAGTACGCCTAGGCAGATATGGTGTCTTTACAATAGTATTTGCTGTAATATGTATTGTCTGACTGAATCTGACGGGTTCTACTTCTCCAGTATAAAGTGCAGGCTCGGACTCATACACCAGGATGATACCAAAGGTCCCGCATCCTAGGGTAATGCAGCAAGTTATGACCAATGATTTGGAGTCCGGCTCTGTAGATCTTGGCTTTATGTCCTGCATACCTACCTCATGACCCAATATGGGAATTATCCCAGTTAGAACGTGTGAACATCTTAGTCTATACCAATCTAACAAAAATACACTACTAAATAAACACATTAAGATAATTTATAACTGCTCTGTTACACGGTAAAGTTTATCACTTAGCTCTTTCTATTTCACTCTATTGTCGATTAATCTCCTCGATCTAGTACACACAAATCAATCAATCAATTACTCTAAAAGACCAAGTTCAACTAGAAAATGTTACTAGAAATGGCTAAATTCAGCTATTTTCAAGTGCAAGTATTAAGGTAATTGTAATTGCAATTTGAAATTTGTAGAGCCCCTCTTCAGGATAAACTCATCAGAGGCGCTCTCTGCGCTAATGATGTTAAATGTCATTAAGAACGGAACATTCGTCCACAAGTAAATATTGGTCAGAATACTAGAAGAGTCACCAGTGGCAAGCTCGCACGCACACGCAAAGCCCAACCAACAGGTTCCTAACTAGAGTTGAATGTTGACAGCATGTTTGGAGTTTGTGAAGCATGTAGCAACGAGGATGAGGAGCGACCATGGGCAATGTGATCCGCCGCCAATGGCTCACGGTTGTCCCATCGTCCAACAGTCTCTCGTAGATGGAAGACGCTGCGGCGAGCGGAGATTAATCGAACCATCGGATATGCGTCGGACAGGTTTCGTGGCCCGTCTTTCGGTAGGTAGATGAACCATTCCGTAGCTGACAGTCGGAGCCGCTCCAAAGACTCTCTTCGCCCTTCCTCACCGTACCCGAGATTTCCCGGCGTTGACGGCGTGCATGGATCTGTAGGTTTGAGACTAGACTGTCAAGCTTGAATCCTGTCCCCCCCCTCAGTGGGTGGACCAGTCCATTCACGGAAGGTCATGACGATAAACAACAAAACGTCCGAAACGCAATAAATCCGTGTTGGAAACGAAAAATAATTCCACCGCGCCAACTCGGCAAAAGAAAAAACCAAAGTGCTAAAATTACCGAGGAGGTGTTACGTTTAGACAAAATAATCCTTTAAAATGAACACGTAGATATCCAACGACCATTATGGCCGCGTACATGCGCAGATCATAATACAAGTGCAAATGACTACTGCAAGATCATGAAGATATTCGTTTAAAAATAAGACTATATCAATTATGTATTTTCATTAATCATGTATTCATTTAGAGCTTGGAAATGCTGTTGAGAAATATTAGCGATGTGCTTGATCGATGTGTTTTAGAATTTCTGCTCCTTCAGGTTCTCTGCCACCGGTTAGGTTCAAAAGTCCAATAACTTAAAAACTGCATCTACTATTGTCACATCCATAACCCATGCAAAACTAGACTACTGGAATTCATTTTTCCTCAACATAGATACCACTCAAATAAAACGCCCTCAGGCTATGCAAAATGCTCTTGCTCGTTGCTCTCAAACACCATCACACAAGACTCTTGATCTCAAATCACTTCACTGGCTTAAAATACACAAACGAATAGATTACAAAGTTATCCCTTACCTACAACACACTCCAATCATCCCAAAACTCTTATCTTCGTCAGTTATTTACAACCCAACCACTCCGTTCAACCCGCCCCTTCTCTGTCCTAACACTTCTTCGCTATCCCGTCACCTCATCCTTAAAATTTGGAAATCGCTGCTCCACCCCTCTAGAATAAACTCCCGGCACAGTTATGACGATTACCTGATCCATCATACAAACTCGCCAACCTCTTGCAATTTCTGCGCTAGTCTTTCATTCAAACTCGAAACATTAGTTTTCAAAAAATCTTATACTGATTTTCCTCTTTCTCTTATCTCTCTTCTCGCTTCAATTTCAGGCATCATCCACCGCAACTATCTCCCAGCCTGAATCCTTTTGCCTATCGATTTTGTTTTATCTGAGCGGCTGCTTACGATTACAAATACGATTGCTATTCTTGACGTTGTTGGGCATCCTCCAGTTTACCATATTGTTCTTCCATCATCCAGTCTACTAGCATTTGTCTTGATCTTCCGCTTCTTTTCTTTCCTTCGATTCTTCCCTCTACGATATTTCTCAGGAGGGAATCTTCTCTCAGTACGTGTCAAATCCATTTCTCTGACTCATTCTTAGTGTAACCATCAGAAATCTTCTACAATGTATATTCCATCTGCTGTTTTGCACTCTGTCTAGCTAACCTTCTCCATCCTGCGCCATACCTATAACTCAAAAAGCCTCGTCTTCTGAAGTCCTCTTTTCTGATGGCTGATGTTTCCGATCCATATAAGATCACACTCCATATCAATGGTGAGACCATTCTCTTCTTTAGGTTCCTGTTCAGTCCTCCTCTCATTAATTCTTTCATATTCATAAAACTTCTTTTCCCACTGTTATCCTTTTTATTTCGATATGACATTTTGCATCTGTTGTAATCATACTTCCTAAGTAGCAGAACTGCCTAACCTGTTCCAACTCTTCATCATTTTGCTATTATTCAACAAATACGACAAAAAACGAGCTTCAAAGAATTGCAACTGTTGTGCAAAGCTCACTCAGAAGGTGAACCTTGTCACCAAGTGGACGAAACAGGGTAATCCACATGTCAAGGTAGGCCTACCAAGTTTCAGGTCTGTAATCTTTTTAGTTGCAGACATGGACCACTAGACAAACTGGTTTAATTTGTAATATCAGGCTAACAGTGATGTATATTAAAAACAGAAAAGGCAGAGAATATTCAATTAGGGTTGCTCTGTTAGACTTCAGTGGATATTTTTTGTGGACTTTTACTTCGATTTTATACATATAATGTATTCAATGTGGGCATGTAACTGCACATAAATTGAACATTTTGTCTATATGTTTGGTTAGATCTATGTTAGTGAATGAACAACTTGAAACGATCTGCTATGATAGGCTTATGTTTCAGTTTCTTTCATTAGGTTATGTGGTTCTGTTGCGGGATGGGTTGCCAGGAGTCGTTGAACTGAGAAATGTTCACAACCACTCATTGAAGACCGTTACAGTCCTGCTACATCTTCCACCCACTGCTGAAAGTCATCAGCAGTTCGAGGAGTACTTCGCCAATGGCATGGGTGGCTCTGAAGCGATGAAGTACCACACGGGTGTGAGTAAGGCTCTACTGGCAGATGGTTCGATCAACCTGGAGTAAAGCACAGTTCACTGGTGGTATGATGAGTGGCGACTGTGCAACCTTGGACCACGAACTGGCACTGCTCTACTGAAGGTCAGCCCTTCTCTTTATGCATTCCAGTCAGTTCTTGAGTAACGCTTTAAATTGCAGATAAGCTGCATGTTACAATAAGCCTACCAAGAGTTGTAAAATGCAGTATGTATGTATGCATATATCAGAACATTTATATTGTACTGTACATATTAAGAACCACACACAGGCACAGAAATATACTTAGGTAAGAGTTCTACAAAGGTGCGACTTACGATGAGCTCAAAAATTATGCCGTTTGCTTACACGCTGAAATGACACACGTGACTTGGTGGTGGTAATTAAGAATAGGATTAAGTACGCATTTCTAACTGCTTGTTTTTGGACATGCTCTTTTCACTAGGATACTCTAGGTTGTTACTCGGAGTAAATAAAATACATACAAGCTAGGTTCGGCCTAGCCATTACTGTCTTTTTTGTATATATAGGTGTTGGAGGAGAAGCTGGAGTCCTACAAAGAACTGGGACATCGTGACGCGCTGCACAAGGATCCTCTGGCTGTTGTCATCGTGACGCCAATCATGCAACGTGCCAATGCACTTCGAGAATCATCACAAATCGCATTCGTCAACTCAACGGCCAGTTGTGACTGTGAGAATCATTCGTTGACATTTATCTTGGCGCTATGTGCTGCCGGACCCGTTCCACTGGGCATCCTGATCACTACCAGTCAGTCAACTGCGGACTACAGACTGGCCTTCAGTCTCTTCAAAGCAGTCACTGAGCCAGACTGTTTTGTGGTAAGGGTCACCCACTGATATTTTTCACAGATGACAGCGCTTTGCAGGAAGTGTGTCCTGAAAGCAACATAAGACAGTTTGTTTCACATTCAGCAAGCTGTCTGGCGTTGCTTATGGGATGCGAAGCACAGCATCCTTAAGCATGACCGCAAACCACTGATACAGTCGTTTGAGCAGCTGGTACGTGCCATGAATGTCAATGATGTAAAAAAATGTATGCACAGGAGATTGACGGCAGTTTGTGGACAAAGTACCCGCAGTGGAAACAGTACATGGTGTTGTACTGGGAACGTCGGCACCTGTGGTGTATGACTTGGAGGAAAAGTACAATGATGGGCCACAACACAAATAATTACTGTGAGTCCACAATACGACTCTACAAGGACATTGTACACGGTAGGTGCAAACTTACAACATTGACACACTGGTTGACTTCACATGCACCGTCATGGAGGACTACTACCGCGGTAGGCTGGGTGTGTTTTCTCTAGCCCGTGTCCACAAGCCTCGTCTGACCAGGGAGAGTCTGGTGCGGAAGGCCTCTTACATCAATCCTCGTGACATTGTTGCCATTGTGAAGTTTATTAGTTAGTGACGTCATTCAACTGACCGATCGCCTGAATTATGTCTCTAGGTTTTTAATTGTTTCTGTAGTCTTAGCCCCCCATTAGAGCGAGATTTTGATACTAGCGGCTTCCTTAAGGTGTCTGGACTTCAACAGTCTTTACCGCAGTTCATGTAGGGTTAAGATTTTTGAAGGATTTTAATTCGCAAAGCGTGGACTGCACATTTCTTGACGGAATTTTAACTTCACCGCTGTTCCGGTAAGACAGTTATAACGTCACTTTGCCGTTACTTAGCAACCCTTGCTTCAACATCCTGATGTACGCCGTGTTTATGCCGTTCTGCGCCGTTCCAACCGGCACTGTCGCCAGCAGGCCTATATACTTCCTCAATCACTCCTGCTGCTCTTTTGATCGTCATGATAGCGACCATCCCACGATCTTTCATGCAGTCTCTGCCGTCCTGCCCAGGCAAACCGTGACATGCGCCACCCTTCACCTGTTCAGCAGCGCCAGTTTGGCCTTACCAGGACCTCGCCGCTTTTACCGACCGACTCGTCATCGTTCCCCCGTGTGTGTTCTCGTAGCGCTTCTGCTGTTGCTCGGTGGAGTTGAACTCAATCTAGATCCTACCGCAACTCGTCAGCATCCCGATCCTCTCACCTTCGGGTCATTAAACGCGCACAGCGCCGTTCGCAAAGGTGCACTTATTCTGGACCTAATAGAGACTAACGTACTGGGCGTCTGTGAGACTTGGATCTCTGCTGAAGATCCCAATGCCATTAAGCTCGACATGGCTCCTCCAGGGTACGTGACTAGACACGTCCTCTGCTCCGCCTCCGGAAGAACGGGCAGAAACAGTAGTCTGGCGATCATCCACCGTGAAGCGCTCACGGTCAGAACCCATCATCTCCAGAACACGATAACAACTAACAGTTTCCACCTCCAAGCAGTTTGTATCATCACCTCCAACTTCTCATTCCTCTTTATTAACACCTACCGATGGCCAGATTCGAACGTTAATGACTCATACTGCGAATTCAGCAACTTACTTGCAGCAATCACTACTGTGATTGGCAGCGACCGTCTCATTATCTGCAGTGACTTTAACTTCCCTGGAAACACCTCATCCAGCATCAGCGAAGATCTAACTACTGCGCTGGATGTCTTCGGCTTGAAGCAGCTCGTGGCTTGTCCAACACGGACCGGGCCGACCGGCTCAAGTCTGCTCGATTTAGTAATTTCCGGAGCGAATTCAACACCAATCAAGAACGTACAGGTGTGCAGCAGCCACGGACTGTCCGACCACAGTCTGGTAAAGTGGACGGTTGCTAGATGCCTAAACAGGAGGCAGCCGATTACGATCGTCTACCGGAAACTGAAAACACTCGATCTTGGCTCCTTCCGACAAGCACTAATCAATTCGCCACTGTTTTTGACCCCTGATGACACCCCTGACGGGTTTGCTCGTCAGATAGACGACGTCGTCACTGACATCCTGAATCAATTGGCTCCGCTCAGAAAACTCACGAAGTGTCCAGGAAAGAAGATCAATCGCTGGCTGTCGTCAGAAGCTACAGAAGCAAAACGAATTCGAAGACGCCTTGAAAGGCGGTGGAAGGTTACCGACGATGAACTTGTCCGCTGCGCATATAGGTCAGCATGCCGGAGCGCCAACAAACTAATCAATGAACCAAGCCGACTACATTACAGCAAAGCCATATCGAAGAAGCCTAACGGATCTCGTCAACAGTGGTCTGCAGTGAAGGATGTACTGCACTCCACAGTGCAATTTGAAGTTTTACCGACTAAAGAATGTCAGAGACGCTGTGCCACTTTCTCAGACTTTTTCAGAAATAAAATTAATTCCATAAAGACATCGATTGCTAAGCAGCTGTCCGGACAACCCACTGACCCTCTCGCATCGGATAGGGACCATGTCGGCACGAATCTTGACAATCTCAAACCTGTAAATGCAGCGGAAATCTTCAAACTATTGTCTTCCTTACCGGGAAAGTCATCTCCGATGGGCGCTTTCCCATCGTCTCTGTTAAAGTCGTGTGCTGACGTGTTTACTCCAATTATCGTTCGTCTCTATAACTTATCTTTCAGACGGTTTCCAGCCTGCTACAGATCTGCCTCTGTCACACCTCTGCTGAAGAAGGAAGAGTTCGAGCGAGACGATCCTTCTAACTATAGGCCAATATTAAACTTAAACACACTGTCGAAAATTTTGGAACGTGTCTTCCTTGCTCGTCTCTTGCTCCACGTTAATAGCTCCTGTAATTTCAGCAGTCATCAGTCAGCTTATCGTGGGCATCACTCGACTGAAACGGCCTTATTGAAGATCCTCGATGATGTCTACGCTGCTTCAGGACGACATCAACCCACTCTGCTTATCGGCCTCGATCTGTCTGCTGCCTTCGATACGATCGACAAAGCAACACTTATCGCGAGGTTGCAGAAGACGTTCGGCATTAGCGGTGCCGCTCTGGACTGGATCTGTAGTTACCTGAGGGACCGTTCACAACATGTCAACATCGGATCAGCAAGGTCGCAGCCGTCCACTTGTGCATACGGCGTCCCACAAGGGTCGGTCCTTGGCCCGATTCTTTTCACGCTCTATGTGGCTCCAGTCTCCGGTGTCATTTCCGCACATGGCATCTGTCATCACCAATATGCCGATGACACACAACTGTACATAGCACTCGATCACATCGATTCCGACACCAATAAACTAACACGATGTACTGAAGCAGTACGTTGCTGGTTCCTAACAAACGGACTCTGTCTGAATCCAAAGAAGTCTGAAGTCGTTGTTCTTGGCACTTCCTCATCAATAAAATCAACTGAAGACCTAAAAACAGTCAACATTGCGGGTGCGGACACTTCGTTATCAGGAACATTTAAAAATCTTGGTATGACGCTCGACTCTAAGCTAACATTTAACCAGCACGTCACCGCTGTCTGCAAAGCATCTTATTATCATATAAAAGCCTTGCGTCATGTTAGATCGTGTTTACCGCCAGAGCTTATGAAGATAGTTGCTTGTAGTGTAGTCAGAGCAAAACTCGACTACTGTAATTCGCTGCTGTACGGCACCACAAAGTCTAACATGGCCAAACTGCAGCGCATCCAAAACTCGTTAGCCCGTCTGGTGACAGGAACCCGAAGGTTTGACCACATCACTCCTGTACTGGCAAATCTACATTGGCTGCCTGTGAGTTCCAGAATCACTTACAAGGTAGCTCTCCTCACACGCAAGACTCTCTCGACCAATCAACCAACTTACCTGTCATCATCCTTACATCGCTACCTACCATCCAGGTCTCTGCGATCAGCTACACAAAACCTTCTGCCTTTCCCTGACATCAGAGACTTTCGGTCTGATTTCTCACGACGGGGGTTCAGCAACTCTGCACCAGCCACTTAAAATAGCCTTCCTGTTTACATTACTCACGACAATATCTCGCTAGACACATTCGTAAACCGGCTAAAGACCTATCTGTATCGTCTTGCTTTTGTTGTCTGACAGGTGTAACCCACCCACGCCTACGATTCCTCGCTCAGTCGATGAACATATGGCGTGTTAACAAATGCATCACTTACTTACTTACATTGATGACATGTACTCGGTACTCGGTACCCAGCGAAAAGAACATCAGTGCGCCAGTTGAAAACCATGTGTTCTACATTGTCAACTGCAACCTGGCACATGTACCTGTAATGCCGCTAAGTCCGGACAGTTCTGCAAGCACCAAGCTGCCTTTTGGAAGCACACTGGAGCTTCGATAACATCATTGCAACTAGTTTCCTCTCAAGATCACTGTAGACTGAATCTATATATATATTCTCGCCATGTTTATCAATTCCACTTGATTTTACTATTGTATGAACTGTAAGTATTATGGACCTATTTATGCGTGCATTAGAATAAGAGTTTGTGTTGACTAACGTAATTACTCACTTAAAATACTTGGCCTGCTTAGGACGTTCAAACTAATCAAAATAGCAAGGCCAACATAGGTTCTAAAAATATATTAAATACGGGGAACAAAGGATGGTTTTCTGAACTAATTTTTACGGGTGATCAACGTGGATGTTGATGGATTATTTTAATCGCAATCTGCCATTGTTTGCGAGTCATTACGAATGATATTTCAAACTGATGTTTCGATTGCCAGCCAATCGCGATTTTACTTGTGGGATTTTTTCGGCCAATGGCGACAAGTTGCTATTGGAAGTCGTCAGCCAATGAGGGGACACAGTAGACGCGACTCCTTATCCTTTGTAAACAAACGAGCAGACGAAGATTTCATAGAAGGACTATGAAACTGCTACAAGTATTGGTGAAAGAGGCAGACGATAATTGCGGCCAATGGGAAACCTTATGACGATGGAAGATTCGCTGTGAAAACCGTTGAAGTAGTTAGTTCACGGCTGGATTTTGGACCGTAAAGGTCTTCGTTGCGATCCAACGTGACTCCGAGAAATAAGTGGTCAGTTGCGAACTTGTCAAGTCGCACTGCATTCTCGAATGATGAGCGTATAAAGGCTCAGGTTTTTACAGGTAATTAACCTGTGTTTCCGTTGTGAAATGACACAGTTTTCGTCGAGAAACTAACGCCAGGAAGTCGTGGATTAAGTCCATGTAAGTGCGTCGATACGGACTGAGTGGCGTGAGTCGAAAGACAGCAACGATACCTCGTATTCGACTCTACAGTGGAACTCCATCTCGTCAAGGAACCATTCCTTTGGACGGTTACGACTGAATCGTGTGGATTCCATTCCTTGAACTGCAAGGAACTCGCTTGGAATACCTACTACGAGAGACATTTAATCGATGTTCTACAAGGTATGTCGGCGTGGTGAATAGGATTGTTTGCGCAGAGACAACTAGTGGTGAGTGACAATCTAACCATTCTACATCGCTGCAAACTCACTACAACTCACAGTGAAACTGTTTCAGACTTTATCAAAGAGTCAGTATACAGGGGTAAAATGGCCATCCAAGCTTGTGGGTGGGTAGAATCATAGATTTAGGCTTGATAAGAAGCTGGCCTTAATTAAGACATTGAACTATATAATATATTGATTGATTTACAACAAGTGACTTTGTTCATTTTTATTCAATCATACATTATGATAGTGGAAAAATACGAGCTATTGTAATATCATTACAATTTCCGCTAGATATCACATGTTGATTTGAGTCTGACCTATAATTATCATATCAGGAGACTAAACCCCAATTAACATGTGTATCTACCTAATGGCTAAACAAGCTTGTAGGTACCATGTTGTAATGTAAAGTGACTGCAATCAATTATCACCAGAACGAGACAAGAGAGTATTAGACACGGGGGTTACAATCACCACCGAATGGCTGTGCTTGCACTTGGGATCTTGCAGAAGATGTTTCGTTTTATGCAGACTTTCAGCATCCCATGGAGACTCCGTCTGTTGAAACCAGGAACATCACAGTGATTCGACAGCCACTCACATGTCAGTACAAGAACCCCCAAATGCCAACAGCAGCAGTTTCAGACAAATAATTGTAAAGATGTGTCAGTTGAATGAATGTCTCCAGTCAACTTCTGCTGCAACGACAAAGATTTTGTAACGTCTGAACCACATCACAACTGCAACTCAGTTGGAAACTTTCTTGCACACTAAGAGCGGTGGTGTGAGTTGTGTCTACCGCAGTGGTTCAACCATACGTGTTCAGCCAACAGCACTTAGCCGTCGTCGACCTGCTGTCACACGAGGCAGCAAACGTATTGCTGCAGGAAGGCCACCAATGACTCTGCTGGAACTTTATCGTCAAAAGCGTCGACATGATCTGAGTCTGAACGTTGCCTTAAACCAGCCTAATGCTTAACAGCAAAGCTCACTGAAAAATTAAATGATGCTTTTTCAGTTGGGTCCCACATTGTTTTAATACACTGTCCCAATAAAACAGCCTCCTGTGATCGGCGAGAACGCAGTCAAAATTTATCCGTTTTTAATATGGCACTCTGAGGGACAGCACTACTGTCAATTTTAGATCAATGAATGAATGAATGAATGAAAGAAAACTTTAATGATTCCAAACCATTGTATAGATTGTTGGGATACAAATGTTGGACCAAAAAGGGACCTAAGTCCCGCTAAATTAGGGCCGCCTATTACAAAACGATGCAAGGGGCGACAAAAATGTTTAACAGATATTAGGTACAATTGAACTATAAAGAAAGTCTTAACTAAAACTAAAAAGAAACTAAGAAAGTGGATCACCATTGTGATCTCTATGAAACTGAAAATCAGTCATAACTGTGCCTTCCAGAAACATAAGTAAAAACTTATAGACTAAACAGATATGAGCGTTATAATCAACAGTCTAATGACATTATTAGGAAATTACGCAGATGTTTTTTAAACAAATACAGACTAGGTAGGTTACGGATTTCTAAAGGTAAGTTATTCCAAATTGACGGACCAATATTTTTAATGTTGAAATATCTAGTGTTAGGTCTTGCAAAATTACCACAAAAATTATCCTGAAATCTAGTGGTATAGCTATGAAGTTGAGAGAAATGTACGAAATAGTTGTCAAATACACAAGGTAATAATCTTCGTTCATTGCGATACATGAATTCTACGTTTTGAAATTTTTGTCATCTATCGTTAAAATATTTAATATTGAAAATAGACTATTAGTGCCTTTTCCACAATGTTGTTCAGCAACAATTCTTATAGCACGACGTTGTCATATTAATAAACCCTTGAGGCGAGAGGAATAATTTGTTGACCAAATAATATTAGAATAAGAAACATAAGGATATATAAGAGAGTAGTACAAGTTTGACAATACGGGTTGAGGTAATACATGTTTAATGCGATATAAAATTCCCAAACTTTTAGCAATTTTCTTCGATATTTGGGAGATATGCATGTTCCATATAAGATGATTATCAATAAAAACACCAAGAAATTTACAGGAATTAACTTGTTGGATTTGTTGATTGTCAATAAGGATGCGTTTGTCTTGAGTAGGCATAAATTTTCATTGAGAACAGAATAATATAAAATAAGTTTTGCTTGAGTAAAGAGATAATCTATTTGCCTTAAACCACTCAGTTATTAATTCAAGTTCATTATTTGCATTAGTTGCACTCTTAATAGTATATCCAAAGATTTATGAGATAAGAAGATATTAGTATCATCAGCAAATAAGATGAAGTGGATAGGGTAGAGGAATTTGGGAGATGTTTATGTAAATTAGAAACAACAGTGGGCCTAAAATTGATTCTTGTGGTACTCCACATTGGATAAGCTTAAAGGTAGATCGGGCACCATTACATAAAACCTCTCTGTTGCCTGTTGTTGAGAGAGCTTTCAAACCATAATAATAGGATCTCTCGTATACCATAAAACTCCAATTTTTTAGTAGAATAAAGTGATTTAATGTGTCGAAGGCTTTTGCTAAGTCAAAAAATATTCCTAAATAAATCAAAACTTATTTTATTTTCATCAAAATCCTGGGAGATTTATACACGTTTATACATCAGCTTTTCAAAATATTTTGAAAAGAATGGAAGAACAGATATTGGTCTGTAATTATTCACTCTTTATTCCCTGATTCAAAAAGTATGCATCTGATAAGTTTTTCTGATAAGTCTAAGTTACTTTAGGTGAACGTTTAAGTGTTTTTAAAATTCAACAATGACAAATCACACTACACGTGTTACAAAATAAAGATTATAATTGCAAAGCTCTTAAAAATATCTTTAATACCATTATAATTGCTATGTAATGTCACTAACATCACTTTCCATCCTGGGTTGAAAGTAAATTCATCTAAAACATCGTCAGCTACATGTCATGGGTTGTCTATGTATTTGTCCCTGTTGCTTCTGGCTGGTGACGCTGAAATAAATTCAGGACCAGTTAAATTTCAAAATTTGTATATTGGTCTAATAAACATTTGCTCCCTTCTGAGTAAAGCTGCAGTCCTTCATAATCTCCTTTTCCAGAATTCTTTGCACAAATTAGCTGTTACGAGACATGGCATCAACCCAGTGAAATAGTTATTGTGGGTGACTTTAATATTCATCTTGATGTAGCTGGTTGATGTTCTTCATCATTTCTTCACATATTGCAAGGGTTTGACTTGAAACAACTTACATTTCCTACACATAATAAAGGCGACACCTTGGATGTCTTGATAACTTGTTCTGATTCGAAATTGCTTCATTCTGTCACTCCGTTGAGTCATATCTATGAGATCATACTGCAATTTCCTCAATATCTGACTTCCCATTTAAACCATCCCAAACTGTAAAACTGTCAAATTTCGTCCTTGGCATAAAAATAATTTAAAGAAGCTGAAGCATGATGTCTTAGCATCTCCGTTGTGGTTAGCTCCTTTGCACTAACAGCGAATGAGCTAGCTGTGCAGTTCCAGTCCATTTTAACTGAGCTTCTTGACAGGCAAATTGCTTTTAGAACTAAGAGAGCAGTAGAGCACACACCACAGCTATTACCAGCGGCAGCTCTGAACATACAACTTTGCAATTCATTCTATAAATGATGATGTTGGTTACATGTATGTTTGGGATGTGTCAGAGGCGTCATGATGACCCGAAGAGATAGCACTGCTTTATCACATCAAGAAACACGTAAAAAACAATAATCTAATTTGTTATTCCGACTGTTGTGGCGGCCAAAACTGAAATATCAGGATGACTCTCATGTGAAATTATTTAGTGCAAAGTGATCAATTTTTGGTTGACAATATAGACCACAAGTTTCTCATTCCTGGTCGCACCTACCTACCAGACGATCAAGATTTTGGGTTGATCGAGAAGAATAAAAGATGACATTTTGTTCCAAATGACTGAATATGAGTTAATGAAAGGGCTAAGAAACGGAAGCCAGAGTTTCTTAGCAAAGCTTACAAAGAGTGATTTTTTCAGCATGAAAAAGTTTGAAGAAAATAGCGTCAACAGAAAAAACTGATAACAAAGGAAAGAAAGTAATGTGGCTGAAAATTTACTGGCTGCATTTCAACAAGCTTAATCCGTATTGTATTGACTTCAAGTACTGTGTTAACAATGAACTGTCACTTTTGTATCCAGATGGGAAGCGAATAACTAAAGCCAAGCTTCTATACCTGAAGACACTGCTGCCTTTCATATCCCCAATCCATCATCAGTTTTACAAACAGTAGAAATCTGGTACCAGCGATAAGGTTGAGGAGACGATATGGACAGAATCTAAGGGTGAATATGAACGATGATGAATGATGTTCTAACTTACGATTCACACTGATCTATTAATTATAGGCAAAGCAGCAGATGTAAAATGGAGGTTTGAGCGCTGTGGGCATGTGTATATCTGTGCGTGCGGCGGCGGTGTGTCCATGCGGACGCTGTGGGCGGTGCGGGCCCCGGGATGTAAAATGTAAGTAAGTAAGTAAGTAAGTAAGCTAACATTTATAGCGCTCTTAAGCAAAACTATTCTTGCACGAAAGCGCGTAACATAAACTAAGTTAATCATAACATAGTCTAAATAAGTGAGTTTTAAGTGCGGCTTTAAATGCGACTATCGTAGGTGAAGTTCGGATGCCGATTGGTAGCTTATTCCATTATATTGGTCCTGCGAGAGCGAATGCGCGGTTTCCAAACTTCCTGGTTGAGCGGGTGATAGCAAAAGAGCCAATTGTTGATGAACGCAGTCCTCGTCTAGATTGAAGGGAGGAGCACGGGATGACGAGAGATGTCAAGTAGGATGGGGAGGAGTGGGTAGATATGCGGTACATTAAAAGACAGACCTTGAAAATAATGCGTGCTGGTATAGGAAGCCAGTGGAGTTCACGTAGAGTCGGCGTGATATGATCACGTGGGGAGAGATTCTTAATAAGCTTTGCAACAGAATGAAGAATGGAAGTAAGTGGATGAAGAGTGGACACAGGGAGGCCATATAGAACCGAGTTACAGTAGTCTACACGCGAAATGACAAGCGCTTGTATTAGAATATGGAGAGATTTTTCGTTTAGGCTTTTCTTGACCTAGCGAATGCGTCTGAGATGGAAGAAATAAAATTTCGTTATAGAGGAGATGTGATTTTTAAGGGAAAGGGAGGAGTCTAGCAGGACACCAAGATCGCGGACAACTTGAGATGGAGTGATAGAGTAATCGTTTGGAAGATTGAGTGTAAGGTCTTGAGGATCAGGGACGCCGGAAGGGCGACGAATGAACCAAATGAGTTCCGTCTTTGAGGCATTAAGTTTCAGGTGCATGGAAGCACACCAATCTTGGATTTCAGAGAAACAGGAAGAAAGACGATGTTTAGCATTGCCTATGTCATGGGGGTTTCACCGTAGTAGGCGCTCGTATGTCTGTGAGTGCGGCTGCGGTGGTATACGGGCGCCGTGGGCGGTGAGGTCTCGGGATGTAATATGGGGGCTTGAGCGCCTTAGGCCCTCTGCACAGCCCGCCGCGCTTGCCGTTCTGAGCGCGGCTGGTCTGACACAGCGCATTAATCCAACATATACGGCGGCGGGGCCGAGGGTTCGACCGCGAAGGGTGCCGCTATCGCAACACAGACGCAACTCAGGCTAAAGGCAATTCTGGCGCCGCAAGCCTTTTCATCGATGCCGCGCGGGTTTCCTCTCGGCCACGTTCGATCACCTCGTTTTTTGTCATTTCATCCATCACAGCCACACCAACGGATTGGCGCCGGATCTCCTCCTTCATGGCCCGGTACTTTTCCCCTCACCGTGGATCAGCTCGTACTCATCATCACTGATCATGATGTCTTCCAACGCTTTCAAGATGTGACTGCGGACGGTGTTGAGCTTGCTGCAGGCGAGCACACGAACTGCTTCATACTTTGCAACTCTTGCAGAACATCTCGGGCTGATGGTGACGCCTGCGACAACAAGCAGGTTAGGCAGCGCGGTTAAACCCTCAATGATTAGACCGCAGATCAAAGAAAGGCCTCGAGCTCGCCAATAGACTGATGCGTGATGACCTTGGAATCGACGAGCGTGACAGGCGCGCTATAGGACAGGTTTCGACGTATAGTCCTTATCTTGCGCAATTCGTAGTAGCAAGTCCTGCAGAGTGAATTAATATGGCCCGCCAGCGACAGCTCTTTGTCCAACAAAACACCCAGATCACGAACCATTCGCAGCGAGACCGAGTTTAAGATGCTGCCAGAATCATATCTCGATCCACATCCCAAAGCTTGTGCCGAGAGCCGAACCAGATAAACTGTGTTTTTGCCGGGTTCAGCCGAAGCCGGTTTGAGGACATCCATTTCTATATATTGATAACCACCATCTGGACCCTCAAGACATAGACTGTGCTTTCAGATGGATGGCAAGTCGCATATATCTGCAGTGGTAGTAGTAGTATTGGAATGGCTATAGTTCCTCTACCAGTAGAGTGACGAATGTCTCGATAGGAATTCCAGTATGATGATCAAACTGATTTCAATAATTTGACGGATCGGCATGCGAAATATGCAGCTAAATTCGAAATGACGCTTATGAAACTGCTACTATCTATTAATTCCGGAACAATCATGAATCTACCCTCGCTATCAAAATAACCAGACTCTTCAGATGACAGAGCCACTGGAACCCTGTTTGGCTGAACGAAAGAACTCACGCATGGGTACCTCAAAGCAGTCAAAATAAATGTTACGGACGCACCCAGTCTGCTATTATCAGTGTACTAGAAAATTTGTAGATGTCACAAGTGTAAATTGGCTCGTCCTCATAATCCAGGATTTCCTGAAGCACGCTGGACAAACTCTCGGCCGTAGTAGGAGTTTCAATGTTATCATAGCCCCAACGGCCCAGTGTGGTCACCCCATTGGTCCAGTTCAGGTGATATTTACTCATGTGGGTCTGCCCATGCTGCTTTGGATAAGCCCGGATTTTGAAGGGTATATCGGCCGCCATGTCGTTCGTCGTGGTTATAAATAGAGGTAAAGTAACCCCAATTGTTCCGAAGGCAAGTGTGTTTTTAAACGGGAGAGGCCGGTTGCCGCCTCCACGAATATGTGTGCGTGAAGACTTGGAAGTGTGAAAGCCCTGTTTTGGTTGTTTCCACGGCAAGTACGTTTAACCGCAAGATGCACGAACTTGTTGTAATGACAAAATCCTGCGGCAGTTCACTCACTCGATGTTGGTAGAGTCGTGAATATACCACCGTTGGAGCCTGCGAGTTCCCACCGCGTAATACGATCTAAGTTAGATTTCCGCCCTGCGAGGCGGACTTTCCAAATTTGCCAGGCCGCTGGACACCGAATCGGGATCCAAGCTCCTGGCCAGCAGTTACCCAATCGCCTCCGGCGAGTGCCTGGTTAAATACCATGTACGACTGGTGTATTATTATTATTATGAAAATTTGTAACGCGCTCAAAGTCACCCCAAAACGCGAATCGGAGGCGCCGATAGTCACTCGCCAGGTGAAAGGGTTAGATATCCAGATGTTTGAAAACCAGTGAGAAATAGTGAGTTTTTCAGGCGTTTCTTGAAGCAAGAAAAGCAGTTCGAGCTTCGGAGAAACATTGGTAGACGGTTCCATTCCTTCGGGGCAGCGATATGGAATGCATGAGAGCCCAGGACAGTTCTGCATCGTGGTTCAGCCAAGAGACCCGTACCTGAAGATCGTAGGCTGCGGGGAGGGATGTAAGGAGGACTAGAGACTGAAGGTCGGTAGGAGTAAGAGTTTTGTAGGTCAGACAGGCAAGTTTAAATCTTATTCGGAATTCCACAGAAAGCCAATGCAGCTGGTTTAGTATAGCTGAGGAATTTGTGTGAAGAGGTGCACGCAGCACCATACGAGCCAGGGAGTTTTGGATGCGTTGAAGTTTTTGAGTTCAAGATTTGAGATACATGTAAAAACCACGTTGGCGTAATCGGGGCGAGAGAACAGGCGACAGTTTATGCCATGTCTTTTGTAACAGCTGACCTGATGTAACGTAATACCCTGATATGATAGAAACAAGATTTGCAGAGGTTTGTTATGTGAGGTCGAAATGTGAGATTGCTGTCCAAAATTACCCCAAGTGTTTTAACCGTGTTTGATAGGGGAACAGCAGGTCAATGCTGGAATGTGAAGGGAGAGAATGTAGACGTTGGCGTGAGCCAAACATGATCGCTTCAAGTTTATCAGGATTTATGGCCAAACCATTGAAACAGCACCATGCATGAATGGAAGAGAGACACTCTTCAAGCGTTGCTTTGCCTGACTAATCAGTGGGTGGCACAACAATGTAAAGCTGAGTGTCATCAGCGTACGGCTGTAACTTCACTCCAAAATGGTTGGCTATGCGGCTGACTGGTGATGTAAAGATTGTGAATAATAAGGGCCAAGGACAGATCCCTGTGGAACACCAGCAGTGCAGAAAGAAGTATCAGACCTAGCCGAACCATTGCCCACTTGCAGAGACCTACTACAGAGGTAAGAAGCTAACCAGTTTAAGGCAGTCCCAGACACACCAAAGCTTTTACTGATTCTAGAAAGTAGATGATGGTCGACAGTGTCAAAAACAGCACTTAAGGTCCAGACACACTGAAAGGCACCCCTGTCCAGTATCGATAGCTGAAAAGATGTTGTCCAATGTGAAGGTGACAACAGTTTCAGTTGAGTAGCCTTCACGGTAAGCTGATTGGTAAGGCCTGAAGTTAAGAGATGAAGTAACATGTTCCTCAATCCGTGCAAGGAAGAGACAATCAAGAATCTTAGAAATGTTATTGAGATTGGAGATGGATCTAAAATTTGAGAGGTTGTTGGTGTCTAGATCAGCTTTTTAAAGTAAAGGCGTAACTAATGCTGATTTAAAACATGATGGAAAAAAGATAAGTTGACCAAGTGTGCGATCAGATGTGAGAAAACATCAGAGCAAGAGACAATGAGTGTTGTTGGTATGAAGTCCACTGGAGAGGATTTAGGAACAGTGTGATTAAGAAGAGACAGGACTTCATAGTATGTGACAGGTGGAATGTCATAAAAGGCAGTACCAGAGAAGTCAGAGTCAAGTAGCAAGTCATTCCAAATTAGATAACTAGTACACTGAGCAATTTTACATTTGAGATTGTTAATTTTGTTAGTAAAAAACGAAGCGAAGTCAGAACATAGTTTCGGGTTATCTTGTTCTGAGCGTTGGCAGGTGACAACATCCTCTGAATGCAGAAGATGCTGATAATAACTGAGTCATGGACTGCGTGCCTACACCACAGCTACAGCATGGCACGGGTAGACGGGCTCTGTGCTGCCCACAGTGCTCGTAAACACATCGCTTGCCGCATGTTGCCGTTTCTCCAACCAAGAGCCATGAACATTTATTTTTTCCATTCTGGAAGTGTGATATGCCTCAGATATACGCACGCTCCGCAATTGTCTAAATGGAACGCAGCGCGGTCTGCGCTTGAGCTGTGTCTGCGCCAAGCGCGGCAGACCAGCCACGCTCAGAGCGGCACGCGCGACAGGCTGTGCCGAGGGCCTCCTGCGATCAAACTCCCATATTACTGTACATCTCGGAACCCGCATCGCCCACGGCGCCCGTATACACCCCGCCTACAACACGCACAGATATATGAGCGCCTACTGCGCTCAAACCACCATTTTACGCCTACTAAAATTGTACTGAATGGTATTTAGTTTAACATTTATTCATTGTGCTTTTGTTGGTTCATCAATATAAAACATGAGATAGTTTATCAATTTTAAAACATCAGGAGTTGGTTTGCTATCATCAGTGCCAGAGTGGACTAACCCAACGTTGACCTTGACAAATAACCTCATTTAGTGAACATAGTACTCGAGCTGTTGTCTACTGCCGGCCTGGAAGTGCCACTTGGATCAGTGTAATTGGTTAGTGGTTCGAAATTGCATTAAACACAATCACCTGATTTATGCTTTGCATTCAAATCTTATTTTGACATTTTCTCAAAACTACTTCCAGTGGGCTTAGTAGTTTTGAGTGTTCTAGCTATATGCATGTGATGCTGCCGGAGATGGAGGATAGGCACGGAGACGAAGAGTTAAGTTGGATACCGACAGTAGGCAGATATTAGGCATTAAGACCACTAAGAAGAGCTAAGACATATGGAACGAACTCATCTAGTCTAAAGATAAATCCAGGTAAAAATCTCAGATTACTGTACAGGGATTACGAAAGAGCGCGCCGCGCATCTGCTGACTTCTCGCGTGAAGCATTAAATGACAGAAGATTGAGGCGAACCTGTTTCCTTACAGTGTGAATGTGGGTACGTACTTACGTACATATGTATATATGTATGTATGTATGTACAATTGTACATAAGTATGTAATGTGTATGCAGGCATGCGTGTATATATGTATGTATGTACGTATCTGAAAAGTTGTAGGCCTATAGCGCTTTTCAGAAACCGCTCAAAGGCTTTTGCGGCATTTGTTAAAGTAAATGTAGAACACAAATTAAAACTGGTGTTTATGCTCTATGTTCATCACTATATTCCGAAGGTTAAACAAGAATGTTTTGTGGTCACCGTTCAGAAAGCTGTACTGAAATGAAGAGGCGCCAGCAAGAGTACTTGTTAGGAATCGATCTCGTCAACATCATCGCCATGTAGTACGTTTCTTCTTAAAGTCTAGAGTCATTGATTCCTTTACCTCGTGGAAGGCATCTCTTATCTCAACAACACTTTTCTTAAATCTAGTTTTAATCTTTCACACTAGTCAACGTGGCCTATCTCTAAATCGAAGGTAAACGCCGATTCGTTTCTCGACTCTGCTAAATCCTCTTCTCAGGGAACAAATAATATCATCTAATCGTAAACTCGAGATTTCTACATCACCCAACGAAAGCCAAGTCACTTGAACCAGCTTTTCACAGGCGCTCAGTCAAAACAAAATTGATAGGCAAGAAGGATTCGGTCCCAGGTCAAGATCCAAGAGGCAGGCAGGCAAGTAGGCAGGCAGACAGACGGTTGTTTCTTATTGGATACACAGGTATTGTGCTACCTCAACGACAAAATACTGCAGACTGACTTGAAAATCTATATACAAGCCAATATATACGTATATACACAAAACTTTAGCATCTATCTGCAAATCAACAAGCGAACTCTTAAGCCACACACACGCCCACATCTCCCACTCCATCACCCACATTTTGGCTACAAATATCACGCTGACACCGCCATGACCAATTAATAATATCACACAGTAACTACATCCAGAAAATCACTCACCAACTGTTCTAATTTCTCATATGATGTACGAGTAAAATAATAATCGTCAATTTCAACTTCACGAATGGGTTGGACATCATTCCATCGAAGTCGATCTGCATACAATTGTTTGGTTTCTGTTAAGCAGTCTAACATTACACAAATTATCTCCTTTTAAAATCAATGAAGATACGTTATTGAATACCCCTATAGTAACGATTAGGAACATTGTGGGTGCATAAAGTGCAAAATTTTTAAGGGTCCAACGTAGATTTATTCGAATGCGTGAAGCTTGTAGGCAGAGAATAACATTAGTGTACGATGTGATCCACTCACACCCGTCCCACATTTATGCAACTTGCTACGCTGCCGACCGCACCTTCGCGATCTCAATATACTCCGCCTTTTGCCAACCCTGGCTTTGTAATTTGACTTTCAGTCCTTTCTTTAAAAGCGGTAATGTCATTTGCAGAATCTTGATTTTCAGATTAGTTTAATAAAAGAACCTAAACTCTAGTTCGAAATATTCAATATAGTCTGCTTGCCAACTAATAAACTTTCTGTTCATCATGACATTCGGCATCGTCTATCCTATCCCAGTGTCCGCTCCTGATCACTTTTTCAAAAGCAGCGCTATCTAAAAAATTACAATTGCAAGTACACTAGCTAGTTGCACATGCAACCAGTAATACTCAGGCTGTCTTTATTCTTCAAATGTTAAGGTAAAACATTTATCCCTTCTTTATTTGCAAAATGTACATTTTCGCAACTCTATATACTTTAATCACAATCAAGAGTCATTCTTCATTTAATGGTCACGCGGCTCAATTTATTAACAACATAATAGAATTATCGAGCAAATTCTGCACGCAACAAACTAATCTATCGCTATAGAACGAAAAGCGCAACAAAGGTCATTCTGTCTACACACATGCGTAGAGTACCACAGGACTTGACAGATTTCCGCGTTCGACTTGTTTTCACATGTTTTCAGAACGCTCAGTTTTATCTCCAGCTTTATGCCTTTGTTTTTCTGGATTTTATCCATTGCTTTCAGTGTTGCTGTCGCCTTTGCAATTCTCACTAGTATTTCTTTTCTACTATCCACGTCATACATCATATTGCATCCAAGGTATGTAAACTTTACAACATTTTCCAACTGAATGGCGTCCACGACCATCTTCTTTGTTAATTTTTTCCCAAATGCCATTTTTTCTAAAAATTCATGGTAAGGCCATATCTATTTTCTTCTTCGTTCAGCGTTTGAGCTGGATGCTCCAGTCGCTGTTCGTCTTTTCCAATCAGGTCGATATCGTCAGCAGATTTTGACAGCGATCAATCTGAAGCTTCAGTAGACGATTCTGACGAAGGTGAAGATGATTATCAGCCATCGTCTGCAAGTACTGATTTTAATCGAAGACAGCGATCAAAGCGATTCTGAACATATAATAGCTGTGGAACCTGCGTCGAATAGTGCTGCAAATGAAAGAGTAAGAGGTAGAGGAGGAGGCTACTCCCGTGGTCGTGCTGGGAGTAGAGGACGTAGGTCGCTGCCTGACTTTCACAGCCCTTCTGCAGTGGCAACGGAAAACAGAACTTCAGTGGGTCATCAGAGTAAATCTTGGCAACCAAAAGATGGAAAAACTTCATGGCAGAAAGCAACCGTCAAGCAAGCCTCAGGACAACAGAAAGCCGCAGTGCTCCGGGTCCAACCAGAGTTGATGCCAAAAATGTTGACAGTCCACTAACAGCCTTCCAACTATTTAAGAGAACTCCTATTCTAAAAGAAATATTGAAGTCGACAAATATGGAAGGCGAAACATGGAATGATATTTCTGACAAGGAGCTGCTGTGTTTTTAAGGCTTCTCTCTTGGCTGGCGTGTAAAAGTCAAGGAATGAAGCAGATGTGGAGTTCAGACGATGGGCGTCCAATTTTCAGCAAACAGCATGGCTAGAAATCGATTCCAGAAGATATCACGTGCCCTAAGATTTGATGATGCGGCGCGCAGAAGGGAACGTCAAGATCCTGACAAATTTGCACCTATAAGAATAGTATTTGAGATGTGTGAAAACAGCTAGAGGATTCTTTTGAACCAGGTGAAAATGTTACAATTGATGAACAGTTCTTGACATATCGTGGGCGAGTACCATTCAAAAAATATATCCCAAGTAAGTCTGGAATCAAGCTCTGGATGCTTTGTGACAGCATTACCTCCTATGTCTATCGCCTGCAGGTGTACACCGGAAGACAGGAAGGTCAGGACAGATAACAAAATCAAGGAGAACGTGTTGTCCTTGACCTGACCAGCAACATGCAAGGTTCTGGTAGAAATGTCACAGCTGACAACTTTTTCACCAGTCTTAGTCTAGCGCAGAAGCTGTCCAAAAAAGATGACTGATCGGCACCATCCGGAAAAACAGAAGGGAACTTCCTCCAAAGTTCATAAACTCAAAGGATCGCCAAGCACTGTCTTCCATCTTTGCCTTCCGAGATGAAGCCACACTTGTGTCATACTGTCCAAACAGAGGTAAAGTTGTTGTTCTCCTCAGCAGCCTTCACGACCAAGCCCAGAATGATAACAACCACCCTGGAAAAACTACTAATGATCCTGGACTATAGTGCATCCACGGTGGTGTTGACACTGCAGATCAGATACTTCGTATTTAAACTACAAAACGAATGACAAGGCGTTGGCCCATGTCAATATTCTATAACATAATGGACTTTAGTGCCCTTAACGGATTTGTTGTCTGGATTGCACTAAATCCACATTGGCATGTTCAAACAAAGCACAGGAGACGCCACTTTATTACAGCTACGTTGATTTACAGCTCCCTTTTCTTCGGCCTCGGCTGTGCTTCGGTGCTGTATAAATTGTCTTATTATTATTATCATCATTATTATTTTTTTCTTTTTTCTTTTTTTTACCCGAGGTAGGTATAATCCCTCAGGTAGTGAAAAAATTAGTCCGGAGACAGTAGTGAGCATCTGGAACGGCTACGTCTCATCCGGCTCTGGCAGAGAGAAGGTACTGCGAAAGGCGATGGCTTTGAAACGTTGAATTATGATTGAGAGCCGTTGAAAAAATAGCTAGGTTCTCTCGCGTCTCCGGAAATGCGAGATAGACAAGGACCCAAATCAGAGATGAAGGATAAGCCGGTGTTGTTTATGGGGCCAAGGGTTTTAAAGGCCAAGGGGAGAAAATCATGTGAATCGAGAAGTGAACTGTATTTCTTGTTTTTTTCTGGCAGCTGCCATCTCCGCCGCTGCGCCAGCTGTTACTGCAGTACTGTTGCTGGTAGATAGGAGGCGGCTAGGGTTTATTATTATTATTATTATTATTATTATTATTATTATTATTATTATTATTAAAGAGCTAATTGGAAAATACTGTTGCTGAACAACCAATGCCTATGTCATCAGGTAAACCTGCCAAGAAACGGGGTCGCTGTGACTACTGCCCAAGGGAAAAAGACAAAAAGACAATGCGGGCGTACTGCTTGCAAAAACCATTCAAAGAACATTTGCACCAGCTGCAAGCCATGACTCTGACGTTGTTTAAACAATCTGACATTTATATGTTTGTTATTTTACCCACAACTTTTGACAAATTTATTGGTTCCAAATGTAATAATATCAGTGAATAAATTATACATTTTAAATTTAAACTTTGTTCTCATTAACTAGTTACTGAATTGAAACCAAAACTGCCCAATTTTACATTGGGGTCGTGTTCGACCCCAGTGGTATTCAGTGGTTGTAAAAATTTCTGGTAATTCGAGGGTTAAGTAGCTGCTAAGTGTCTAACGGCAGACATTCAGTTTTAGATGGGATAAGGAAGAGTTTATTAGCCACCATCCAGACTGCACTTCCTCAGTGGCATTGGACAACAGTTGTATAGACAAGTAAGAAGAAAAACTGTCAAATGAAATGTAGATTTTATGTTCATCAGGATAGAAATGTTATCCCAGTGAACAATATTCAAACAATGTTTCTAGTGGTGTGGTGCGTAATAAACAAAAGAGGACTAAACCCTAAGGAACAACAAATGTGGACAAACCACGAGACGAATAATTACTATTTGCATATATTTATTGTGTTCTTGGGTTAAAATAAGTAGCAAAAACAATGTAGGGTTGGACCAGATGCTTTCATTAAATTCTTTCATGACAAAATGTCCCGTATCAGGTTAAAATTTTCTGGTATTCCATTATCAAATGGTTTTTCATTTCCTGATCATCCTCCGCCTACTTTTGATTCTCTCGCTCCAGCAACCTTGGGTGGAATCCGGTCGCTTATTTTCTCATCTTCTGACAAACAATGCCTCCTGGATGCAATTCCCACCCACCTTCTCAAAAGCTGCTTTGATGTGCTTGGAACCACAATCTTGACATTAATCAATCGGTCACTTGCTGACGGCTCCTTTCCAACATGTTTCTCTCATGTTCATCCTTTGCTGTAAAACCATCTTTAGATGCTGAAACTATGTCAAACTACCGACCAATCTCAAACTTGAACTTTATCTCCAAACTTCTTGAACGCGTTGTTAAATGTTGATTGGAGGCACACATGTCTTCAAATTCCTTACTCCTCCCTTTCCAGTCAGCATATAGCAAATTCCACCCCACTGAGACAGCTCTTCTCTGTCCACAACGACATTATCTGCTCCATGGACAATGGCAAAGTGACTGGACTTGCTCTTCTTGACCTGTCTGCTGCCTTCGTCACTGTCGATCATGCTATATAACTTCATCGCCTTGAGCACTGGTTTGGTATATCAGGTCTGGTTTGAAACTGGTTCAAATCATATCTCGCCTTTCGCACTCAATCTGTCTACATCAGTGGTGCAATGTCGGACCAAATACCACTCACCTGTGGTGTCCCTCAAGGTTCTGTTCTTGGTCCCGTGCTTTTCTCCTTGTACACTACTCCACTAGGCGATTTATTTAGTCAAAGTGGTATGAAGCAACATCTTTATTCTGATGATACTCAATTCTACATTTCCTTTGATAATTCCTGTTCTTTCAGCTCTCTCATTCTATTATCTGACGTTTTTAACCAAGTTCAGTCATGGATGGCAGTAAATGGACTGCTCCTCAATCCATCCAAAACTGAGTTTCCCCTTTTTGGGCAACTGACTAATTTTAATTCTTTGAATTCCGTCTATCTAGGCATCTCTGTCGTAAAACGCAACAATCCATCCCGCAATTTGATTGTTGTATTTGACTCCAATCTGCCTTTCAGTGAACATATCAATTCTATATGTAGGTCTGCCCACTACCACATTCGTTATATCCGTAGGATTAGGCGCCACATTCCATTCTCTGCCTTGGTTTGTTTGGCTAATGCCCTTGTCTCCAGCCGTCTCGACTACTGCAACTCGCTTCATACTGGCATTTCTAAAGCAAATTTGATGAAGCTTCAAAGAATTCAAAATACATTGGCGAGAGCTATCACTAAAACTCCGAAATATGATCACGTACTACCAATCCTAAAATCGTTGCACTGATTGCCCATAGAAAAACGCATAATGTTCAAGACTGGACTAATTGTATACAAGACTCTACATTTCAGCCAACTTCACTATCTTCACTCTGTACTGACTCCCAAGACTTACCTCCACTCGAGCAGGTCTTCTAGCTGTTTAAATCTGACTATTCCGTGGACAAGAACAGCTCTTGGCAGGTGTGCCTTCTCTGTTTCTGGCCCTAAACACTGGAACTCTCTTCCGGCAAATGTTCGCTCGGCAAAGTCTGTTTCTGCCTTCAGATCTCGACTGGAAACATCTTTTCCTGAACTCATATCCTCCATAGGCTGTCTCTGTGACTTATGGACTCCTCTTTGGTTTTTCGACCCGGACTCACCGTGGACTTTGGCTTGGACAATGATTTTGTTTATCATCGACCATCGACTGATGCCTCGAACAATATTACAGTGGCGCTATAGAAGTTCTTAGATAAGATAAGATTAGATTAGATTAGAAACCCAAAACTAATGCTGGAGACGTTTCAGTAGAAGAGAAAGATCCATAGTATTGGAAACAACCGACTAGTGACGAAGAACCATACCCTTATCCATGGAGCATATGATGCAATTTTAAACAATGTATACTTCTCTGCTGATGCGACAGGTTCGGATTCTAAGTCGGTTGTAACAATTTGTCGTGTACTCGGTGTGTTTGAGCTGGTGATTTATGTAAGAACAGTACAAGAAAATCGAAAATTTTGTGTCTATTCTAAAATAAACGCTACACTACAAATCGGTTAACCTATAGGACCTACGACAGCGAATACTGCTGGCGGTAAAATTTTTCGCAGATGTCCAACCGCGCAGATAATCACCCATCACTCTTACTCATCAAGTTCTTTATTAATGTTGATACTGTTGCAGGTTAGTCTAGAGGTAGTAATAAACACCCTCAGTAGTTTAAAATGGCATATATTTGCAAGTAAAAAATATCACTCAGGTGTACACAGAAAACGACCACAGCGGTCCAAAGAACATCAAAACAAAGAGTCAACTTTAAAAGACAAGGTCATCCACGGCGGGAAACAGAACCAACATCAAAACTCTCAACTACAAAACGACATCTTAAAGACGATCAATCTCAATAACATCTCCGGAGTCCGGCCGAATACAAACATAAATCAATGAGAACGAAACCTCCAAAAGATCAACAGGGTCAAATACTATCAGCCGGACCGAATAAACTCACAATCGTGCCTATTTATAGGCTGGAGTTCCCGCCTGACAAGGGACATTCATTCTCTACGCATTTGTTGCAGGTTGTACTGCAGGTAGTCTTCTAGCCTACCCGCCCACACGTTCCAACGCCGCAACAATATTTATATGTGTGTGTGCTTGTCTGAGCATAGAAGAAATATCGAGTGAAAGTGCGCAAAATATTGAGATTATCTCCCAAAATGAACGGAATTCGCTATAAGCAATCAATTGGCAATTAATACTGGACAACAAAGACTGCTCCCTCAACGCTTTTGGCGCATCTTATGGATTTTAGGCTGCTGATCACGAAAATCACCTTCAAATTTTCCTATCGCCTACCTTTTTTGGAATCGCCTATTTTTGTAATTTCTTCTAACATTTTCAGCTGTTTTGTTTAGTCCAGGCATGTCTGGGCACGCATTTAGTGCAGATCGTACAACTTGCAATGAAAATGTTAATTCTTAGTCATGTTAGGGAATGTGTAGTCAGGATGGACGATGGCAGGTCAAGCTTTAAAAGCAGCTCGCATACACAGATGCTATGATGCACATATTCTGCAGGCATAGATAGCAGTGTGTGTACTTAACAGAAGCATTTATTGTCTACAGGGCTATTTTTTGCTGCAGAAATATCTCGTCAAAGTCACAACAGCCCGATAGATTGTATCACATTTGTGGTGAGTATACGCTTAAACCTCAAAGATGCACTTATTAAGAAAGCGTGTGAGTTTTACTTCACTTATAAAATTGGTGATCAAGACAAACTTTGGGCTCCTCACATTTGCTGTACAACTTGTGCTGTCGATCAGCTTAGCTCAGAAGTACTCGAAAGTCAATTCCGTTCACAGTCCCGATGATATGGCGAGAACAGAAGGTCACGTAAAAGCACTGTTACTTCTCACCAATGTATCTGGTTTCTCTGCTAAAAATAAGAAATCCATTGAATACCCAAATCAGCCAAGAGATCATTGCCGCCTGACGACAGTTTTCCAGTTCCAAAAACTACCAGAGACATGGAGCCTAGACGAAGATGCCACAGTGCACGAGCCAGACGTGAAAAACGACATATATCTAGATTTTGAACCGTTCATGTCCGTTGAGCGCCATCTGGTAATACAATCAGAATTAGGTGACCAGATCAGGGACTTAGATGTGTCAAAAACGAAAGCAGAACTGCTTGTTTCAAAATTTCAAGAATGGAGTTTGCTGTCGCCAGGTACAGTACAAACATTATTTTGTCTTTCGAATCCGCAAAGAAGATATGAGAAATTTTTTTGCGCAGGCTGACAAAGTTTGTTTCTGCACTAACATTGGTGGGTTCTTCACGGCTTTTGGTTGTTAGCATGACCCACAATAATAGCGTCTTATAGATTCACCACTGTTAATCCTGAAGCTGACTTGTTACACAATGTCAATGTCCACCCTTCAATAACTTTTGGCTCTGCGATACGCATAAGAGAAACCTACGAAATTGTGGAACTGTTGTTGAAACACGGTAAACCAACTACAAATGGAACATCTGTGGTGATCTAAAAGTAGTGGCACTGCTATTAGGAATGCAGCTCGAATTTACCAAATACTTTTGTTTCATCTGCTAAAGAGTCTCACTCCATTAAAAAGAACTGGCCGCACCGTAGGCGTTTGGATCCGGTGCAGAAAAGTGTGGCCCATAAACCACTTCTTCACACAAGAAAGACATATTTGCCTCCTATTCCTAAAAATCTCTGACTGATGGAAAATTTTGTGAAAGCGATGAACAACGAAGATGGTAGATTTCGATATTCGAGAAAGATATTTCCAAGAATTACTGACGCTAAGATGAAGGAAGGCACTTGTTGGTCCACAACACAGACACGTCATCATTGACAAGCGCTTCGAAGATCTTCGAAGGGGCTAGAGAAAATCGCATGGAAGCATAAAAGAATGTTGTTTAGAATTTTAGCACCATACTATGCGAAACTGGTGGATTCAAGCCCTCAAACCATGAAGTGCAACATGTCACTTAAGATTAATTTTCTACATTCACATTTGGCCTTATTCCTTGTTAATCTTGGTGCAGTCGTTGACGAACATGGTGAAAAGTTTCACCAGGACATTGCGACGAGGGAAAAGCGGTATCAGGGCAACTGGAGCTCATCAATGTTGGCCGGCTATTTCTCACGGTTTACGTGAGATGGTGAATTATATCCTAGGCCTAACTAGCCAGGGAGGTTGTGGGCGCTGGCGAGATAAGAAATATTTCAATGACCACAACACCGACGTTTATACTTATATTAACACACTTAACATATATACACACTAGAGTTATATTTACAGTACGTCTTTACTGTACATAGTTCAACACCCCGTCGATGGCCTTGCCCTTCCCAGGTCCCCCAACCCCAACTGGTTAAAACTCACGGTTCCGTGGTGGGGTGAGTCCTGAGCCGAGCGAGGCGACAGTTTCTTTGTTCTGCGTTTTCACCAACCGTTTCGTGTCTCTCTCCACGTAGAGGGTGAAAGAAGCGGCCTGTCCTTGACACGTCCTTGCCACCGACGGCGTCCTGAAGCGAGCGACCAAACTTACTTCAGCGACAATTGACCTCGTACTTCGACGAAGTCTCGTTCGTTCTGCAACGTCTCTTTCTTCTGCGTTTCTTTCGTCCGTTCTTGACGGACGACTCTTTCATTCTCCAACCGGACGACACGTTCTTCTGCGAAGACTCTTTCGTTCCACGACGTTTCGTTCTTCTCCGAAGACTGAACTGTACTCAACTGAACTCCTTTGTTCGCACACCTCGTCTTTATCCTCCTCTCTTCGTCGGTCGACGTCATGCCTATCCCATGATCCCTTGGACCCCACGGCCATCAACCGACCATCGACATGTATTTATATTTATAGCCTATAGTCACTTATACTGTAGGCCCTAGGTATTATTATTCATAGATAACTTGGACGAAGCGTCATTCTGTAAATCAGGGCAATTCGTGACACTACTGTTGGACACTGAAACGAGAATCATCGGAAGCTGATTATATACAAAGGAAAATCAACAACAATACGCTTTTACACGAGTAGACTAATGCAATATGTTAGCACCACTGTGCGATTAATTACGCTAAATTCAAGAAAAGTTAATATCAGGTTTCTCCAAATTCCTATGTGATACAGTTAATGTGGAATTATATTCGTGTTCAGCTTGAAGCTGTCTCTCAAAATGAACCAAACGTTTCAGGAAGCAAAAGCTTTGAAAAAATAATTATATTGTCCAGTGTATTTAAAGCATATGCATATGATTGGCAGGGCGTCAGTCTACTGGATGTGTCGATTTTAAATTGTGTTGTCGCTTTTTCATAAATTTGTCGATTTAATCAATTAAAATTATCGTTTCTAATTTAGAAATTTTATTTTTTGACTAGTCTTTTTTCTTCTGCTGGCAGATAAGTTTAATTAATTATTATTTATTCTTCTTTATGCCTATTTTCGTTGTCGTTGTGAGCAGACGTTGGCTGACATGTGTTTGCTGGTTTATGATCTTGATGGCACAGTGGAATTCCAACCACAATCTCGTAATTTTATGGTTTAGATCACCAGTAACCTTGAGCGGGCTTCTTTTAATTTTCTGTTCGTGTGTCGTAATCGTAATCGTAATCGTAATTCCAAGATTTCTACAGCGCCCAACGAAAGCCGCGCCGCGGGGACCAGCTTATTCACAGGCCCTCAGTCAAACAAAATCGACAGGCAAAAGGGTTCGGTTCCGGGTCAAGATCCAAGAGTCAGGCAGAGAGACAGCGTGGCAGCTTCGGTGGGTGATGTTTGGGGCTGGAGAGCAGAGGCAGATAAGAGGAAGAAGGGGTGTCAGGATAGGATCTGTGGAAGAGGAATGTGTCGCCCATGAACTGAAGAACTGTTCTTTTCTTACTTAGGTCACGCCTCATTTTATCTGATGTGCCAGTTTCCTTGTGTCTTCAATTTCCGTGTCTTTGATTATGGCTGCCTCATTTCGTTGCCCGCTTTTGTACTGTATTTTGTTCATCTTACTCTTCCTTCCAAATCTGACAGAGATAGGTCTGCTGTTGGATTTACACATGCATCATTACGGTCTGGTCTGTTTTTTTAACTTGGCTCAAGCCCATTCATTTTACCTGGTTCGTGGTACGGCATTTTCTATTCAGTCATAGGGTCTGCTGCTTTGAAATACCACTAACGTTATTTTTTTGTTCTGAGTTTAATGTAACTTCACGTAAAATATCTTCGGCTACAAATCATGAGTTATCTATGTATTTGTTTCTAATGCTGCTTTTGGCTGGTTATGTTAAAGTAAATCCTGGACGAGCTAGACTTCAGAGTTTGGTTATTGGTCAATTAAGTATTTGTTCCCTTCTTAATAATAATGCTGCTGCTCTTTACAACTCTCTTTATGAGCATTCCCTGCATATAACTTCTCTTACTGAGACCTGGCTTCAACTTAGTGACACTTCAGCTTTCAGTATCGATCTTACTCCTCAACTTTTCCATGCTTACTGAGCCTCGATGCAGTGGAAAGGTTGGTGGACTCGCCTTTCTTTTCAAGTCGGATCTTCCACCGCGCAAATTGCAATTTAGTCAAGAAGAACAACTGCTGTCACCCTAGCTTCATCCATGGAGCACCTGTAGTCATCATGAACAGCAAGAAGTGCGGATTCTGTTGAGTGAAACTTACGGTGTGCCGACTAAAAGAGGATAATAGATGAGTTTGCAAACGATTCAAAACTATTCGCTCAAGAATTTTAGATGCAAAATTCAAATTTGAGATGGATCTGTAATTAGACAGCCCACTTGTGTCAAGAGATTTCTTTAGCAGAGGATGAGCAAAAACAGATGGGAAAGAACCATCATGCAATGAGAAATTGATTTATTGATATTATGGTTGGACCAAGAACATGGAAGCATTCCATCAACAGAGATGTGGGAAAGGAAAGAAGGAGATAATTTTGTTCGGAGAAGAAACGATAAGTCTGCGAACCTCTTCAAGAGTTGTAGGCTGAAAGTAACCTAGGACAGGAAGCATGGAATTAGGGTGAAAAAATTTATCTAATGCAGATGAATCAACAAATTTCAGCCCCCTACCAGAGATTTTAACTGCAAAAAAGGAGAAAAATTTACTGGCTAGCTCTTGATTAGGTGAGCACACAGCAGGTAACAAATTTAAGTTATTTCGATGCAATAAGTTATTTCAAGCTAACCACAATTGCTGCATTTGATACGGTTGGTCATTCAGTTCTGATGCATAGTGTCCAGCACTGGTTTGGGGTTTCTGCACTGAGCTGATTTGTTACTTACCTTAGTCCATACATTCAAGCAGTATATGTAAATGATAATTAGTTATTCGTCTAGTGCTTTGCTGACATGTGATGTTTCACAGGGTTCTGTGCTTACACCTCTTTTGTTTCACTATACACCACCAATAGGTACACTACTAGACAATCATTCAGTAGCATATCACTCTCATGCTGATGATGCTCAAATGTACAAATAGTTTGACAGTTTGTCTTGTCATTCATCGGTGCAGCTGTTATCCACTGCCTTTGAAAAGGTGTAGTCTGGAATGGTGGCTAAAAATCTTCCTTAACCTATCAAAAACTGAATTTATGCTTCCGGGACTCCAAAGCAACACTGCTGTCTCTCTCACCAACCATGTTAATGGAATTTGTAAGTCATCGTACATGCATATTAATGACATACGCAGAAGTCGGCAATATGTCTATATCTCTTCAAGGATATCTCTTGCAGACACATGGATCGCCAGTCGCCTTGATTACTGTAACTAGCTTGTTACCGGTACCACAAAATCAAAATACAGAAACTTCAAAGAATACAGAACTCTTTAACCAATACCATAACTGTTAAATCAAAATATGAGCATTTAATCCCTGTACTTATATCCTTGCACTGACTTCCTATTCAGCAAAGATTTTTTAAATTGGGGCTTATAGTTTACAAAACATTGAACTCTGGCCAACCACAATAAAATCAGTCCTCACTCCTCAAACTCATCATTATTTAACCAGGCCATTTGAATGCTTTTATCATGTTTTGCCAGAATCTAGAACTGTTCTTGATAAGCGAGCTTTTTCGGATGCTGGACAGAATTTTTGGAATTCTCTTCCTGCGTCTCTGCGTTATGCCCAGTCTCTTATGTCATTTCGTTCTCGACTTGACTTGCCTTTTTCAGTTGGCTTTTCCGCCGTAGGCTGCCTCTCTGTCCTAGTGGACTGATCTTATGGGTATTATTGACCTGAATGCGGCTTAAATTTGATAGGCCATTGGTTGATGCCTTTTGCATTAGACACCGGGACTCTAGAAGTTTCTAATTAATAATATAAATAATAATATCACAGTTAAGAGGTTTTAAGCGTATGATCATGCAATGTTATCATTTAAATTACTAATTCGCTACATAAGGTGTCTAATCAGGAAAACTAGCAAATTCCTAACGTGTACTGGTGATCAATGGATTATAGAATTCTTACGCATTTCATGATTAATGCAAATGAGTCCAAGTGTGAAAATAATCCCAACTGGCAAACCTCCGAATCGCTGGATTGAAAAAAAATGCATCTTTTCTTGTCAAGGTTGTCCTAATACCTGCAATGTAACAGTGTTTATCGTCATCATCGTCGTTATCATCATCGTCATCGTTATAATCATCATCATCATCATCAGTTCCTAACGCCAGCAATTTGGCGCCAATGGGTGCGAAAATGATCTCTGTTCTTTTCCAAAAAAGGAATTTACATAAAAATAGTTTATTATATTTAATAATTTATTATAATCACTATGATTATTATTTATTTATTAATAAACGTCTATCTAATGCTCAAGGCATCAGCCGATGGTGCACCATAACAAGGCCACAATCATGTCAATATCCAGAAGATCAGTGCACAAGACAGTTAGGCAGTCTTTGGTGGAAAGGCAATTTTAAACAGTTAAGTATTAAGTTGAGAACGAAATGGCAAAAGCGTCTGAGCGCATAGAAAAGAAACAGAGCGCGAGAGCGAGAAAAGAAGAGCGAGTGAGATAAAGAGAGACAGTTCCAAAATCTATGTCTACCAAACGAAAAAGTTGTTTCATCAAAAAAAATTCTAGTCTTAGCTGTCACCATAAAAAGACAACCAGATGACCAGGTTGAATCATTATAATTCTCGGAAACGAGAACTGATTTTAAGGATAGTCAATGGCCAGAGTTCTATGAACTCTGTTTGAAATAGATACTTGTTGAGGAGGAAGCCAGTGCTAGATTCGATCACAGGGGTTATGTTATATGCTCATACTGTGACATGTTATTCACGACTCTAACCAAGAAGTTCTGAACTTCTTAGACTTTCTACTTGTTAGGGTTAGGGTTACCCTACTCATATGTAGAACAGATGAATTCATTATGAACAGTAAGAAGTGTGCGTTATGTTGAATAAAACTTATGGTATTCAGACTGAATGGGAATAATTATAATTGTGCTGGAAGATAGATGAGTTTGCCTAAGCATAAGTATCCGCTTAAGAATTTTAGAAACAAAGTTCAAAGTTGAAATAGGGCTGTAATTAGACAAGTCGTCATGGTAGGGAGAAGGTTTTTTTAACAGAGGGTGAACTACTGCATGAGCAAAAGCAGATGGGAAAGGTCTCGCATGCAATGAAAAATTGATTTATTGATTTAATGGCTGGACCCAGGATATCAAAGAATTCATTGGCTTCTCCCAGTTCATCTTTGCCACTTTTCGTTTGGGTTTTTGAGGTTTCCCAAAAAGCAATTCATTATGTATGGGATTATGAATGGTCTTAGCTTATCAACTGAGCCATTTGCTGATACCTGCAGTTCTTTACATTCATTCCTACTGTTACTCTTACAACTACAAGCTCATACTATAAGCTGTTTACGTGACTTCATTCCTACATGTGTACAGACCTTCTTCCCTTGTGACAATTTACACAGCTGCAACGCGTACTGCATGGCCTTCTGGTTTTGTTTTACAACCTAACCCCGTCATAATTATATGTAATTTAATTTACTGGTGTTCTCATAACGTATCAGTTTTAGATTTTGGTGTGTCTTGCGGTCCCTTCTAGAAAATGTGCTTGCTTAAAATCATAAGCTTTGTCGCTGTCTCCTTGCTTTGACTGGAGACCGATTCCTTCACTCCACGACCATGCACAGATTGGCTGTTCCCTTTATGGGTAACTTCGGCAGCGTCACGTCGTCCATTTTTAGTAGTTGGGACCTAACTTGATGGAACACTACATGCAACCCTCAACACTCTATGCAACCCATTAAACTGTACTCTGGGCGAATCTGGGTGGGGAGCGCTTCTGAGTATATTGAATATCTCACAGAACGTAATAATCATAAAGTTTGAAGCGCGCGTTTCCTTGGAATTTTCCACGACACAGTGCTGATGAGTCTCGAGTTGTTGACTTGTTTATGATTTGTTAGTGTGTCTCTCGTGATAAGGCAGAATTTTTCTATGACGTCATTGGGTTACTGATTTGTTTGTAGACACGCTGATCGTGCGTTTGCGGTTACTGGGTGCGTCAGGTTAACATGCAATGATCACTCACCTCGGGTTCCTGGATGCATATACCTCCCAGGCTTCGAGGGCGTGCTGAGACATTGGGATGACGTCAGCTGGTGCGTATTTATCACATGGACGCTTGCGCGTGGATGACACCCTCACTTGCAATGAGTCATGATCTGATTTGCACCGGTCTGAACTGGTCTGCTGTCGTGGTGAGAAAGTCCATGGAAACAATCGCAAATGCATTCTTAAGGGAGCCCAAAAAAGATCTTGTAGCGATAGTCTGTCGTGTATTGAATCGATTGTTTGAGCTACAAATTGGTTTTCCTGGATTCCTGCGTTTAGGAACTGTATGTCGTCGAATTTCTGTTTTCACTTGACTGTTCGCTTTATAAATAATAAATACGAAAATTAAAGAATGTGTCTTTTCACGAGTTATGCTACGTTACGTACCGGGCGAATCACCGGTTCGAAGTCCAATCGATCGACACTTCGATTGATCATCGAAGGGTGCTGTACAAGTGTACTGAATTAATGAATGAATGATACAAATTTATATATATATTGAAAACATATATAGAGAAAGAAATGAAATCTCACCGAGGTTGAAAATTACGACAGCTTTTTGACTTTTTTGCGAATATGATGTCGATGTGCGTGTATCTTATCTTAGTATTATCTCTATCGTTGACAGTTTAACCGAAAAACAATTAGAGAAAACAAATTATATTGTACTTGATAGGCTTTCGTTAACAAATTCATCTGTAAAGTGCTTCCATCACCTGACTTTGCTGCTTTAAGGAATTCAGAGCCTCGTTGCTATGAACATGAACACATCGTGCAAAAAATTATCCGCTTGAATTTCGTTTGGAACTTACCTAGTTTCATTCGTCCTTAAACCGAACTTCTCTTCAACTTCAAAGCTTAAGCAATGAAAAAACTGTGAGGAGCATGAAGCTAGAACAGTGTGAATCTTATGAACATTCAAAGAGTCTCTTCAATTTTATACAAAAAGCAAAGTACTTGCTACGACGTGTATAAAATTCAATGCCTATAGGTAGAACGTCGAAAGTGAGCACTTTTGCGTATTATTGATGAGTTCATAAGATCCTATTAATAGTGTTCTTAATTAACTTAAGTTGAAATTTTAAAAAATCTAGAAATGTGAATAACATCAAAACACCGATAGCCCATTTAATATCAGCTGTTTTGTGACTATGAAAAGAACAACATTTGATAGAGTCAACTGGAGAAGGCTATTGCGTACGCTTAGAAGACTGGGAGTGGATTGGAGGGATAGAAGGCTTATGGGAAATCTACACAAAACACGGATTAGAATAGATGGAGAATATTCAAACTTCGTAAAACTAGGCAGGGGAGAGAGACAAAGGTGCCATTGTCACCAATACTCTTCAACATCTACACAGAACAGCTTAACCGGGAGGCACTAGAAGATATAGAAGAAGAAATAAAAGTCAGAGGCAGACTGGTGAAGGCTATAAGATTCGCAGATGACCAAGCGATGTTGGGTAGCCAAGACGGTCTGCAAAGTATGGCGGACCGTCTGCACACCATATCAATTGAGTGTGGGATGAAAATAAACATTAAAACGACCAAGGTCATGAGAATAAGCAAAGGAGAAGAAACAGTAGTAAGAATAAACATTAACGAAGAGGAAATAAAACAGGTAAAAGAATTCTGCTACCTGAGGAGCATTGTCACGCAAGATGCAAAATGCCACACGGAAATTAAAATTAGAATCGCATTCGGCAAAGACGCATTTTCAAAACAAAAAGAGTTACTAAGAGGAGAAATGAACAAGAACTTACAGAAACGAATGATTTAAGCTCTGATATGGAGCGTGGTGCTGTATGGATACGAAACATGGACTATGAGAAAGAAGGACATCAAGAGATTGGAGGCCTTCGAACTGTGGATTTGGCACAGGATGGAAAAAGTTAGTTGGATGGAGCACATGACAAATGAAAAGGTGTTGAAAACAGTTGGAAAAGAAAGGTCTATGATAGCTACAATAAGGAGGCGACATAGAAAATGGATTGATCACAAATTAAGAAGGGACTCACTTTTGAGAACAGTCACTGAGGGCAGAATGGAAGGGAGAAAGATAAGTGGAAGACTCAGACAGATACAGAGATGCTGCTGGATGGAATGATGACGGACGGAAACAGCAGACTGAAAGATGAAACTTAGCACCGAGAGGAGTGGCGTCATCGGAGGTTTAAACCTGCCTGAGGGCAGAGAACCAACAGAAGAAGAATATCAGATGTAAAGCTAGATCCTGCAATAAATTTCAATCTAACATATGACAAGTCTATCTTAGGGCAAAGTGTACACACTATAATACTCAAATAAAATGCGCGTTAACGCAGATATTATATTATCGGAAAAGTACAATGTTTCATGTGTGTTTCTTGTATGTCTGCCTGTCTCTTCTCTGTTGCTGGTCCACAGCCTTGGAATTCGCTGTCAAATTTTATTCTCCTGTCAGTTCAGTGATGTCTTTAAAGTCTAGGGTGGTCCTTAAAAGTGAAAGTTGGAAACTTGAAAACACTGGCCAACACATAATTTGTTGCCTCAAATGTTAGAACTGTTTCTGGGTATATTTGACCTGCTGATTCCAGAAAAGGCACCAGTTTTCTCCCAGCAGGTCTAGTTTTCGAGATATAGAACATTATGCCATATACCAGTCCTTGCCTCTGCTCGCCCATAAAACATAAGGCTATAGCTATAATTATGTAGTGCTCAATTTATTATGTGATACACTAAATAAACATAATAATACAAATACTTAAAAAAAAATGGTAGTACCTGAAACTGTACTTATATGATACCAAACAGAACAAGTTTGTTATAAAAATGTCAAGTCATTCGACACCGAAGAAGCTCCTTTTGTACGATTTCCGAGTGTGGCATCTGCCGGAACAATCGCGCATAATATTCCAGCAATAGTCTGCCATCATGTGTGCATCCCATCTTCCTTGATATCGATTTTCCATTGTTTTGATGTCTTCGTGAAATCTTTCACCTTGCTCTTCGCTGAAGTCACCAAGATTCTCTGGAAAGCGATCTAAGTGACTGTGGAGATAATGGACTTTAATGCTCATGTTGCAGCCAAACTTGTTGAAATGAAGAAGCATATCCTCTACTAGTTGTGCATAATTGTCTGCCTTCTTGTTGCCAAGAAAATTTTTAGTTACAAGAACAAAGGAAGACCAGGCACAAGATTCGATTTCATTCATTGATGGTATGAAAAGTGGGTCATTCATAAGTTGCCTGATCTGTGGACCATCGAAGATTCCAGCCTTCAATTTTTACATTGTAATTCCTGGTAACTTGTGTACTATGTATTCGAAGCATGAACCTTCTTTATTCAAAGCCCTGACAAATTCTTTCATCAGGCCTAGCTTTATATGTAGTGGTGGCAGTATGATCCTATCTCGTGCCACCAAAGATTCCTTGATTACATTTTGAGCTCCAACCACCGTGTCTTTCCTCGAAGGCCAATCTTTTCTTGTTCAATCTTCATGCTTGGCTCTACTGTCCCAAAGACACAAAAAGCAGGGATACTTTGTGTAGCCACTTTGTTGACCAAGGAGGAAATTTACCATCTTCAAGTCTACACAAATTACCCATTGATGTTCTTTGTATTTTATCTTTTCCAGTACTAAAGAGATGGCATTGTACCCTTCTTTCATCCTGGTGGAGTGACCGATTGGAATAGAACCAAATTTGTTGCCGTTATTTAAAAGCACACATTTCAGACTACGTTTTGAACTGTCGATAAAAAGACGCCACTCATCTGGGCTGTAATCCGACAGACCAATTTTCTTCAATAAGTTGCTGATGTCATTACGGAATACTAGGTTGTTGTCTTCGGTAAAGAATGGCAGCAAATCCTTTTCTCTGTTTCTATAAATTGTAATTTTCGTTCCAGGCTGAAGTGCATTCTTTTCCTTTAGTCTGGACGCAAGCAATTCAGAGGACTCTTTAGAAAGATTTAAGTCCCTGATCAGATCAATCAACTCTTTTTGGTCAAAACGTTCACTGTGTGAAGTTGATTGGAAATCACTGTCACTGCCCCCACTTTCTTCACTTTCGTCATCTTGTCCGATATTGGACATGCAAGTGTCATCGTCTGAGAGCTGAGGTAGTTCGCGAAAAGGTGGAACTGGTACAATATCCGAATGCGGAACAGGTCTCCTGGCTGAAGGTATATCAGGGTAAGACAACTTGTGACGATTATTTCGATTGATGCCTATGATATTAACCATACAAAAGTAACAGTCGTCGAAGTGGTTTATCTGTTCCCTCCAAACCATCGGTTCACCAAATTTCAGGCAGCTTCTCTTTCCAGTTGTCCAGTGGCGCAATTGTTCAATACAAGTTTTGCATACTGTATGAGGAGCCCATTGCTTATCTTGATCTCCAAGTTTGACACCAAAATAACCTACATATGCTCTTTTTACAAACTCAGAAATCGGTTTCCTGTTTGCTTTTAGTGTGTATTCCCCACAAATGTAGCAGAATATGTCTGGATGGTTAATGCAGCTCCGTCTGGAAGTAGCCATAACCTTAAGGATGTTCGCATCTGAGGAATTAAATGACTAACCTAAAAAATAGTAAGAACATGTAGTTATTTAATGCTCACATTCACAGATTGTTCTTGCGACCAACTCTTAATATGCCCTAAGACGACTGCGGCTGCTCTAGCTTTCAGGAGGCGGTTTATATAGGCTATAAATGCTGACTTTAGCATAATCTATTTACATAGTTCGAAACCATGAAACGCTGTATAAGCACAAATAAATTCTAAATGAGGCCATGAATTTAGTGCTGAGTAAGCTGTAGGCTACGGAATAGTTATTTCGTTGAATCAGCAATATCTCAGCACGCGGCAAGATATGCTGATTTTACATTATAAGGATGTAGGCATTATATGAATCAGCAAGAATTATAATAGCCATAAATAAAGCTTATTATGACATTTTAGTTTTGTCAAAGACATCGTTTAAAGAGTGGACTGGGTTTTCTTTACAAAATCGACGATATCTCAGAAACTAGACCTGATGCACTCAATCCAATGACATTTTCTGAATCAGCGCCCAAAATTACTCCAAGAACAGGTCTAAAACCGAAGGCAACAAGAAAAAAAATTTTTTCTGTTGGCCAGTGAAATCTATGTTGTGGTCTGTGTTAAGAAAATGATATACAATATTTTGGGGGCTGATTAAATGCTCCAAAAAGGTGCCACAAGCTGCTAGTTGTAATTAGTTTTGGAATGTAAGTAAAATTCGCATTCACCGTTAACATAATTTCTTCAGCAAGAAATGTCATATACCTTGTAAGAAATACTGTTATTGATAGGTAATTAGTTATTTGTCATAACAAGAAACTGTAACTCCCTAACTGACTACATATAAAATAGATTTCAAAGAAATTTGTCCTGTTACACAATATGCAGTCTGATGAGAGATTTACACCGAAAACCTCATTGATATTTGCTAGAGTCACGAGTTCTTAGTTATTATCTGCTTCAGTGCATTTGGATACTTTTGTTGGTGTTGTTCCACTAGCTGTAGAAGGAACTGTTTTTGGTCCTCATTCTTTATGAGAACACTGTTGAAAAGGACCTTCATTGTTCGAACAAACTCGTGGCACCTTGGCAGTCAGGTCGCTTTCCACATTTGAGTGGATCAACTAGCAGAAACTCTGTTGGAAACTCAGCACTTCAAAGAAACGGCGTGAAAATTTGGTTACGAAGTTAGAAACAGTCTTTTCGCTGATAGGTGTTCCAGCACCCTCAAGAGTTATCTATTTCGAAGGGTGCTCTGAACCTTCTTCTTACAAGGCCTTCACCATCACGCGCTTGACTCCAACACAGATGTTAAGGTCAGAATATGACAGTGATATAAGCGTTTCACTGAGGTACCAAAGGTGTCTTGAAAAAGCACTGCTAGCTGCTTTTAAGATAGCTTTGTCTCCATAATTAAGAAGCTTGATGAGGAATGTCAAGTCATTTACAGAAGCTGCTGCTGCAAGCGGAGCCAGAAACCAATACATGTAAACCTTGACTGCAAACATAGCAAATCTCTGAATACCGCTTGTTCACGTTTACTCATGACAAACTGTGCAGGGGATAGATTAATTGATTGCATAGATTAACGAGCCATCCACCTGGCTCGATGGAGTGCTTCTGGCTGCATGAACCGGATTCCTCTTGCAGTGATGCCACCAAGGTAGATGATTGTCAGTTCTAACAGCTCCCGATAGTCATAACGTGCTTGTGTAATCGCCAACAGCTTTTTGCAAAACGCTATAATATCTTCATTGTCTTCAAACTAATCACCAAGAGTTGTGTACTGTTCCTTGTCTATACACTGTAAATTGCAGTTGTTGCTGGAAACGCTTAAACAGCAGAATGTCAGGACCAGTTGACTGCATGTCACATGCAGAAAAAGCGTTTTCTGCAACAATTTCCATTATGACATGGCAGCATGCAAACTGGAATAAGTTTCTCCTTAGCTTTAACTCAATTGATGCCAGTATTGCTACTGTTTGTATCAAATGACATTGCCTGAATGCAGCCTTTGCTATTCCAGTCTTCCAAGCAGTCAACCACTGCTTCTGCCATTGCCTGACTTGTTCTGGCTGGCAGCTTGGGAACACCGAGCAGTTTTGTTCTTCCAGGTCCAGAAATAATCATTAGTAATCTTTCAACATTGTTGCCTCCAGATAATTCAGGTAAAATTTTACCGTCATAATGAACCGTTAGTGGAATCTGAGTATTGAACGATTGTTTAACATCGGCTGCAATGCGCCTCCTTGTGTTTATAAATTAACTTCAAACTATTAATTAACATCATTTATCTGTTTTCCACCCGCAAGAGACTATGTCAACTTGCTGCATAGTGCAACAAGAACTTCATGATGAGCGCGGCACCTTTTAATCATGTCATAACATTACATTTGTCTTAGTTTCATTTTTTAAAATAACATATAACAATATCCAGGAGTAAGAAATTTAAAAAAATGGCCATTAATTTTTGATGCCTTATAAGGACCACCCTAGTATGTATGAATTTGTGGACTTATTTTAGCGCCGGTATTTAAGGTGGTCTCCCCGACGCGGCTTTAGAGGGGCCCTTAGAATGAGATTTTCATCCACATTACATTTACAGTATGAATACATACATGTGTGAACACACATGTATTTGTCAGTGTGTGCGTACGAGCGTACTTTGGTGTATATGGGCTATCCTCCTCGGTTCTTACGTTGAGGCCGATTGGGACAGCGAAGCTGAAGTTCGGCCGCTGGGAATACACGAGCAACTTACAAAGAGAAATCTGGAGTACCGCCTTCCAGCTGAGCACTAACTTTGCTCTTTCAAGGCAAACAAACTCTGTCCTCCTGTATGAAGCCGAGAGATGGACGCCAACCAAGGACATGGATGCTAAGTTAGATGCCTTTCAACAGCGGTGCCTAAGGAGAATACTGCACAATTCCTATACACCTTGCGTCGCCAAATTCGGAGGTATATTGACACACGATACACATCCCTGTGTTAGAGATGATCCAAACAAGGAAGCCACGGCTGTTTGAACGCATGACGCGTTGCGACACCGAACAGAACTATGCCGGTGCTCTGCTAGTTATTATATCGACCTCTAAAAGGTTTGAAGAGACCAGTTGGACGCCCTTTCCACACTTGGACACAGGTGGTGGAGTTCGAACTGCGCCTTCAGAAGTTCATACTGCACAGCTAGCCAAGATAGCATACAGCTGGCGACGTGTTATGGGACGACAACATTCCAGAGAGTGTAATGGCATATGTAATGATTGTGACTGTGAATTTTCCACTGATGCAATTAGCAAGTTTTAAGCGCATCTGTATAGGAATTTTCCATGAAGTAGTGTTGATGAGTAGAGTTCACTTGAGAAAATACATGCAGTCTTTGATTTTCGATTGTATGTTAATTAAAACAACAACATTTCAATAACAATAACTTGAATCATCACAGTTTCTAAACGCATGAATCTATCAGCGACATTTGTAACTCAAACTTTCAAATTAACACACCACAGACTACCAGTACAAAATATTCTTCGTGTCTCTTTACAAAGCATTAGTGCCCGCTTATATAAACCCTTTCTTGCCAAGTCACCGGTACTACTGACTTCGGGCAACGCGCGAACGCTGATCAATAACACTGGTCAACATAGAAATCGTTACTGACTGGAAAAGGCCCTAATGTGTAGCATCTTGGTGTGCTGAACACGAATATAACCATAAAAAATTTTTATTGGCTCTCGTTTTGAAAATATTTCATATAGTTCATTTTTTATGTTTCACCATGTAAATTTATGCAGTAGGACTGGAGTAGGACTAGAATGATGTAATATTCCACCTCATTGCATAATCCCATCATGGACACATCATGCACAGTTGATTACGTCATTTTCTGATGCAATGTAAAACTACAGCCAGTCGGCTGCTGACGTAAGATGACGTCAGCAGTGTATTATATAAAGCGAGTCGGAACGGTTGAGCATTTACAATATTACAGACTTTGTGCGAGACAGTTTAAGTTACTGTTTTATAAAACTATTATTACTTTATCCATTTAGATACAATACAGAACAGTAATGCCTCGGAAGTGCGTAAATACTGTGGACAACTTTTGTTACATTTGTGGGGAAGTGACATTTGCCAACCAGAAGAAAAGTATCACTTATCAAGTCAAGAAGGCATATCATGCTTACTTCGAATGCAAGGTTGGTGACCAAGACAAGCCATGGGCCCCGCATATATGCTGTGCTACATGTACAACACAGCTTTCACAGTGGTTGAATGGCAAAAGACCATCAATGCCGTTTGCAGTTCCCATGGTGTGGAGAGAGCAAAGCAACCACGTAGATGACTGTTACTTCTGCTTGGTTCCTCCTCTTTCCGGTGGAATAACGAAGCAAAAGAAGTCGACAATAGTCTACCCAAACATTCCGTCAGCATTGAGCCCAGTTCCACATGGTGATGGACTTCCTATTCCAGAACCTCCAGCAGAATATATTTTCCTTGATTCATCTGATGAGGACAAGGGTGAGCCGACATGTTCTTCTCCTGGTCCGTCAGCGTGCAGTGATCCCGATATTCACTGTGGTGCATCATCAACCCCACACAGAATAACACAGGAAGAACTAAATGACCTTGTTCGTGATTTGGACTTATCCAAAAGCAAGGCAGAATTGCTAGGATCAAGACTCCAACAATGAAATCTTCTAGAAGAAGATGTCACAATTACTTCATATAGAAAGCGCCATCAGCAGCTGGAACCTTTCTTTATGAAGGAAGATAATCTGGTATTCTGTTTCAATATTGACGACCTCGTGAATGCCTTACAGATCACTCATGACCCACAAGAATGGAGACTCTTTGTAGACTCTTCAACACTGAGTCTTAAGGCTGTGCTCTTGCACAATGGAAACCGTTCCATTAGCGCATGCTGTCCACATGAAAGAGACATACGATAACCTAAAACAGCTACTGCATTCCATTGACTATAACAGGTACAAATGGCACCTGTGTGGTGATTTGAAGGTATTTGCTTTTTTAATGGGACTGCAGCAAGGATATACAAAATATATGTGTTTCTTGTGTGAGTGGGATAGCCGAGCAAGAGAGTTGCACTACGTGCGGAAGGAATGGACTCCCAGACAAAACATAGCAGTTGGACAGAAGAATATCCAGCACCCAGCTCTGGTCGAGGCTCACAAAATCCTACTACCACCCCTTCACATCAAACTAGGTTTGGTGAAGAACTTCGTGAAAGCCATGGACCGCACTTCGCCAGCTTTCCGATACCTGCATGAAAAATTCCCTCGACTCAGCGAAGCAAAGATTAAAGAGGGAGTTTTTGTGGGTCCTCAGATTAGAGAACTCTTCAAAGATGACCGCTTCAACAACTTGCTGGAGGGTGATGCGAAACAAGCATGGAATGCTTTTCGTCTAGTGTCTACAGACTTTCTGGGGAATGTTAGGGCAGAAAACTACAAGGAACTAGTAGAAGACATGCTCAAGCAGTACCAGAAATTTCGCTGCAATATGTCTCTGAAGATGCATTTCCTTCATTCCCATCTGGATTTCTTCCCTGACAACTGTGGTATGGTTAGTGACGAACATGGCGAACGTTTTCATCAAGATATCGCAACAATGGAGCAAAGGTACCAGGGAAAATGGTCCACTACAATGTTGGCTGACTACTGCTGGACACTCCGCAGAGATGCTCCCGAACAGCTGTACAAGAGACAGGCAAAAATATCTAAGAACTAGTCTATGACCTGGTTTTTACAAATATTAACTGTAAGTGTATCACTATTGGCATGCATTGTGCGATATAAAATTACTTCATTTCAGATTACAAAAAAACTAGAGCCAATTCGGCATTTTCACTGTCATATTCGTGTTCAGCACATACAAATTGATAAGAACTGACTAATTTCATTTCAGTAACATGACTTTTGTAAAAATTTGTTGTCCAGTGCGTAGCGTGTACTTAAAAATTTGGCGTTACGCCAGCCAATCTGAAGCGTATATTTAAAATGATTACCGATCTCACAGGTTGCACAGGAGGATAAACCACTGAGACACCTTAACATGGAACGTATTGGACCGACTGAAAGTCATTGTTAGGTTAGAGATTTTGCCTCGATGTTGTCGATTTGTGTACACGATGGCCAACAGTGTTTTTACTTAAATGTTAACAGCAAAAGTTTTCCGTAATGTATTATTCGAGTTATTTGTGAACGTTGGGGTATCATTGGTCATTACAATTGACCAAGGTAAAAATTTCACAGTCAGTCTAATACAAAAATTTATCTAACTGCAGTTCACAATTTAATACACCATGACACATAAAGCTTTTAGAATCGTATAGAGTCGGAATCAATCTTTGAAAAAAGATGATTAGCCGTGATCGTCAAAAATCTATGACGGTGAAATACGTTGAAACCTTTTATGGTATGAATGTTAAGGAAGATTCGGAATGCGACAACGAGAGCATTTCCTTTTTTCTTGGATTATGGGATGGTACCCCAGGGACCACTCATAAGTCTAAAAAAACATGGTCCAACTAAAGTTTGATGACATCTAAATTGTAAAATGAACCAAAAACAAGCTTGAAAAAAGTACGATAAATTATCGAAAGTTACATAAATTGCGGAAACCGATGCTGAAGGCAAAATTCAGTATGCGGGTCAATAGAAGAAGAGGGCAAAAGCAAAATATTTTGAAACGGGAGAAAAAATGATTGTGTTACTCTCGACTTTCACAAATAAACAGATGTATTGGCATGGACCGTGCATTATATCTTAGAGAATAGGTCAAAACACTCATATCTGACTGACACAGGTGATGACGAAACGAAACTTGTTAAAGCTTACAAGATTTGAAAGTATATTTCACGTTCTTTGATAGGCCTTTGTGGTTTATTTTCTGGCATCGACAGTGATTTTGGAGAAATGTGTGCATTACCGATTGAGTTTGCAGTTAGATTAAGAACAGATACATTTGACAGCAAATGAACAGAAGACATTGTTGGAGTTAACAAAGTATTAAGATCGCTTTCCTGATAGACCTGGTTTGTGTACCACTGTTGCACATCAGATTTTATTACGGGCTGGTTTCATACAGAAAGAGTCTACTGCGCACATAATACCTTTGATTTGTCAACCTAATCAGATAGAAACATCTGTAAAAGCAAGGATTGTCAAACCGTCAACCACTCGTATCTAGACCATTGGTTATTATTTAAAAGGAACTTGGTAGTCCACGACTTGCTTGGAATTGTCGTTACATTAGCGGTTTCAATGTTGAATTTAGGTATCGTATTCCTGTGGTTTCTGAAGTGTTAAACAAGCTTGGACAGTCAAAATGTATATCTATATTTAACTATAGAAGCGCATATTGGACATGTCATGTAAGAGTCTTTTCACTGCAAAACGACGTTTGTTACGCACCATGGCTTACTTGAGCAGCCACGTGCACGATTGTGGCAATACATTTCGATGAATGGAACTCTTATTTACGACATTTGAAATTGTTTCAACAGCAAGGGCGTATACAAGAACGACCTTTGAACCTAAAGAAACATGAATTTGCTAAGCCAGATGTTAAAGTAATCGGTCATTTTGTTGGATCTTGAAATCTGCAATTGAATCCAAAATAAGATAAAATGTACGGTGAAAATGAAACATCCGAAGACCAAGAATAAAGTAAAGCAAGTACTCATAATATTCGCCTATAATCGACATTTTATCCCTGATTTTCCAAATATTTCTAAGAAATTGATAGATTTCAATTGTATATGGTTATCAGAAAATTTTTGTTGGACATCAAATACGCTTTTTAAATGCTAAAACGCTGTTCGTCTTCAAATTCTGTTTTGGCTAGATTTCGTATTGGTGGTGACGTAAATATGTACTGCCGGAGCAGTTCGTGCTGTGTTAACACAATTCACAGTGAAGACCGCCACAGATCTATTTTTGGTTACTAGTCAAGAACTGACATAAGAAAACAATGGGCAACAATTGAGGAATAAGCATATTCTGTTGTATGAGAATTTCCTCAATTCTAATGTATTTACTTAGTTTAGAATATTATTATATATGAATTAGAGAAATAATAATTTTGTACCATCCAATGCTCCGGTGTCTATTACCCAAGACATCGACCGATGGCTCAACAGGGCCAAGCCTCAATGAGCCAGATGGTCAGTCTACAAGATAGTGGCTTTTTTGAGTGGACAGTAAGGTGGGCCTTATTTATATGGCAAAAATTAATTACAAAGCAATATTAAGTCTCACCCTTTCAATATATTCCTTCTGATACAAAAATATTATGTGCAAATTTTGAGCGAAAAATTGTAGTATGTACATTTCTCTCTTGATGCTTATGTTTAGCCAAATAGCGTAAATGGTAAAATTCAAAAATGTTTCCCATCAGTTGGACTAAGCCATGCAAGAAATCAAGCTCCAATGAAAACTATTGTATTAGTGTTTATTTAACAGTCTAGAACCGATAATGAACAATTTTAAAAATCAAACTGCTGTAGAGAATACAGTAGGCTTTTATGGTTTCTTAAGTAGTGTTAATTTTCTCGGATCGGGAAAGTTTTCCCGACTCTGTTTGATTACATCAAGCGCATACTGCAACTGTTTTTCACTCTTAAAGCGCCCTGTCTGTGCCGTGTCTTGGATCATGGCGAGACCTCGCTCTGCATGATCATTGGTGACTACTAGCGTGCTGACGATTGTCCCTGCAACCTTGAACTCATCCCTACTGTTCCATGTATCAGGGTCTCCGGTTAAAAATCCATCCGGCAAACCCAGCTTTTCAAATACATTTCTGCTCCACATTGTCACGAAATCAATTACAGTCTTCTGTTGTGCCGTCGCCAAGTCCACCTCTATGCGTATCAATGGGTCGTTTGCTCCTTCTTTCTCTATCGATGCTTTCAGCATGGCCCGTTTTGTGGTCAAGTCCAGCTCCGGATCAAAGAGGTTGAGAAGGATCAAATCCTCAGAAAGGTACCATAGGTGATCTGTTAGCTTGCGTGAAGTAGCTGCATTGATGTTGCGATCAGGGTAAGCATCAAGTTGATGCCGGAAGAGCAGGTAATTTCTAACTACTTTGGAAGCCACAGATGCCTGGAGCCAGAATTTGAAGTAGTTTTGCGAGAAATATGTTCACACGTTGCAGTCCCAGGGATTCTTTTGCCGACAGTTTGAACTGCCATCTGAAGGGCCAAACTGATACTGTATATTCTTTTCGACATTCAAAGAGCTTGATGCATTGGCCCAGGGGCTCTGAAGTGTGTCCCATGATTTGGTATTTTGGTGTTCTTCCCAAAAAGACAAGCATTAATTGGAGTAGTTCGGTAGTCCTCACAGAGCTGCTGATCCTGCAGCCGCTGCTCGCAGAATACAATGACTTTGTCCCGGACATCGATGAGCTCAGATGAGGCGATAGCATCAGATGAGGTATCGTCGTATCTTTCTTTGTCGATGGATGACCACTGTTCTTGAAACCGTTTGAAGACGAGGACTTCTGGCCCGTGGCTAGGCCCCATACATACTCCAAAGGTGGCAGCCAATACAAGTTCCATGGCATGGTGTCGACAGCCAAAAGTGTAGAAGAGATCGGCCCAGTAGCTGCTTGACGAAGGCACCTGATAGTCGGCCAGTGTTAGAACTGGTTGTGCCAAAACACATGCCACGGGCCAAACCTTCCATTCTTGTATTCCGTTATGCACAGCCTCGGCCACAGCTTGGCCAATCCCTGGGGGCATCTTTGGAATTGATAGCAGTTTCTTCTTCCCCATCGTTGAAAACAGAATTTGCAGCCGATGCACTTTCTCTTTCCCTCTCAAATCAAACATCCGCTTGCTATCCCAGTGGACTGTTAGGATCGTGGTTGGTCTGAATGTCTCTATAATGCCAGCAGCTGTTGCTTATCGGTTTCTTTGACGTAGACGCTGGATGGTTGAATTGTTAAGTGCAAGCGCTTCTGGGTCTTGTCCGAGAGCCAAAGATGCTTCAAAGACGACCATCATGGCGGCCCTGTCAGTCCATTTCGATCAAGCCTAGCTGCCAATTGTGGTGATGTAACACTTTACCGTCCTCATTTTCGTGGCGGGTTAGCAGTATTCGTACTGGGACGTGGATCTTCACATTGACTTTCTTCCGAGCCGGTGCTGCTCTCCAACAATAACTTTCTCCGAAAGGGCGTCTTTCTGAAGTTGGAATCGATGTCACCTCCTTTGCAGCTTCCCATCTTTCTCCATATGCTTCTGCTCTTGTTGGAGCAGCGCCTTCTCGACTCCCGTCATGCAGCCCGGTCGTCCCTTTTCCCGCTGTGATTTGAGGAAGAGCTTGTCTTCTTGATTGTGGATGAGCTCTTTGGCGTTCTTCTTCTTCCTCCTCCGATTTTCTGCCCTCAGGCAGGTTTGAAACGTCGGATGACGCCACTCCTCTCGGTGCTGAGCTTCTTCTTTAAGCCTAATATATTCGCCCCTCATCATCCAATCCAGCAGCATCGGTTTCTTGTCTTCCTCACCACCATTCTGCTCTCAGTGACGGTTCTCAAGAGTGAATCCCCTCTAAATACGTGGCCAATCCATTTTCTCTGTCGTCTCCTTATTGTAGACATCACACGTCTTTTTTCTCCAACTCTTTTCAGCATGCGCAGTGTCAAACAATTCCCCGATCCTGTCTGAAAACGTAGCTTCTTTGGCTGTTTGAGTCTGGGACTAAAGACTCTTGTTCTTCTTCAACTCCTGTCATTCATAGAATAGTTGCTCGATCTTTTTGATCGAGTATTGGTGATGTTTGGTTGGAATTCGGGACCACGAAATCTGCGACTCGTTGTATGGTGTGGGTCGCTGCCTTTCGGATGTCCTCTTTCAGTACACTGTGGCGATGCATAAGATGGCCAAAGACCTGCTTCTCCGACGATAGTTTACTACCTTCTATCCCTTCTGTAGGGCTAACTTGGTAATCTTGCGAACGAGTTGCCATCTTCTTCGGCTGAAACCATCTCCTTTGTCTGCTGCTCCAACCGTTCTCGGTGGGTGTCTGCTTCGACCAACTTCTTCGGCACTGTTCGTCTTCTTCGGCTTCCATTGTGTCTTGGTGCGAGGACGTTCACCTCATCTGTTGTGGCTAGTTAACCGTCTTATATAAGATGTTGGTCGCGTGTGTAAAGGACTCGGGTGCAAAGAAACTTTTGCAAACGAACCGTGTACAAAAAAGTTGTGTGGACTGTGCATAAGATTTTATTGAAATTCATACCATGCTGATTACATGGTAAACTTTGGTCCCCGTGAGCTACTTCTTAAAGCAGATTGATCTGCTTCGAATTTTACACAAAATGCGCCTTACTGAAATGAAACCATTTGAGAGGGTGAGAGTTACAAGTCTCAAAAATGAGAAAATTGCCGTACTTTTATGAAAGCCTATAATACTGTGTTGCAACCTGTACAAGAATCACATGTAGACAAAGTGGCAGTGTATTCTGATGAATGGAACGTTCATTTACGACATTTGGAATTGTCTTTACAACACATGCGTGTAAATAATTTGACTTCGAACCTAAAAGAAATTTGAATCTGATCAGCCAGAAATTCATTTCATGGCTTTTTGTTGGGTCTAGAAGTGTGAAAATGCATCAGGATAAGATACATGGTGGAAATGGAAAAACCGTAGACCAAGAAATAACTCAAGCAGCTTTTTGGACTATTCAGTGAATGCCGACGGTAGTAATGTTATTAACTTAATTTTGTTTATTAGTTATAAAAACCCACAGAAAATGGGCAACTATTGAAAAACAGCTGATTGATAAGAGTGTTTGGCTTGCTACGCGGAGATTTCGAGCCTCTTCTGAGACTGTTGCTGTGAAGGGACCTTTAGCTAGTAATCCATTTACAATTTCTCAGCGTCATCGACTGATAATTAGTCATTACACAGTGATGCTTAATAAATTATGATAATAATAATAATAATAATAACAACAACAACAATAACAACATTAATAATAATAATAATAATAATAATAATAATAATAATAATAATAATAATAATAATAATAATAATAATAATAATAATAATAAACTGAGATGCCATACGACCGTTTGAACCGCATGGATAGACCTGACAGATGCAGAGTCACCAACAGGAGCAGTATCACACCACCAAAAGGATTGGAATATCCGTTGGATAAGCAATGCCTAGACGGGCCTGCTTGATTTCTTTTCTGGTCCATGCAATCGCGATCGCCTCCTAGCCTCACAGGCGCTTTACAAATTTAGTGTTATATACATACGTATATGGATGGACAATGTGAAAGAAGACTTGGAAACCAAGGGACTGGACATGAGAACCGCCATACACACAATCAAGGATAGAGCAAAGTGGAGGCATCTTGTTCAGACCGCATCGTCGGCACACGCCTGACGGAAGAGAGGAAAGAGAGAGACGTACAAACATGTAACAGTACCGAACAACTATGCAACATCTAATCTAGCCCACACATCGATCCGAGCAGGTGAAGCCGCCGACCGCGCAGTCGCGTTGAAAGGTTGAAGTAACCACGATCAATCGAACTCACGACTCTGAGGCCGTGGCCTTAGAGGCCAGCGGTGCCTGGAGCAAAGAAGGACTGGAGTTTATATCAGAATTGGGAAGCCTGACATCAGATGCAACCCATGATCCGTTAGAGACCTCTTACTTGTTCCAGACGATTTCAGTGGCTGTTCAACGGGGAATGCCATGTCACAAAATGCGCTAGAAGATGATACCGGACCTTGTGCGCGGGAAAACTTACCCAGTGGGCGCTCTGGAAGGAGTGGCTGGGGCACACGTTGAACTAGGGGGCATATGGTCTGAGAGAAGGCATTCGCTGGTTGAAGTCGCTGACGAAGAGAGCGAAGGAAGAAGTCTTCGGTTAGGGGGACCAGTGGCTAGAATTCGGGGAATTCGAAGAAGGATTCGGTCGGACGGAAGGACTGGAGGAGCGATAGGAGTATGAGAGGCCGAGAAGAGCTTAAGAGTCGCTTAGTCTTCGTCTTTGTAAGTAAAGATATTTGCATATATATATATATATATATTTAGTGTGAAGTTTTGTATGTATTCAGAGTATATATGCCTATAATATTTGTGGGTGCTTAGTTTAAGGGTATGCTTAGTCGTATATATATATGTATATAGTCTCTAGTGTGTGTACACTTTGACAGTTTGAAGGTACGCTTAGTCAAGTTGAATTGAGACATGTACATATAGGTATATAACTAGCGTGAATAATTCTTTTGTCGAACTGGAATTCTAAATGAGAGAATTTAGCTAACGGTTGGATGAAGGCTCTTGTTTATAGAAATCTGAATATTTAACGACAATTTGTGTATATAGACTTATACGGTATAGTATGTGAAAGGCTTCTTATTTCAGCGTATTGTTTAGAAGTTTATTGTATATATTTAGCCCGATCGGTTGGTCGGTTGGCTGGTTGTTTGGAGTGGAGCAGTGGACCAAGTCGAGCTCTTTCGATGAGCATTCCACTGATAAAGAGAAACGTAGCTGAAATCGCGCTGGAAACCACGTCTTTCTGCTGTGACCGAGGGACTCTGGTTGTGGCCTGTGTATCGTGAGAAGTTTCTGGTTTAATTGCATTTGATTCGAACTTTAAGAACGTTGTATAGCATTATTTTGAAGGAAGGGTCAATGTAAATATGAACTGTATATAATTTCCTTGTAAATAACTCATGTGTTAATATAAACACGGGTTCTATGTTTGAATTTCACGTAATCTGAAAACGAACTCGTAACATGCCATCAGCCTATCCGGAATATTACCAGCTTCAACGACCTTATCTACCAGCTTGGCTTCACCAAATATACATTGCGGAACACACCCATGTATTGGGTGGATGGCTTGACGTCGTCATCACCCGTGACGACTGCAACATCTTGTACCTCACAATCGTGCCTTCGGCTTTGCCTGGCCACAGTCTTCTTCTCTTCAAGATCCCCTTTCTCTCTTCGCAGCCGACTTACGCACTTCGATCCGTGCGCGGCTGGAATAATCGGGACCGTGATCTCTTTCGAGATGGTCTGATCAACACTTCCTTGTGCGGTGACCTCTCATCCTTGGTCTCCTGTAATACAGCTGTGCTCTTCGACCTCTACGACTCCTCCATTTGCCTTCGCATCGATCGCCTCCTCCCGGTGCGCACGTTGTGGGCTCGTCAGAGGCCGGTAGCCCCTTGGTTCGGTCGGTCCTGCGGTACCTTGCGTCGTAACTTCAGGCGTCTTGAACGAAGATACGGTCAAACTCATGACCCAGCTGACCGTCTGTAGTGTCTTCTTCACCTCCGCTCAAAGCATCAGGAGTTCCAAGCCAAGAAGGTGTTCTACTGGGAGTCGCTGATCGATCCAGAGAGGAGTTATCCGCGTCGACTTTGGCGTTCGCTCTCTCCTGTCGTAGGCCGCTCCACCGCCTCTGGCTTTTCAGCTCAGCCTCAGTTTACGGCTACGGACTACCTTAGCTACATGCGTGGAAAGATCGACTCTATTCGTCAGTCTAGTGAGGGCTCGCCTCCTTCCTCTCTCCCTTCCACGTCTTCTAGGCTCCCTAGTTGGAACCTTTTATCTCTGGATGTTGTCCGTCGACTCCTCCTGGAATCACCAGCCAGGTCCTTTGAACTGGACACGCTTCCTCCATTCTTAATTAAAGAATTTATTGACGGCCCTATTTCTTTTTTTTCATCTATTGTGCAATACTTCACTCCAGCCTTCTCACAAGCGTGCAGTAGTTTTCGCTCTTTGAAGCGTCAGGGCCTTGACCCTAGTGCCCTCTCTATTTACCGTCCTATTTCTAACTTGCCCTTTCTCCCCAAGCTCCTTGAAAGATATGTCTCTTGTCAGATATCTCACTGCTTCGAGACTAACTCTCTTATGCATCCACTTCAGTCCAGACTGTTCACGGAGTATCATTCGACCGAATCATTTATGACCCGTCTTCTTGCTGACATTTTGGGGCTATTGATTGTAAGCAGGTCACCCTTCTAGCCTTTTGCAATGTTAGTGCCGCTTTCGACACCGTTGATTATTCCATCCTATTGGAGCTTTTGGAGATTTCCTTTAGCATCACTGGCTCTGCCCTCACCTGGTTTTGGTTATTACTTTCAGACCGCCTTCAATCTGTCGTCTTCGGGCCCTCGCGGTTCCTATGGTCCCCTTACATTTTGGTCTTCCTCATGGCTCCGTCCTGGCCCCTCTCCTCAATATTCTGTATACGTCCTCCTCCCTCTGACTGTTGCCGTCCTACAGTATGCAGACGACACTGAGGTTTATGCCCATGGTCCGGCTGAGGCTGCTTCTGCCCTTTCTGCCCTTGTCTAGATGCCACCTCTGTCCTCGACCTCTGGATGTCCTCCAATAGCCTCTATTTAACTGTAACAAAACCCAGTTCATCTGGCTCAGTGCTCGCTTGAAGCTTGCCAAGATCGAACTCTCCTCCTTGCGCCAGAGATTTCCGGATATCTCCTTTTCTACTGCGGTCCGAGATCTCGGGGTTGCATTGAATCAGGAGTTTACTCTGTCTGCTCATGTTAAGAGCGTCTCTCGTTCTTGTTTTTACCATCTTCGTCAGCACCGCACCTTTCGCCGTACTGTTTCCTTTCACGCTATCTCGACTCTGGTCCATGCCCTCATTTGCATAAGGGTTGACTTTGGTAACGCCATCTTTACCGGCGTGTCGCTAGCCAACACTGCTAAGCTTCAATCTGTGCTTAACTCTGCTGCTTGTCTCACTGGGGCATTGCCAGATATGGCCACATCTCGGCTCATATTCGAGACATTTTCTTTGGCTCTCCGTCCGGCAACGTATCCAGTTTATGATCCTCACTCTTGTGCGAAATTGTGTTATTGGGTTTGCTCCTCTTTATCGCACTGACGTCTGCACTTTGGTCTCCTCGTTGCCGGGCCGCAGCTCCCTTCGCTCGGCAACGCAGGACCTCCTCTTTGTCCCTCGCATGCGAAAAGCTGCGGCTCAGTCGAGAAGCTTGCCTGCGTTGGTCCCACTTGCTGAAATCGTCTCTCTCTCGAGATCTGAGACTTGAGCTCCTCTATTCCCCTCTCAGGGTCCCCAGGCGCCTGAAGACAGCACTGTTTAACAATGATTCTACTTGTTCGGGTAAGGAGCGCCTCTGCTGAGTTTATCCTTAAAAGGCGCTTTATAAATCTTAATTTAGAATTACAATTATAATGGCTTTCAGTCCTTCTTCCCCGTTTCCTTTAGCATACTGTATACTGCGTGACATTAAATGCCCACATCTTTCCGTTATCCACAGTTAGACTGGCCCTTGCTGTTCCATCTTTGGATGGCAGGCACATTCTTATTTGCACATGCTTTTGTTGTAACATCTCCTTAAAATGGCTATCTGACAGCAAAATTTAGTTTTAGATTGAACGTCTGTTATGTACGAAACGGTGTGATATTCTCCAATCGTCTTGCAAGCGTCCAAAACTAAAGCGGCTAGAAAATAATATTAATTTTTTCTTCTCAACTGGATCGACAACAGAAACACCGAATGCTTGAGGCTTCACAGAGCAAACACCCCGATATTCTATATTTACAGGAGCCAGAATTGCAGACGCTTCACCTGTTTTTGTTTTATGGATACCCGTTATCACTTCTACACAATTTTAGAGAAATTGACGAATATTGAGACGTCGCTCAAGGTCAGGTTTTTTTCACCATTTAAGCATGAAATAGATAATCTGCATTGAAGAACAGAAACAGATTTTGGGTGGAATTAAAGCACGATGGAATGCTCCTGGTGCCAGAAAGAAAACCCTTGCTCCCTTTTCACCCCCAGGAAAATCAAACTGAGTTTCAAGAATTCCTCGTAGTCTTCTCTTGGATGTGACCCTTCCAGAACCTCCTTGCAGAATTTCACCATTTCTTCTCGACGAGCAAATCTGATTGCATCAAACGTGTCTTTAGAAGCCACTTCATATGTCGCCTGGTCAAAGTATGGCCAGCTTTGCTGGAACCTCTTTTACATAGCAACACCTGGCTCCTCCTGTTGGTCCATATAAGGATCCGAAAACAGCAGCACGTGTAACTTCCATGACATGATGGCGGCAAGTCACCCAGGCTAATTCTTGCTCAATTGAATTCTCGATAAAAGTGCAGGCACCATACTTCAGGACAGTATTGCTGGCAGTGGCGTCAAACACTATTCCACGAACCCAATTCCGGACACCCCAGTCATCCATTGTGCTTAAGCAGGCTTCGGCTTGTTCTTTACCAGTTCCGCGGCCAATTTTTGGAACACCCAGTAATATTTCTTCTCCGCCACCTATGACGAGTACAGCAATTCTGTCAACTGTAATATCAGGTAGCAGTCTGCCATCCCAGTGCAGGAGCATCGACACCATGCCATTGACCTCCTTGTCCGTGCCTCCAGCCTCCTCTTCACGGTTCTCGTGGCGTGATCGTTGGATGGAACTTCTTAACAAGTCATGGTATTAACATTATGACCAAGAGCCTGTGCAACTGCTTCAACAATATATGCACATCGGTCTGGCACATTAACTCGGTCCAGCGCAGTAGTAACATTGGGATCCTTACGGATGTTGTTGATCCATGCTTGCTTTGGCTGAGCTTTCAAGCAAGGACTACGCGCTTGGAACTCTTCATCAGAATCAGAGGAGCAGGAAGACGATGAGCTAATGGAGTGAGGTTCGGAAGCAGCAGCTGAATCTGTTACATGAGCAGATTCTGCACAGTCTAAACTTAATGAAGTGGATTGGCTACTAGAGAGAGGAACAACCGCAACATTCGATAGCGCTGAGTCAGCCAGAGTGTTAGAAGCAATTTTTGTTGCGAAGTTACGAAATCGCTCCTCTCGAGCACTCTGCCTGTCCTTCATCCTAGTGAATAACACATCGAGGTCTGTCATGCTGCAAGAAAAGACATAATCTCTTTGCACAATGAGGAGCTGCTTATCTCCAATTGTCATTACTGACAGTGCGTTACTGATGGCTACACAGAAGAGTTGAATAAGGTTACTTTTGAATGCCTCTTGGTTTGCCTGATCACGTTCGTTGTTTCTCTTGCGGTTCTTTTTGAGTTTTTCATAGTCATCGTGAATTTTTATGAAGAAGTGAACCCCAGAATTGATTCTCTGATGTGGAATTCATGTTCTCTGCCAAATTTCAATAACCTTAGACACGTTTATAGAGCTGCTGATTTTTCCAGTGAAAACTTTCTCTGGAGATGAAAAAACCCTAGAAGCCAAAGAACATCTGCTTTTTTGTAAGATGGGACCCAGACAATTCCTTTGTTCCTTTGTGCCCTTCCGTATCAGCCAAATATCAGCACTGCTTCTTGTCTTTGCCATTATTATGTTTATCAATTATGTCAAAAACTCTTTTTACAGTCAACACTCTTCAATTAAGTAATCCTCACAAAATGCAGTAATAAATCTGAGTAAGTGAAAAAATTTACAGTTCTTAAAAGCACTATTTTTAAATCCAACATTTGCATTCTGCATCAAAGCAGCAAAGAATAGTTCATAATATTAGATTGGTATTTCTAAACACCAGTTTAACCCAATAGTACAACATTAAGAAGTAAGCAGTTCTAATAATAATTTGTCTGAGACGTCTTAACTCGAGAACTAAATGCTCTTCTTCGGACTTTGTGAGACACTTCTTTCTTTTATGTTGCAAGCAATTGAAGACTCATCCCTCTTCAGCTGCTCGCTCTTTGAAATTTAATTTATTAACTAATCCGATATAATTATATTGCACTGTAAATAAATTGCGACATACACGTCTCATTAAAAATTACAGTAACAATTACTGTCTTTGCGGGATTAAATCCTGCAAGAAAATAATTTAAACCGAAGGCTTAATCCCGCAAATCACAGTTAATATGGTTTGGAAAATAAGGTGGCTGCTTGTCAAGCTCGACTGCTTCTGGTTATCTGATGTCTTTTCTGCTGTATCTTTTCCACAAATGTTAGAAATATGGGACTAATTCTTGATAATAATGTCATTTTCTCTGATCACTTCTCTCAGTTAACTCGCTTCTGCTATTATCACCTGAAACAATTAAGAGCTGTCAGAAGCTTTGTCGAGATCAGTTTTACTATTTATGGTTCATGCGTAGATGTACGGATGTATTGATTACTGTTACTCAGCGTTTGCTGGCTTGATGAATACGCGATTATTTGGCCTCCAGTCAGTTTTTAATTCTGCAATCCACATCTTTTCGTTCTTTCTTGTCATCCAGGTCTTTCACTGACCTCTGTATGCCTCTATCTGAAGAATAACCTTAATTCCTCACTTTTGAAACCTAATTTTTGACGCGTCTTAACCACCTTCTGGTAGTCAGTAATCATATTACAGATTACAATCCAATTCCTTTAAGAAGTAAAAAGCTGGCTGTAGATCTATATAAGGGCTTCATCTACTTTCGTTTAGTGTAATAACAAAATGTCTTTGTGACCACAATCAATAATCCCTTAGATTCAACGAGTTTCACCTCATCAAGTCAACAAATTCGACTGACGTAATCAAGACGTCACGAATACATAATCACCATACGACAATCAGCGTTCTCTGAATTACGACACTGTTAGTTCTGGATAAATATCCCAATTGACATTAATTAGCACCAAACAATAAATTTATTGGTACTTTGCACCTTTCCAAACAATTGACGATATCCCGGAAGAGCCCACAATTTATGCGACGTCTTTAATTCACTGGACAACAAATTTTTACAAAAGTCATGTTACTGAAATGAAATTAGTCAGTTCTTATCAATTTGTATGTGCTGAACACGAATATGACAGTGAAAATGCCGAATTGGCTCTAGTTTTCTTTTGTAATCTGAAATGAAGTAATTTTATATCGCACAATGCATGCCAATAGTGATACACTTACAGTTAATATTTGTAAAAACCAGGTCATAGACTAGTTCTTAGATATTTTTGCCTGTCTCTTGTACAGCTGTTCGGGAGCATCTCTGCGGAGTGTCCAGCAGTAGTCAGCCAACATTGTAGTGGACCATTTTCCCTGGTACCTTTGCTCCATTGTTGCGATATCTTGATGAAAACGTTCGCCATGTTCGTCACTAACCATACCACAGTTGTCAGGGAAGAAATCCAGATGGGAATGAAGGAAATGCATCTTCAGAGACATATTGCAGCGAAATTTCTGGTACTGCTTGAGCATGTCTTCTACTAGTTCCTTGTAGTTTTCTGCCCTAACATTCCCCAGAAAGTCTGTAGACACTAGACGAAAAGCATTCCATGCTTGTTTCGCATCACCCTCCAGCAAGTTGTTGAAGCGGTCATCTTTGAAGAGTTCTCTAATCTGAGGACCCACAAAAACTCCCTCTTTAATCTTTGCTTCGCTGAGTCGAGGGAATTTTTCATGCAGGTATCGGAAAGCTGGCGAAGTGCGGTCCATGGCTTTCACGAAGTTCTTCACCAAACCTAGTTTGATGTGAAGGGGTGGTAGTAGGATTTTGTGAGCCTCGACCAGAGCTGGGTGCTGGATATTCTTCTGTCCAACTGCTATGTTTTGTCTGGGAGTCCATTCCTTCCGCACGTAGTGCAACTCTCTTGCTCGGCTATCCCACTCACACAAGAAACACATATATTTTGTATATCCTTGCTGCAGTCCCATTAAAAAAGCAAATACCTTCAAATCACCACACAGGTGCCATTTGTACCTGTTATAGTCAATGGAATGCAGTAGCTGTTTTAGGTTATCGTATGTCTCTTTCATGTGGACAGCATGCGCTAATGGAACGGTTTCCATTGTGCAAGAGCACAGCCTTAAGACTCAGTGTTGAAGAGTCTACAAAGAGTCTCCATTCTTGTGGGTCATGAGTGATCTGTAAGGCATTCACGAGGTCGTCAATATTGAAACAGAATACCAGATTATCTTCCTTCATAAAGAAAGGTTCCAGCTGCTGATGGCGCTTTCTATATGAAGTAATTGTGACATCTTCTTCTAGAAGATTTCATTGTTGGAGTCTTGATCCTAGCAATTCTGCCTTGCTTTTGGATAAGTCCAAATCACGAACAAGGTCATTTAGTTCTTCCTGTGTTATTCTGTGTGGGGTTGATGATGCACCACAGTGAATATCGGGATCACTGCACGCTGACGGACCAGGAGAAGAACATGTCGGCTCACCCTTGTCCTCATCAGATGAATCAAGGAAAATATATTCTGCTGGAGGTTCTGGAATAGGAAGTCCATCACCATGTGGAACTGGGCTCAATGCTGACGGAATGTTTGGGTAGACTATTGTCGACTTCTTTTGCTTCGTTATTCCACCGGAAAGAGGAGGAACCAAGCAGAAGTAACAGTCATCTACGTGGTTGCTTTGCTCTCTCCACACCATGGGAACTGCAAACGGCATTGATGGTCTTTTGCCATTCAACCACTGTGAAAGCTGTGTTGTACATGTAGCACAGCATATATGCGGGGCCCATGGCTTGTCTTGGTCACCAACCTTGCATTCGAAGTAAGCATGATATGCCTTCTTGACTTGATAAGTGATACTTTTCTTCTGGTTGGCAAATGTCACTTCCCCACAAATGTAACAAAAGTTGTCCACAGTATTTACGCACTTCCGAGGCATTACTGTTCTGTATTGTATCTAAATGGATAAAGTAATAATAGTTTTATAAAACAGTAACTTAAACTGTCTCGCACAAAGTCTGTAATATTGTAAATGCTCAACCGTTCCGACTCGCTTTATATAATACACTGCTGACGTCATCTTACGTCAGCAGCCGACTGGCTGTAGTTTTACATTGCATCAGAAAATGACGTAATCAACTGTGCATGATGTGTCCATGATGGGATTATGCAATGAGGTGGAATATTACATCATTCTAGTCCTACTCCAGTCCTACTGCATAAATTTACATGGTGAAACATAAAAAATGAACTATATGAAATATTTTCAAAACGAGAGCCAATAAAAATTTTTTATGGTTATATTCGTGTTCAGCACACCAAGATGCTACACATTAGGGCCTTTTCCAGTCAGTAACGATTTCTATGTTGACCAGTGTTATTTTGTTTTGGTCTGGACGCAGAGATAGTTTATTGTAATTGTTACAGGCGATAGAATACGTATACTTTCAGCAATTTTAGATTTTAATGTTCAAAAACTAAGAACTGAATTCACATATATATTTACAATGTCAGTGATTTAAAGTTTTATGATCCATTCATTTAATTTTGATGCAACACAAAATCATAATCAATTGGGCTAATGTTATGTGGTTATAAATTATTCCCCATAAAGATTTGTGCATTTCGTGCGACCTAGCACGTTCATGTGCCGTTCACTCCGAGTTCGGATTCAGCAAGGACTTTTCTCTATATCTCAATCTTTGTCGATTTGTAGTAGAATACTGAAGAGTTTCTGTTAGTCGAACAGATATTTCATGCCTCGACTAATGACCCGTTTTTCTAACAAATTCATTCAGAATAACTCGACTTTGATGACAAAGGATCGAATTTCAATTGACTTTAATACAAGAAACAAATCGTCTTTGAATCTTGTTAATTACTGAGAAATGCGTTACTTCTTAGTTTTACTGTTCAACGCTTAAAACAAGTATCTGTATTAAGTCTATGAATAAATAACCTGTCATATATTGAGTCCATTATTGTAAATTAAGGAGCACCGCTACAAAATACACCTAATAGATAAAATTATTAGTAACACAACATTACTGTATGATACTTTGCACGCCATCAGAATTACTTTTAAAGTCAAGTTCGCATAAAAGGTTATATGGCTCCACGCTAACAGTAAAATATTCCGACGAATGAAGCCTAGCAGTCATTTTCTTGCTCTTGACGGCAGATCATTGAATATCCCTTAGGATTCAGTCTTTGCCAGCGCCAAGTGTCTTCGCCTAAAAGCAGTGCTGAAAGTTTAAATAATTCTGATATGCATTCGATCATCCATTTATTTAGGTTACGTCATAATTACATAAAAGTGCGTCCATGTGTTTGATCTTATTTCATCGTAATGACTTACGGAAGAGAGGCACTGTTCGGCCAAGGAGCTTATGTTGCACATTGCAAGTCAACGTACTTAAGCAGATGGGCCGACCAGCTTTTATGTTGGACCGTAGTTCGGACCATGGGAAAACCAGGCCACCTTTGCGCAGCAGAACGAAGAAATCTGCGGTCAGGAATAGAAGAGACTAAGATGAAAAGCTCTTAAAGATATGAAGGTACAGAGCATCCAAGACAGTTACGTATCATTAATATCTTAAACTCAATGCATTTCTTCATGGGTAACCAGTGCAGTTCTTCCCACATAAAACACGATACAAGGCCAAACCTAGCTTACCCCTAATCAGCCGAGCTGTAGCACCTTAAACAAATTGTAGCCGATTAATGCATGAAAGGGTTAGACCAGCATAACTGGCATTGCCATAGGTATCCCTGGTCTATATGAATGTGTGCATTAGGGTGGAGGCATCCTGAGTGGTAAGCGAACGGCGTATAATACGAATCTAGTGCAGGTAGTGAAAGCAGTTTTCACATGGTCTGCTTACATGCACTAGTTAATTTCTTGGTCCAAGCTCACATCCAGATCACGCAAAATACTGGAGAAAATAAGCATCTAGAAAGTAAAGATTAATTAAGCAAATCGATTTTATAGATCTACCCACAACGCCAAGCAAGATAAAGTGAATAGCGAATAGACGTCATCCTGACACGAAGCACCTCCATTATCTGAAAAATTTTCTCCACAAAAGAAATAGCCTCTACAGCTAGGACATTAACACGAGTATCACTAACCTACTGATAAACTGCAACCCCTCCACTAAGAAGAAAAGGGCAAGAATAAAATCAATAGGATAAAGGAAATTGAGAAAGGCCTAACGACAGTTGTTTGGAGCTTCTCATTGAAATAAAGGGGCCGAGCACGTTCGAAAGCGATGACTTAAGCCGTTGATAGCTGATTTTCTCTCATAGATCATCTTCTCTCAGCAGAACGTATTCTTTTCTCTAACAAGCCGTTCGTTTCTGGTATGCGTTGGATACAGGCAACACGGCTCTCAACGCTGCGCGTTCGTCTGAAGCGTCGCTAAAGTCGTCTGACCTGAACGAAGCACCCTGATCGATCGTTTTCGTTTTTTTTTGGTCTCAGCTTTTTTTCTTATTTTTCACGACTGGATTAATTATTTTATGATTAGGTTACTGCAAATATTTAAAGAAATCAATTTCCACTATGTGACAATTTTCTATCTAATGCTGCATGGAACATTCTACGTCTAGACTCACACATATCAGCAAGTGTTTTCTCTGCTTTCCATTCCATTTCTTTCATTGCCTACTGTGAATCAGCATAAAGTGTTCCAACATCACCATTTCGTCGACCAACAACACGGTATGGAATCTGGAAGATAATGCACTCAAAACTTCTTAATTGATATTTCCCATTCAAATTTTTCCAAAAATTTAAACCGCTATTTGCTGTGCTTTTTAAATTTCGCGATGACTGATTGATATAATTATTGTAACCGTAAAACGTTTTACAAGTCACGAATGAATATAAACGGCTTTATAACAGAAATTAAAGCTTACGATATCTGATTACGTGCCCAGCAGCTCTGGCAACTATGAACGTTTAATTTTGACGGTTTTAGGGTGTTCGTCCGTATTGTGAGTTGGTTTTCCATTGATGAGTCAGCATGTTTTAAAGAAGCTGAGGGATGCCTTGATTACAGGCATTTGTAACGGAGATTTTAAATGACGTAAAGTTGATGAGTCATCGCGTTGTTGATTCTTGGGCACTTCTGCATCGCATTCCTGTGATTGGCCGGCGTGTGTATTGTATTGTATTTGACAACTTATATAGCGCTTCTTACAGAACAAACTACGCAGAGGCGCTTCCAGTGTGAGAGCCCCTGGGAAATAAAAACGCCTTTAAAGAACGAGCTGACTGAGCTCTATTAACAACAGTGACCCTAGCACGAAGAGATAGCGAAAGTTCATCCCATAAAGATGGGCCAACAACAGCAAAAGCCCTCTGCTCAGCAAAGGAGGACTTAACACAAGGAACAAATAGATACATACGATCTAAAGAACGTAAAGGGCGGGATGAGGTACTAGATTGTGGAGGCCGGATAAGATCACAAAGATATTTTGGAGCCTGGCCCATGCGAGCTCTTATTACCAGTGACAAAAGTTTAAATTGAATTCGAGATTGGATAGGAGCCAATGAAGTTGCTGAATGATGTAATCAGATATATGAGAGAAACGAGGAAGACGTGATATTAACCTGGCCGCAGAATTTAGTACTGATTGAAGGGAAGACAGCCGATACTTAGACAAACCAGCAAGTACAGAGTTGCGGTAATCAATGCGACAGCATATCAGGCATGAATCATAGTAGTAAAGACAGAGGAAGAAACAGAACGACGAACAACTCTTAACCCATTAGTGCCTGATTTTTCAAAAACGTATTAATTCACTTTTAGTTTGTTGTATATACAGAATAAACATATGGAAAATATTAATTTCATCAATGCTTATATGATATGTGAATTTGAGCTACTTTTATAAACGTCCCATTTTTGGGACGGTAGGCATAAGAGGGTGGCTGAACTAATGAACATGTAACCACAACCAGAACTTGCATTCTGGCATCCAATAAATGTCAAATCAGTTTAATTAAAACAAGAATGTCCATGAGTATAATGAATGTCATAATGAGACACTCGTGTGTCACGGGTAGCTCGTTCGTCTACAGTTCTCAAACTATTTAGACAGCAAAAATACTTGTATTTATCTAGTCTAAGAAAATAATATATTATTACTAATAGTACAAAATTAATAGTAATACAACATGTAATAGCACAGTCTAATATTACAGAACACAGTTACCGAGTGTCTCATTGTGACAGCAGGGCTTACAAACATGCCACTTGTCTATTTTTTATTCCATTTCATGAAACTGGTGAAGGCAGTCAATGTACAGGCCATCGTTGCACTTCTTGCATTGTTTTTTGAACTCGAGACTACGAACTGCACAACGTCTTTGCATCTCCATTGCACTTCAATTGCTTCGATGTAGAGTTTGCCATCCCTGTGGACCATTTCCTTTCTTTTTTTCTGGTTGGATGTTGGAAAATATGAAATAATGTTCGTTTGGTCTCCGTGGTAGGCTTAGTCGAGCTGCTCTCCGACGAAGTATTTGCTGCAGTCTTCATCATGGTTGACATATCACCATTGAGGTATTCGCAAAGACGCAGTGATGGCTTGAACAGTCTTCGCCGTGAACTGGTGATTGACGAAGTCTCTGTCACAGCACCTGCTAATGAAGTCTCTGCAGTACCATCTGCAGTCCAACAGCTAGATCCCGATGTCTTTGCCACAGTACACCACGGATAGTCTTCGCCTAGAACCATTGGTGGTGGAAATTTTGGCTGTATCTGACACTCTCGTACCTCGGTGAGTCTCTGCTGCAGAATCATCTGCAGTCAAATAGCTGGTCAGCAGTGATTCCGTCACAATCGTTGCAACTGTCGATGTAGACAGTATGTGATTCATCACCTCCATCAATCCTGAAGTGTTCTTCTCCCCTTCTCACATTTGCTACTGCCTCTGCTCCCAGTTGTGTGTAAGTCAGGTTATGACACGTACCTTCATCTTCGTCGCCACTATCCTCATTGCTACAGTTTGGATCACAGTACGGCGTGATATTTCTGCACACATGTAGTCGTCATCTTCTAGCACTGCCAGAACCTGCTGAACAGTAAATCCTTTCTGCCTCGACAGATAAGTTTCACCATAACAAACAGCATATAAATTTATGTATTTTAAGATCAAAGCATGTGCCCAAATTGAAAGACTCTTGAGCCAGACTGCACAGCCCAAATTGAGAACAATAATATGGAACTTTACAGGCCTAGTCAGCATCAATTCTAGAAATCAAATAAAGACCTTGCAATACATATAGTACATGTGTTGTGAAGGACAACGTAAATTATGCATATGAACATAATAATAACTCAGAAATTCATGTATGGAATTTTGTAAGCTTGAAACTTAGTCCTACAAAAACGCCCACCCTCTCGTGCCTAGCGTCCCATAAATAGGACGCCCCGTCAAGCAGCACTAAAATTTCCATAATGACTGTTTAAATTAGACAAGGTTATTGAAACAGTTGCAAAACATACTGACTTTCTTTTTTGTTACGATAAACTTGTCGAATTAATGATTATATCCGAAATAATGAAGAATTAGTATGTATAAATCTCACAACAAGCTACGGTACGTCTTTGCAATAATCAAACGCCATCAACACGCTCAAAAATTACTCAAGTAGACCAACATTAGCCCAGAAATGTTGTCTAGAGTCTGACAAACAATTTGATATAAATACTTGTCAAATTAATGGATATTTGAAATTATTCGAATTTTTAAACTGCCCGTCCCATTTATGGGACGCTAGGCACAAGTGGGTTAAGCGCCTTAATTGGTAGTAACAAGACCGAGTCAAACTAGAGACATGTTTTACAAAGGTAAGGTTACAGTCATGTATAACGCCCAGGTTACGAACACTAGACGAAAACATAAAATGGGGAAGCTTCAGATAAGCAAGAGTAGTCAATCTGAGCGAGACGGTATTTAGAACCAAACCAGATCAACTGAGTCTTAGCAGGATTAAGGCGAAGACGATCGCAGGACATCCAATGTTGAATATCGTGAGTCAGGGCATCAATCTTACCAACAAGAGCAAGTTGCGCAGATGGAGGTTCCTGAACAAAAGCCTGGACATCATCAGCGTACAAATGACCAACAGCCAAGTGTTTAGTAAAGAGGGAAGGGGTATCAGCAGTATACAAAATGTATAATAGAGGACCAAGGACCGAGCCCTGGGGAACACCAATATCAACTTTAGACCAGGATGTACGGGAGTCCCCAAAAATAACCATCTGTGTTCGACCGCTAAGATAAGAACGAAACCAGTGAAGAGGAGTATCATGGAGGCCAAAAGATAGCTCATGTACAATAGATATGGTGATAAAACATCTAAAATGTCCAAAATAACAAATGGAGGAAGAGGATCAAGTTCACATGACTTTGTATTAGATAATCGAATAATCCGACATAGCTCCGACTCCGATATCGGACGAAAGACATCGAAGACGGATCCAGTAACGGAGAACTGTGGAGTCGGAGACCCCGTAGTAGCTGCACAGTGACCCTGAATCTTCTCGGTTTGGAAGGTAAGAAAGTCACTAGCGGCGAATGACGGCGTACCAGACGAACGAGTAGCAAAAGACCTGAAATAGATGACCAAAGACGCTTTGGGCCCTTTTCGTGACGGGTGACTTTCACCTCCCAGTATTCAGCTTCCTTCCGTCGGTATAGGCGATGAAAAGATCTCAGCTGAGCGATCCATTCTGAGCGATGGACAGGGTCCCTTCTACGACGGAAACGTCCCTCCAAACAACGCGTCCGTCTGCGAAGTCGACGACAGTCACCATCGAACCAGACAGCCTGGATTTGACGAACCGCGGAGGAAGTAACTTATCCAAGAGATCAGTGTTCGTGCTGTGATTCTTGCTCAGGATGTATGTATTATGTGCCTGTGATTGATGGGCGTTCGCTCGTATATAGAGTTCAACGGGCATCAGGGCTAATTCATATTCTTGTCCGGTATGATTCTGCTGACGCGGCTGGCTTGAGTCTAAAGGCTATAATCTGGATAGGAAGGACTCAAGAGAATGACTAGAGACAGTTCATCCTGTATTCAGTTGGTTAGCTCTCTCTCTATATATATACATATATACATATATTATATATATATGCCTAATGGTTTTAATGTTGGTGACAGAAGTACCATCATTACTGAAGTGTTGAATATATATAGAGAAAAATACCAATTTCTGGTATTTTCTCGAGTTAATGGGGAATCGGGAAATTCTACGATCGAAGCTCAACGATTGACGACTCAAGAAGTTCACCGCAATGTTTATTTTGAAGTTTTTAAACTTTAATCTTTTATTCGCCGACACCGGAAACTTAGATATTGCAACAACGCTCATTCATTATTATATATTAAGCATATATCTGAACAATTTTGAATTTATGCTGAAAAGATTGCGTTTATATATTTATAATGTGTCGCTATTAACATTCTATCTATGCTGGTAAGATGAGACAGTTAACTACGCGTTTAACAATTTATTCATTTATCATTTAACATTAGGTCTACAAACTGTTGAGGTGGCGTGAATATGGGAGGTCTATTGCCCGTATAACCCATTAGCCCAGCTTTTCTACTCGATCGCCATCCTACCCTTGAAACTCGGCTCACAGTTATGTTGACAGACTCCTACTTTCTCACGTCAAGTCGAAATATCTGTTTCAAGATCTTCTACTTCTGCACATTGGACGACTAAGAGAAATCTATCCTGGTCTAGAGCTGACTAAGCTCTCGTAGACGATAAGTTTTCCAGAACATAAACTCTCTTTGCAGTTCTTGCCCTCATGCTTTGAAGCTTCATTTGTCTTAATCATAATTTGTTCGTCAGGTATGTGATTTCCTCTACACGAACTTTTTACCTTCTCTGCACTCGCTTGACTAACCGGTCAAACGACGTGCCCTCATATAGGAGCGCAATACTCCAGATTCATCTAATTAACTGGCCTGCTGCACTAGGAATTTAAATTTTTAAAAACATTTACAATATGCTAACAGCAATACAGTACAACTGGCACAGCAAAACAAAGCGCAAATACTCTGAAACCTTACTACTGATGATTTGCACTAACAGTGAGGTTCTGAACAACAATAGACCCAAGGTAGATCCAAAAGATAAAAGAATTTATGTTGCTTAGATCGAATTATTGAACTATATTGCCAAAATTACAATTAGGCGAAATTAGAAGTTGATTTTCATATATAGTCTCAAGTATTGTCTAAGCTAATACAGGAAGATTTAATTTTACTATATTATAACAAATAGACCAATCACATCAATACACAGGTACCTGTTTTCCTGATGCTTTCTCGAACGCTTGTACTATCTGCAAGACAGAATAGCCATTTCCGGTGCCAAGATTGTAAACCTAAAGGAGAAGAAAACTTTGCAACAGCGTGTCGTAACACAGAAAAGAGTTTATAGGAAAATTCTAACCAGTAACACCATTAGCAAAGTTAGTAGGGTGAGGGATTTTGTACGAGGAGATGCACGCAGGACTATATGAGCCAGGGAATTTTGGATGTGTTGGAGCTTTTTGAGTTCAAGATCTGAGATACCTGCAAAAACAGAGCTGGCATAATCATGACGAGAACATATTAGAACAGGATATGGTTTGTGACATGTCTTTGGTAAGAGCTACCCTGATACGATAGAAACAAGATTTGCAGAGGTTATTAAAGTGGGTCGGAATGTGAGATTGCTTCCAGAGATAGCCAAAGTGTTTTGACAGTGTTTGAAAGCAGCACAGCATTGCCAGCTAGATCAATGCTGGAATGAGAAAAGAAAGCAAGCATTGGATTGAGCCAAAATCATTAAAGCAGAACCATCTATGAACAGACGACAGGCACTCCAATTTTTACCTTGCCTGACTGGTCACTGGTTGACCGAGCAACGTAATGCGGAGTATCATCAGCGTACTGGTGTAACTTGATTAAAAAAGTGGTTTGCATTGTGCGGCTGATTGGTGAAGATTGCGAATAGTAAGGGGCCAAGGACAGATCCCTGTGAAACATCAGCAGTACAGAAAGAAGGATGAGACCGAACAGAACCAATGCCCGCTTGCTGAGACCGATTGCAGAGGTAAGAAGCTAGCCAGTCTAAGGCAATCCCAGACGCATCAGAGCTCTTGCTGATTCTAGAAAGAAGCTGGTGGTCAACATTGTCAAAAGCTGCATTAAGGTTGAGGCACACTGAAAGGCATGTCTTTCCAGTATCAATGGATGAGAATATGGTGTCCAGTGTGAAGGTAAGAGAAGTTTTAGTTTAGTTGCCTTGGCGATCACGTTTGAAGTAAAGGCGTTACTAATGCAGGTAGAATTATGTGGAAAAACAGCCGTCGGCACAAGACGCGTTGGCCAAGTATACGATCAGATGGGAGAAAACATCACAGCAAGAGATAGTGAGTCATGTAGGTATGATGTCCATCGGAGAGAATTTAGGAACAGTGTGATTTAGAAGAGACCGGACTTTAAAGTATGTGACAAATGGTATGTCATTAAACGTAGTGCCAAGGAAGCAGGCCAAGCAGCAGGTCATTCCATCTTAGAACAGTAGTCCACTGAACAATTTTACATGTCAAATTTTTGATTTCATTAGCAAAAATGAAGCAAAATAAGAAAATACTTTCTGGTTCTCTTGTTCTTAGCGCTTCCTAAGAATATCACCTATTTTTCAGCGTGAATGATGTTAACGTTCATTTTGAGTAGAACTATTTTCCACTAAGGCTTCCGCACATGGGCAGAGCCCAACAGCCGAATTCTCACCAGTAGTTTTTCTTAAATTCATTTGTCCATTTTGTTATTTTAAGCTACTTTTCAATTTCTAACGCCCTATTTTCTAGTTTATGTTTCCATTCAATTGTGTTGCTTTGCGCATTCCTTGCGCACCGATTGGTGCCGACCAAAATGTGGAGGTAGGCAACAACTTTCCAGATACTTTCTCTTTGAAAAAGAACAGAATTTAAACATTTGCCCACTTAATATATTAGTTGGTAAAGCGAAAAACTAATTATTGCCTGTAAAACCTGAAATCCGCAGTTCTCTTTGAGTTTCTTTAAAGCAGCCACATGGCCAACTGCTAGATCAACGACATGGATGTAATCTCTGATTCCTGTTGCAAGAAATAATTTCTCTGTTTGTTTAGCAATTGTTAGACTCTTTTGTTTCCCTAACTATTAATTATTAAGTTCTTTCTATTTCGGCATACATAACTATAGCATTTCCGATCATCTTAAACGCAATGCATTTTCCACACATAGATACATCTCGTTTAATGATCCCAATTCAAGAACGATACATGTTACAAGCATGTACAATTGACAGGGATGAAAAAGGCATACCCGGAAGGAACAGAAGTCCCGCTTACTTAAGGTCACCTGTTACTTAATAGGAGATGGCTGTTAACATAACTATAGCACAACGTATTCTTTGTATTAATACAAAAACAGTAACTGTCAAAGAGCAAAATGAAATAGACAAATATTCAACTTCAAATATGCTGAATTGCCTTAGTAACTACGGTAATATAGAAAACCAAAAAATCAACTAACTAACAAGAAAATCTTATGTCTATCATACCGAACGAAAATGTGACGCGCTTATGAATAGGGTTTTTCTGGAAGATATAGCAGAGATTGACTACTGAGTGAGCATAACGGAAAAGTCCGTGTCTTCATATGTCTAGCCTGATGACCTTATCATAAAAGCAGGAATGAAGTTTAAATTGATAAGGAAATAGACCGTATAGTCAAACAATAATTTACAGAGCTGAGATAACCTGTTCCATCTGGAGTATCGTAATCGTTGCCAAATACACTCAGCTCATCACGCCAACCAACCGCGACCTGTGCGATGTAAGGCATCAAGTTGTTTGGTGGACCACACGGATCTTCACCAATTAGTCCAGACTTGTGCGCTCCAACGGGATTGAAATAGCGCAGACTCACGACATTCCAGTGCTGGAAACAATAGTTGCCTGTTAGAAGCGACCACTAATGGACATTCACAGGCTAAGCTGGAAAATACTGAATGTGACGTAACCAAATCGAAAGTCTACATGAAATAAGTGAACTGTCTTAGCTGTTTAGTCGAGCAGTTGCTGAAGCTTCAACCCTGTTACTAGAACATCACATACATAACACATACAAAATGGTGACGTGCTATAGTAATTGAAATGACATTTTTCGATCCATTCATAAATTCGAAAATTCACTTGATACAATGAATTGAACAGTTTACATGTTTGATTAAGTTGTGTAGGCCTACTTCACTGACAAGAAAACCTTTGGAAGGATCGGAAACTTCAGTTACCCGACTTAGTTTATTTGGTTTTTGACCTTTTATGAGCCAGCCTAATCTACAATATAATGACGCAAATTGCACTGAGATACACATTTTCTCGGCTGTCGGGCTTATGGTTTACCGAAACTTTGTCCATAAGGGCAATACATATGAAAGTAACCAAAGTTTACTTTATGTCGTCAAATTTCGACCGAATTCGAATTTATATTTTCTCAAAAAACATGGCCATTCACGTGTAAAAATGCTAGTAGGTTACATTTGGTATGAGTAATTGAAACAGTTGTTGACCATATTTGAACAAAATGTTCGAAACAGAAATATTTAAAATTTTATCAGTGAATCTTATTTTTAGAATAAACAATTCTAAACTTACCGACATGAAAAAAGTTTAATTAATATATATGCGAATAGACAAAAAAGCGAATTTAACATAAAAACCAAATTATTTTATTACTAAAATAAAGACAACGTATTTACTAATTTTACGTTTTTAGCTCATATGATAGATGATGGGCGCGATGGTCTAATCGATTGGGCGCTTAGCCTGTAATTCAACGACTGCGGTTTCCAGCCTGCTGCGCGGACCATATAAAATTGATAACCAAATTAGACAGCCTACTCGCTAAATGGGGATTAATCGTAAATAAGCAACTGATCATTCGAATAGATTAATTTGTACTGATTGAACGAATTCAATTGTTCTCAAGATATGCGAGAAAATAGCTATTGTCTAGAAGAAAAGCTGATGTTATTCTAAATAACCTCACAATTTAAGAATGAAATTGTGAAGTCTCCAGCTAATATTTGTTGCTGCGTCACGTGTGCGCCTTCGGGAAGGTGCTTCAAACACTCCTAATTGTTCCTTAAGGTGTATGGGCAATCTAGGCGGCCCGTAGGCGATTAAAGGACAAAAGATTTATGTTTTTCTTAATTTTAGGTGCCCTAGTCTCGAAATGATCGTTTTACAGCGCAATATGAGTTGTATGATGATTGCCACTAAACAAAAATGATGAGCATTAACGGCGATATAATAGAAATGATGCCGGACTATTATTGTAATAAATACTAAACTCTAATTTATTTTTACTAAGATTAATGGCGCTTAGCAAGATTTCCTGCGTCATTTCTATCGCTTCACTGTTAACGCTAAATCTGTGAAGGTTTTTTACACCAGACCATTAACAATAATAAGCAAGTTTATTGTTCAAAAAAACAGAATAAACATTGCAAATGTAACTAACACAAGCAGATCTGGATGCAAAGGTATATCCAAAAGGGGTCAAGATCCCACTAGAATCCTACGAACTTACCAATGCTTCAACCTTTGCAATCCCTACGCAAGTCTTTAACTGAAAAATGAAGACAATCCCCCTCTGCAAATCCTATCCTGATTTCTCCTCTGCCCCAACCACGTTCGCCGCTCCAATTCTAAACCCCACACACCGTATTCAACCTGCATAACCTTCAGATTTTGACCTAGAACCTTACCTGCTTATCGCTTCTGTTTTGACTGAGCGCCTGCTGACCAGCTGATTCACGCGGCTTAGCTTTCTTTGGGTGCTGTAGAAATCTCGAGTCTACGATTACAATTGATATCGATAAAATAACGAAGTGCTTAGGAAATATAATATCGCTCTTAGACAGTGAGAAGAAAATTAATATGGAACCAACTGGTGTAAGCATACTTGCCACTACACCTCTTATCAATGATTCCACGGTTGTAATATCGTTAAAACGTACCGATTCCGCTGAGCAAACATCCCGAAGAATCTGCTCTATGAAATATTTCGTTCTTCCATAGGCGTTCGTACAGGCACCTGTTGGACTGTTCTCGTTCAGCGGAAGGGATTGCGGGCTTCCGTAGACAGTACACGAACTGGAGAAGATAAGGTTGAACACCTGATACTCGCTCATCACCTCCAGCGAAATAGTCAAATGAAATGAATTACTTGCATATATCGAACGATTTGTATAGCGCTTTTAACTACCTCGAAAAAGCGCGGCTTATACTGCCATGTGGCTGGTCTAAAACTGCCCAACTTAAGGTAAAAGAACATGTAATAGTAATCGTAAACTCAAGACTTATACAGCGCCCAATAAAAGCCAAGTCGCTGGAACCACCTTATTCATAGACGCCCAGTCAAATCAGAATCGATAACCAAGAAGGGTTCGTTCGGTTCGAGGTCAAGATGCAAGAGCCAGGGAGACGGGCACTCAGACGGCTACGGTGGGTATTGTTTGGTATTGAATCTTCTAATCGTAATCGTAATCGTAATCTCGAGATTTCTACAGCGCTCAACGAAAGCTAAGTCGCGGGAACCAGCTTATTCACAGGCGCTCAGTCAAAACAAAATCGATAGGCAAAAGGGTCAAGATCCAGGAGTCAGACAGTCAGACAGTCGGACGGCTACGGTGGATGGTGTTTGAAATTGAAGCGAGAAGAGAGATAAGGAGAAGAGGAAGAGTCAGGATAATATTTCTGGAAAAGAAATGTTTTCAGTCTTGGGTGAAAGACCAGCGCAGAAACTGAAAGAGGTGAAGTGTTGGAGAGTTCTTATGATGGATCAGATAATTGTCGTAATTCTGGCGGGAGTTTATTCCAGAGGGATAAGGCAGGGTTAGGGTTAGGTTAGGGTTAGGGTTACGGAATTTCTCTGTCGAGTTAGGAAAGTTTGCAGAGTAGAAATATTGCTAGCGTGACTGTGATTGGCACAATTGTAGTTATTTTAAATTAAACTACGAAAGTAAATGTATTACGAACCAGCAGGTAATTTTCTGCATATTTCATCTACATTTTGAGGCATATAACCCCTAATATTAATGAAGTCATAAAGCTTCTCAGAGTTTTACGTCGTTAGCTTGTTGAGAACTTCTAAGACTTGTGACGTCTTTACCAATAGGACAAAGTGTTCAGGAAAATAGCTAGTTTGGGTAGTTTTGCTAGGTGTTTGTCATCAGAGTTAATATATACAGCTTAAAAGCGAATTCAACGAATACACACGACGAAATTAAGACTATAACCCACCTCTAGCAACGATAGCACTCCTTGAATGTTGTTCTTGTAGTACATAAATGGTTTGTCGTACGATTCTCACACCGCCTTGTATCCAGCAAAGTGCATTACAGCATTGAACACGTTCTGAATTTGAAAACGGAAATGCAGTATTTGCCAACAAGCAGCGGGTCTGATCCTAAGCCAAAGTGATAACTGCAAACTTACGATTAACAGTATAGACATGGGTAGAGCGTCTTACTTGTAATTGCGACCAATATGGATTTAATCCGTAGGCTAGAGGTTGTTGACTGAAGAGGTTTAATAGCTCGATATCGATACTAAAATTAATAGGCTACAGTCCACAAGAATCACATTGAAATTATGCAACGACTAATATAAGAGGCCAACTTAAAAATCTAAAGACTAAATAAGCCTATTTTTCAGAAATGTCGAAGGCGAGAATAGCAATAAATTTCTATAATTCTCGAAAAACAACTCGAAGAATTAAAAATGCACGAAGTCAGTAAAATAATTATGCCGTGAAGAAACTATGTGTAGGCTGGTACAGAAAGGCGTCCATGTATAACTCGGAACGTGTTTACTTTTGCAACTTTTGAAGCAGTAAGAATTAGCTATGTATTTGACTTATGCCCATCATGTAGACCTATGTATGTTTGCTTGCATGCATGCAGTATATATGTATGTATTATGTATGTATGTAACTGCAACTGTAATTAGAGTTTTTTAGCGCCGCTTAAAGATAAACTGATCAGAGGCGCTGTGGAAACTGAAGTTCATAAGCAATAAAGCACAACAAAAAGCGCATAGTGCTATGCATAATATTCCCAATTGGGAGGGGCTAACACACGTTCAGACGTCCAGAGCCGCACGGCATCGATGATGAGGAACGAAGGCAGACGATGTTGTCTGCCGCTGAGGGCAGACAGTTGCCTTAGCGTCCGACGCCAATCTCTTGCCGATGGAGGATGCGGCATCCGGATATCTTTCGAACCAGGTGAATTGTGGAGGAAGGTTGTCGCTCTGTGAAGTGTGCCACTAAAATGTCTCCTCCGGGCCGGAATAACGTGTCTTCCCGTCGGAAACTGTTTCCGAACAAAGTCTCCCTTACTGAAATGGAATCTCCTCATCTACGATAGAAATACCTCCGCCTCCCACTTAAAAACGACCCCCCATTTTTCGGTTTTTCTCCATTTTCAGTAGGATTAAAATATATTAAATATTGAAATAAATGAATTCCATATAGCGTTGTCTAAGTTCAGTTGGATATAGCATAGCCTAACATCATTTCTCGGTGAAGATCCAAGATGATATGGATCTATAGCATCAAGTTGTGGACTCAATTATCGTTCGACCATTTATTGCTGGAGACAGAAGCAGATGGCAAAAAATTGTCCGTCGTGCAGTCAATCCTCGGCTCGAGGACGGTTGAAGATAAGACAGCATCATTTAATAAGACCACATATTGTACGCAGCGGGTGATAAGGTTCTACGGTATAATCGTCGTTGTGACATACGTGTAGGTATATGTATGTATGCATGTGTAGCTGTCTACGTTATTTAATAACACGATCTTAAAGTGTTGACTTTAATTTTAAATGGGTTTTAGGTGAGTTCGACTTGTGCCTTTTGCAGTTGTTTATGAAGATAAAATATGATTCAGAAACCGCAAGATTCTTGCTAACATACCTCTTTAAAGACCTCCCTTAATGCACATTGGTCAAGAATATCTAGCTTGTAGAATTTTATTTTCTTCCCAGTTATTTCTTCCACACGTCTTAGGCTTTCTGTAAAACAACATTATGAACTGTTGCAAGAGAACTCAGATTGACAACGGATAGTTGTCTCGTTCTTCACATTAAGGCATAAAAACATATGACAAAGATTTAGACGAGATGAAGGACAGTAGAAATGCGCAGTGGAAGACTGTTTCTAAGATCAAATGCACAAAAAATAGTATCCATTCTAGTTCATAAACGGAAGTGATGGAAATGTATGCTTACTGGCTTTAGAATGCAAAGAGCTTGAACCGCCTGACTCTAGGCTAGAAGAAAATAATGCTTAGTCATCTTGAGGCCGTAACTACCATTTTTAATTGTATTTTTTTAATTTAAAGGAATATTTGTATAGTGCCTCCTCAAGAGAGGCTTATGAGAGTTGCTCCCAAGTTGACAGAAAACCAGGAACGAACAATATAGTTTTCAGCCGTTGACGGAATAGAGGTAAAGAAACTCAAAGGAACTCATGTCGTAAGGTGTTTGGCAACGTAATCCAGAAAGTTGGGACAACCACAACGAACTTTCTTTGCTGCACCATGAACGTTCGGGGCCGGGGAACAACCACATGACCATGTGTAGCAAAACGAATGGATTTTCTGCTAGGAAGGAATGGACTAGGCCGAAACACATAATTCCCTATGAGCTGAGATATGGACTTGAGACTGATTCTGCTGTCAAAGAAACCAATGCAAAGTATGACTCGTAAAATCAGTGCATCTCGTCGAACATCGTGACAGAAGCACTTACACATTCGACCTTTAAAAGACGACAATACTGTAATTGAGGGACTTTAGGCGGAAAATTTGAACGGGAAGATGGATGCAGTGAGAAGAGACATCATGCACTATGCATCTGTAAGATGGTTGCAGGTCCTCGATTGATGGTAATTTCCCATGGATATGTTTCTGCCCAGAAGCGCAATGATGTCACACACAGAAAGCTGTGAGTGTCGATGAACTCAGACTCAATCGCAAACCGTCCAGCTTTCTGTGCATGCAGCTGCGTGCCCAGCCTCAGCTGAGTATTTCATACCTGATTTGGTCGATCCAGACATCGGACATAGATAATAGGGTGGAGCTAAAAAATAAAATTAACATTTTGTGATCGACAGGGTGGGAGAAAGTTGCCTAATATGCACAGTAGCATGCACATGAAATAATATTGGATTTGGTTTACTTATTGAGGTGCCCCAGGCCATCAAAATAACCATGCTGATGAAAAATTGTCGTGTAAAGCCTCCATCCAAACGATATCTTACAAGCGAGTGTGTGAAAAGATCAGGTTTTTTTCAGCCAAGTATAGAAATCTATTGAAACCATTTAAGGGCAGACCAAATAATCCCCAGTACGCTGCAAATCTGGAAGATTTCTATAAACAAGACAGCTCTGAACTTTTTCACGTTGCTTTGTCAAATTATGATAAGAAAGTTCTACTTTAAGAAAAAACATTTGTATCCCATCAGCGATCGCAAAGACAGACGATTGGAGCATTGAACATAAGTATGACAAAAAAATTGAGCAAACTGGAAGAAAGACAACGCAAAGAAAAGGAACGAGTTTACAGACAGTTTAAAAGAAGATTTCAACTGAAAAGAATGCTATTGTGGAAGAACCTGTTGTTGGCCCATCAGCTTGTTAAAAATCACAGTTTGCATTTGACAGTTCTGACATGATGTGTTCTGACAGTTCAGCTATTGATAACAAGCTTGTTTGCATTGTAACATCGCCTTCTACTTCTAAGACTAACTCACAAATGCGAACGACTTTGAGTTATGTGGCAGGAGAATGTGACAGGTTTCTGATCGAAGTGCTTCTGCAATTTCAATTGTATTTTTGCAAGATGTTGGACTAGTACACGAAGATGAGAAATCGCGAGGCATCGATAGGAGTAAAATTTGTAGAGAACGAAAGACAGCCAGAAAAGATTTACAAGCCTTTGAACCGGAACACGTAACAGCGTTATATTTCGATAGTAGAAAAGACAAGACGGAAGTGTAAGTCAAGAAAAAAAGAAGATATTTTCCGAAAATGATAACCGAAGAGCATGTTACAGTTGTGTCAGAACCCGAATCAAAACCTGTAGGTTTCAGTTCAATTCAGTCCATCAGCTGGAGACTCAAAAGGATCGCAAGAAGAATATCAAGATCTACTTCGCCGAAAAAGGAATAACAACCGAGAGATTGCTTGCTGTTGGGTGCGATGGCACAAATGTTAATACTGGTAGCGTTGAATCTGTTATTCGCTTTCTCGAAGTGGAGATAGGGAGATCAATGTAGTGGCTCGATTGTAAGTTGCATTTAAACGAATTGCCTTTGAGACATCTTCTACAGAATCTCGAAGGTGTAACGCATGGTCTTAGAGCGTTTTCTGGTCCGACTGGTAAAGCGATCCAAGCATGTGAAGACATGCCAGTAGTTCCAATTACAGCAACTGCACTTGACAATTTTCCATGTGTCGATAATGTCGATCTCAGTACCAATCAAAAGTATTTGTACGATATATGTCAAGCTCTAGCTGTTTGGGAATGCCCTGATGATGTCGCCAACCGAAAACCAGGCCCGATAGTTCAAACGAGATGGCTAACAGCTGCTATCAGAATATTACTCGTGTATGTTGCATCTGCAAAGCTATCAGAGAAACGTATTACACTCACAACATTTCTTTATGAAAGTTTATGCTCTAGTGTGATTTCACATCAAGACCGCATCTTGCTGCACAGAAGGTTATCGGCATCTTTATCGAATGATCGCGTTTTCAAGATACTTGTCCAATGATAAGCTGGCAACTGATGATCCAATGATATAAAAGAATGCCTTCTTTCGACAATCTGAGAATCTGTTGCTTGTGATTTTTACCTACCAATAATAGAAGTCATGTAAGAGAATTGGCATCCCGGAGGATAATGGCTGCAAGGCAACAAGGCACATCAACTACATTTCCGACAGTTCCATGTGCCAAATTTAGAACTTTCCTGTTACAATTACGTTGACTTAACAAGTTGGCAAGACACGGACAGATGTGAATCTCCTCTTACAAAGCAGCAGTCAGATGAAGAAATTCTGGAACAAGAAATTGACTGTTGTTGAATTTCCGAAGTTTCCTTGCCACACCCAAGTAACTGAAAGATGCATCAGACTAGTAACTGAAGCGTCAGCACATGTATGCTATGAGGATCAAAGAGATGGATTTATACGGACAAGAATAGATCCAGAGGCTTAAATAAAACGTTGGATAAAAATCTGATTTTTGGGCGATGTAGGCATAATTGATGCCAGACTCTGAACGAGCAATTTGACTAAAACATTTTCAGCAAACGTTCTTAATCAAACCAATTTCAATTAAACAACTTGCAATGTTCATGTGGCAGTAATTTTGCAAAGGTTAGCTGATTCGCATACAACACAATACAACTAAAATTGGTTCATGTACTCCTTACAAAAGCCGGGTTACGTGAGGTATTAAGAACTATAAGCGGACTGGAAGATGTAAGTTTTAAGGTTAGAGCGAGAAACAGCCTCAGTAGGAAAGTCACTAACATAAGGAGGTAGAGAGTTCCAGATGGAGGGACCAGCAACTGAGAATGAACGCCAGCCAAAGATAAGACGTGTACGATGAACAATGTATTTACCAGCAGATGCTGACCGAAGAAAAGATTATAACCATGGAAGAAAAGTAGGCTGGCAGATGATTTGAACGTGCTTTGAACATGAAGAGAGCCAGCTTGAAGCGGGTACGCTCACATACTGGATGCCAGTGTAGAGAACAAAGGGCAGGAGTGATGTGATCTCGATATGAGAGTCCAAGACATAGTCTTGCAGCCTGGTGCAGTATTTTAGTTAGGGGAAGAAGTGTGCACTCAGGAGGACCATAGAGTATTGAGTTGCAGTAGTTGAGTCTTGTAAGAATAAGGCTATGTATTAGTATTTTCAGTGATGTTGAATCTAGATAGATAGGGCGAAGTTGTCGGATCCTTCTGAGGTGAAACAAGCATATTTGAGAAGCTGCAGCTATGTGAGGTTTAAGAGATAGTGTTGAGTCAAGCATGATTCCAAGATCCCGGACAGTAGAGGATGGGGATGGTAAGGAGGAGGAAGTAGGGAGCAGAAGTTCAGTACACTGTAGGAGTTTAGAGGAACGGGCAAACCAGATAAGCTCGGATTTGTCAGGGTTAAGTTTGAGGCGCATAGACAGACTCCACAGGACAATGTCATCTATTCAGGCACGGAGTCTCTTTGTGGCATCTACGGCTTTATATAGGTGTACATAAAGTTGGGTATCATCAGCATAAAGGTGAATTTCTATGACATGACGAGTTGATAGTGCTGATGTATAAAGGATGAACAGTAGTGGGCCTAAGAGATCCGTATCCGTGAGATTACAGTATATGTGTACTTTCTTCAAATCGCAATTTTTGGGTTATAATGAGATAGGTGTTGTAAGTTGAGGCACCTCAAAACTTAACACTACAGGCAAGATATTTTCTCCTAGCAAAACTAGTACCAAAACATAAGTTTTGCACTCCCTGCCAATTGCAGATTCTAAAAAGATTTAACTGTACCTTTAGCTACACCCTAATAGATATGCCCTTGGGCTGAGAAATAATTCTATTCGTTCGGTAAGTTCTATGAGGTCGTTTAGGTCTAAGCTAAAGAAACGTCTCTCAACTCGCTTATCCACCATAGCCTGGCTTCTGGTTTCTCTTACCCATCGGAATTCGACCCGGCTTCTCCAACGTTACATGTTTTTGACTGCAATTTTGACTTCAAGGGACCACCGATTGATGCCTTGAGCATTATGATAACGGCGCTATAGAAGTCATTAGATTAGAATAATTACAGCTATCTAGACATGCCCTTGGGCCACGAAGGTGCAATGCGTGAACATTCTAGAAAGCACATTTTTGAAAGATAGCTATAATTATTTCTCAGACATGACTTGTATTGCGAACTTCACGTTGGGTTCTATTCTCATCGTTTCATTTCATAAAATGCCATGTATTGTATAAGGTTTAATCGTAATTTTTAAAAATTCTCTGCAATTTATTCTAAGCAGCTCTTCTATCTATTGTTTAAGATGAGTAGAAAAGTCAAAGTATCCAATATCCCACAAGTGAGACATACGGAAGGCGCTCATCTCCTTTTCTTGGCCTTTAAGTCGGCGATGGACGAATCCCAGGTCCTGGACACAGGGTCAGTGCACCACAGGACTTGATTTTACTTCTCAGCTTACGCCGGTACCAAATTATACTGCTTGGTGACAGAGGCATGGTGTGCGCAAACAAATTATCCAGGATCGTTACAAGAAGTCGATGTTTGAGATGAGTAGGCCCTAAGAAATGAGTCATTGTACTTAATCCTGTCTTAGTTTAAGCATGGTAACAAAGTCGTTATATAATATAAAATGATGATGATATATGCTTCATGGCATACATGCCAGACAGGTTTAGACAATGCTAAATAACGTATTTATACCTTCCGAAGAATTGCATAAATTATCCACCACGACAGCTCTTACTCCAATCTGAAGAACTTGTAGCGTGACGTGACTACCGATGTAACCTGCTCCACCGGTTATAAGAACACACATTTCAGAAGACATTTCGGTATCAACTCAGATTCTAAAATATACAGAACGCTCTTCCAGAAAGTGTCGATCAGTGTAGTTTAGGCCTTATTTTAGGTTCAATGTGTAGCACATGTTCAATTTTATGCCTCATAGAAAAACGATGGACTCATATAGCAATTTAGCCTTGCTTGACTTACTTGCATAGTAACACACACACACAGCTACACTACCAAAACTACAAATTTTTCAAACCAAGATTGCATACTGCAAAAAAAATTCCGTTTTAATACGAGTCACTTTCCCGTTTTTTTTGCTACGGTATCCTCAGAAAAACTGTCAGCACAATAAAAAGGCACAGGTATATACAAAAATTAAACGAATTTTAACTTCTATTACTGACAGTATTTGTCGATTAAGTCTTGCCATCTAACACAAAGCTTTTGAATCATCTATATTCAAGTCAAAGTCAAACTTTCGAATTGCTCCGAAATTCCTAAACGGTATTTTGATAAAAGCTTCTCAATAACCTTGATATCCGCGCATCTGTAGGTTCCTTGAATGATGCACTACACGGAGAACAGCGCCTTCTAAGGACGACCACGGTGTTTGTATTTACTTGAATAGTTAACCCCAAGCTATCGATGTTATGTGGCTAATCTAATCGAATTCAATGACTTCGATAGCCCAAACATCAGAATTCCCATGACATCTATCGATGGCTTCCCTCAGCAGACGTCAGAGAAGCTGATGAAGGCAATCTAAAACATTCGATAATAGAGAGCATGTAGTAACCATAGCAAGAGAGTCTTGAACCAAATCAATCTTTCTTATACTGAAAGAAGATATACGATACAACACCGCATTCATAAGGCCTGGTCGAAAATCGATTTGTGCACAAGCCACTGCTTCAACCACAGCATCAGTCAGAGAATACCTGATGCGACGAAATGCCATGATTTGGCATAAACAAGACCTACAAGAAGATACGTATGAAGTCATAGTGGATAGTGTAGTGAAAAGTTGTAAAAAACAATGAAGGTTATAGTTTTCGCATAATGTGGGCTGTATTATGTCGGATAATTTAGCTTATGTATTCGGGTAATTAATTCGTTTCGGAACACTGGAGAACAGTTAGGGGAGGATGTCATTAACGATAGGCGGATAGGACGCTCGTGATTGACAGGTGGAGATTAATGAGAGAGAGACAGAGAGAGAGCGAGAGAGAGAACAGAGGGACGCTGATCGGATGGCGAAAGGGAGAAGTTGGATGACTGACAGACGGAAGGGAAAAGTTAAGGAAGGGTGCGAAGCGAAGAAGGCATTCGCTAAACAACGGTCGAAGAAGGCGTTAGGTTCCGGAGAACAGAAGAAAAATAATAAAACTGTATCTCTTAAACGGACCTCGCTAGATTAATTGGCCGATGCGAATCATAGACTGATTTTGCTGAATTTGCTGTATATACGGTGTACATACGGTGTACATAGTTGTAATATACGTGTGAAAGGCGGGAGTAACTATGACTCTATCACGTGTGTGAGTTCGTTGGTCTATTCCCGGTGAGTCTAACCCGCAGAGCAATGCTTAGCTGGACGAGCGGTGACCTCTGGAGCCTGTGGTCGCTGCAGTAATATCTGGCGGCAGCTTCACGGGCTCAGATACATAGTGGCTACCCTAGAGTACCGGCCGATTCGCTCTTCGTACGCTTCGCGGCTTGAGGCAGTCGGTCAATCGTTAGATGGCAAATGAGGCATCCAGCCTTCACAGCGGCTGATTGGTTGGATACCATGAGCGGAAGGGCTTAGTAGTTAGCGTTCTGCGAGGGGACAATCACCGTACAGGACGGAAGGGGAATGGGCCCACCGCTGCCCACTTAATGCGGAAATGTTAAAAGAGTCGGGTTGAGTGCCAACCGGTCGGTGCAGTAGTGATTGCACCTTCCTCACTGGTCGTCACTGGGACAGAGTACGTAATTCGGGTCGGAATAAACGGCACGTACCATGGTCGTGGGGGCTGCGCAGTGGTGCCCGTCTGGGGATCGGTGCCTGGTGGCCCCTGGTCGAACTGGATGGTGTCGGAGCGACCGCCTGTAAAGCAAGTGATGGGCTCGAAGTGTGTCGCCCTGTTGCGTGCAGGGTGAAAACGCGGAACCCCCGACCCAGGGGCGAAGATGCACTACAGCATACTCTGAACTGGTGACGGAAACTGTATCGATACACTTGATGGACGAGTGCCTCGTGCCACACCCGGGAGGGAGGAGGTTTTGCCCAGTGCTAACTGAATAAGTCAAAGTGAAGAAATTCAAGAAGCGACGGGCAACGGCCTGGAGTGACTAGTACTCTCTTAAGGTAGTCGGACTGATCCATTCAAGAACCCGCGTGCTGTTAAAGGCCTAAAGTCCCCCGAAGAGTTAAGCCTCTGATCAATAGCACCGCTCGCCACCATATCCTGAAAGGAGATTTGTGTTCGCCAGCGACCCTTGATGCGCAGAGCTCTCACGCAAAACTCTTCTTTCAGTACAAATAGGTTATTAATTGTGACACATATTTCTAGTAGCGTTATATAAATAAGATACTTATAATCATGTATATATGGAGTGGAAGCGCAAATGGCAATATTTATGTATCGACAGTTAAGAATCAGGTGTAAATCTGTCTTGCTAGATGAATAGGTATTCGTGTGTATCTAATCTAATAACTTCTGTAGCGCCGTTACCATAATGCCGAAGGCATCAATCGATGGTCGCTCTAAGTATAATTATAATCTATATCACAATCCATTGGAGAAAGTCAGAGAAACTAGAAGTTATGGTAAGCAAGTTGAAACATATGAGTATAAATTTCAGACCCGAATAGCTTCACGGAACTGACAGAACGAATAGAACATGAGAGCGAATTCTAAAGCCCTAGACGTCAACCGTGAACGCTCTAAAACCCAACACTGTCCTGGTACAAGGCAAAACAAGAGTGCAATATCGAACGAAATACATGCATTTGCTGGTATGACGTTTCAGCATGGAACAGAGATAGGTGGGCTGATTCAGATGTAGTACTTTGTGACTTATAAGACATATTTAAAGCTGGATTCTTTGATCGATGGGCTGCCAGTATAACGAACGCAACATTGGTGTAATAAACTAATTAATATCTAGATGTTGTTTCGATGACTCTAGGCAGGGAGTTTTGAACCATTTGTAATTTGTTCAGATCTCTTTGTGATGCCATTAAGAAATGAGTTTCAGTAGTGAAACTTTCTGGAGACCAGTGCATTAGCTAGTGGGATTACAACAGTATGAGGCAAAAGAGCTCTGATTCTACAAATGTGCATATTTGAAATTGAGCTAATTTGCAAATGGCGCTAGAATGATTAGAAAATAAATTGATGAAGTCAAATAGCATGCCTACTGTATACTGCGTGCGTATATAGTACGATTGACAAGCAAGCCGCTCAACTTAATAGATGTGAAATAATAAAACTTACGAAGTTGTTGGCTTGTGTCTAGGGGAAGGAATTCAGTTTTTGAAGGATTCCGAAGAATTTTATTACTAGACATCCATGACTATACATCACCCAGAGGTGAAACAAGTAGTTAAAGTGTAGGATTAGACTTTCAACTGTCGAATGAGAGGAATAGTTGGGTATCATCAACATACAAGTGATAGTTGAAATATCAGTAGGTAGTAAACTGAGTGGGGTCATGTTGGCCTACAATGTGAACAGAAGCGGGTCCAGTGCAGAACTTTTTAGAATGCCACAATTCAAAACAGTAGGCGCAGAAGTGAGTTTGTTAATAAGGACTGACTGAGGCGACGGTGCAAGTAAGATGCAAACCTACGAAGAGTGGAACCAGAAAGACCAAACCAGTTTTCGAGGCGGTGAAGAAGTATTCCGTTATCACCAGTATCAAGAGCGGCAGTTAAGTCAAGGAGAATAACAGCAGTTACTTTTTCTTGGTCAGTGGAGTTGATTATGTGATTGTGAACGGCAAGTAGTGCGGTTTCAGTGGAATGGTATTTGCGGTAGGCAGAATGGAAGGTAAGATCCATGCTGCGAGATGAAAGATTACTCAGACGTTTTACAGTTACCTTTTCAAGGACTTTGGAAATAAAATTTATAGTAGAGATGGGTCGATAGTTTAAAAATCATCAGGAGGGAGAGTTAGCTTCATTAAGAAGAGCGTCAACTTTGGCATGGGAGAAACTGGCGTGGAAGGTCCAAGGTACATAAACAAATAGAAAATGAGAATACGAGGCTTTGTCAATGTTGATGATTGGTGCAAGCTGACAAACGCTGGAGAAGCTTTAGGATATTAATTACTTTCCAAATTGAGAACGTTGGAAAATCGAGTCTAAAGGCTGAAATCTTGTCAGAGAAGAAGCGCAAGCACCTTTCAGTAAGAAGAGAGTGGGATGAACAACTCGGTAACACATTACATATGCTACGGTGTAGGATCCTCTTTACCGCCTGCCATAACAAATTAGGAGAAGAGAAACGAACAGAGACCAAATGAAACAAGTAGGTGGATTTCGCAGCTAAAACAAGTTTATGGATATTACGACACTGACACCTGAATTTGAGGAGATGAAAAGGCAATTGGAAGTGTGGCCAACATCTCTCAAGGTGGTTGCACAGCCTCTTAGCAGCTGCAATGTCTGAGTTGTACCAGAGCTCGGAAGGGCGTGCTGAAACCCTCTTAGACTTAGCAGGAATGAACTTATTCCGGATTTCAGATAAAGTCAAATTTAATTGGGCAGCAAGTTTGGTAGACTGTGCTGGACAAGACCATAGGAGGGAGTCAAGAATATTATCTTTCAAAATTGAAATGTTGAACATTATTAAAAGAATGAAAGAGTAGGCATATGTAGAAGGCAGTTTTGGTGGAAAGAAACCTAAGCAGCAATGGCAGTTTGCTCAGACAAATATAAATCAGAAGGAGAGATAATATTTGTAACAGCAGGCTGGGTATAAGAAGATCAAGTGTAAGGTTCATGCCATGAGTTGGAAAGGAGGGGTGCTGCATAAAATCGAAGGTGATCCAGAAAGTTTTGTAAAGCATAGTCCTTAGTATCTATGTGTATATCCGAGTCACCCATTATCAGTTGAGAAGGAGCAGAAACCATGAATTTAAAGGCTGGATTCATTTTCCTAAGAAAGAAGAAGCTTGAGAGGTGATTTAATTAAGACCTGCAAAAGTTTACATGGACTCGAGATTATACACGAACAAACCTTCTTCAAGAGGGCAACAATGGGACATTTTAGAGGATATAGCCTGGAACTTTATCGTAAGAGGGTGCGATTGAACGTTAGAAAATTATTCTTCAGCCAGAGAATTGTACAGCACTGGAACCGGCTATGAGAATATGTAATATCTGCCCAGGCTTGAATAGTTTCAAAAACTTTTCGGTTGAATGGAGAGATGCAGACACTAAAAGCCAATACAGCTTATTTAGCCTATTAACTGTAAATTTAACTGTAAAAAGTGATTGGAATTTAGAGAAAAGTCTGAAAGTGAAAAGAAGGGCGGATGGCAAATATTCACGAAAATGAGGGCCGATTGCTCAGGGTAATTACAGGGCATTCAAATGACTTTGACGTCGAATAGATGAAGGGAAGTTAGCAAATTTGGGGGTGTAATTTGTGAATAAACTTTAGGAAAGGCAACTCCACCACCAAATCTATACAACCCATGTTCATTTAGGGAAAAAAAGAATTCAAAATGTCCGAAATGAAGGAAGGTGTCAGGCTGTTGAAGACAAGTTTCGTTGAAAGCAAGACTAAAAACTAGATTATACAACTTATTCCGGAAAGGATGGATATTTATGTGGCAGACATTAAACGTTTCAAGACATCGAGGACCAGGATTCAACTCAGTGTCACCAGAAAGAAGCAAAAAAAGTAAACTAGGAACAAGTAATTAAGGTGTTCTTTCAACCAAGGTGTAGAATTGAAAAAAATGGGAGTGTATGTTTGAACAGAAACAAAAAAGCTTGCGGTGTCTATAGACATACATGACCGGTTGAATATGATAAAAGGAATGGCCTTTAGAAGAAATGTGAAATACGGTATAGGAATAAGCTCCAAAAACAACACGAGGCGATGCCTGGGTAAACTGAGGACGTACTTGTGAAAGTGAGAAGATAGGTACTACTAATAAGAATCGCATCAAATGATGTGCAGGAAGCAAATATCTTGCAGAGAAACAGGTTGCTTGAATGATAAGCACAGAATGGCCGGTTTCAATATCGTGAAATGTAAGGCGAGCATGAAGACGGATCATTTAGTTCAAAGTGATAAGTCAAGATATCTTCAGGTTATTGTCTGATTCATAGCTCAAGTAACATTATTAAAGGATGCCAGGCTTATTCTATAAATTTGCAACTTAGAAGGAGGGACTCACTGTTAGCAACGGAGTTGGGAAACAAACCGGCGGAGTGAATGAACGCACGACAATCGGGGAAGCAGAAGGCTACCCAAACTAATTAAATAAATTTAGGGCTGTTGATTAATCGCCTTTGTTGTGTGCGATTAACGCGCTAAAAATTTTAACACAGACGGTTAATGCGTTAAGAACCTGGTATTTCTTTCTTGTCACGAGAGCTTGTCGACCAAAATTAGCGCGATAAAAATTCATCTGGAAAATATTCAAAGCTTGTCAGGGTTAACATTCATGATAATATAGTTGTATTATTTCCGATTCTTTCGCCTAGAATTTTGTAAATTCGATTGTGATATTGAATTCGGTGTAAATTAGATTTATGGCTGACTCCGAAGCGAGCCCTAACAACCTCGACGATAATGGCTGCGTCGCACACTGCAGCCAACTAGAAACAGATAACGGCTTACAGGCTCAACACCGTTGCCTGTCCTTAGAAACATCACCTTGCAAGGAGAATCCACAATAAAGAGCCCGCTCGCTGACTACTATAAGTTATCGCAAGAACCAGCGGATCACTCTTCAGCTGAGAAACTTCCACGAATGCATGGATGTCAGACAAAATGGTTGAGGCTCAAAACTTAATGCGGTACTGTCTTCTTTGCGCAACCGCCACACCGATGGAAGCTCGAAACCTTCGCAGATGTGAGAATCATTAGAAGGATCAAGGACCAAAGTCACCATTGACTTGGCAACTATCCATAGCGGCAAATGCCTGCTTTTCTTGTATGCCGAATGTTCCAGGTTTCCTTTGGTCGACATAACCTCATCCCTTTCGTGGAAACTAATTCCAATACTAGATACGATCTTTTATGAATTCAGTATACCCAGGTTTTCAAATCTGGCAAATGCCCGCCTTTCAAAGGCAAAGATTTGAACTTTTAAGTCCTGATCTTGGTTTTAGACATCGCTAGTCTAGAACCAATGCAGTAGTCGAACGCTTCATGAGGATAGTGAAGAAAGTTGTTTCGAGGACGCAACGTCTATCAATGCCTATCTAAGAGATGTCTTGAATGAAACTAAATTAATTCAACAAACTACTTCTACCAAATTCCTTGGTGTGTATATAGATGACCATTTAACCTGGAAAGAACATATCAAACATGTACCTTCTAAACTTGCTCAAAATATAGGTGTACTGTCACATATTAGCTAAATTTACCCCAACAAATAAGACTTGCCCTTTATACGATAATCTACCCATATTTGTCTTATCGCAATATTATTTGGGCTGTTCACTGGCCAACACATAATTTGTAGCCTCAAATGTTAGAACTGTTTCTGGGTATATTTGACCTGCTGATTCCAGAAAAGGCACCAGTTTTCTCCCAGCAGGTCTAGTTTTCGAGATATAGAACATTATGCCATATACCAGTCCTTGCCTCTGCTCGCCCATAAAACATAAGGCTATAGCTATAATTATGTAGTGCTCAATTTATTATGTGATACACTAAATAAACATAATAATACAAATACTTAAAAGAAAATGGTAGTACCTGAAACTGTACTTATATGATACCAAACAGAACAAGTTTGTTATAAAAATTTCAAGTCATTCGACACCGAAGAAGCTCCTTTTGTACGATTTCCGAGTGTGGCATCTGCCGGAACAATCGCGCATAATATTCCAGCAATAGTCTGCCATCATGTGTGCATCCCATCTTTCTTGATATCGATTTTCCATTGTTTTGATGTCTTGGTGAAATCTTTCACCTTGCTCTTCGCTGAAGTCACCAAGATTCTCTGGAAAGCGATCTAAGAGACTGTGGAGATAATGGACTTTAATGCTCATGTTGCAGCCAAGCTTGTTGAAATGAAGAAGCATATCCTCTACTAGTTGTGCATAATTGTCTGCCTTCTTGTTGCCAAGAAAATTTTTAGTTACAAGAACAAAGGAAGACCAGGCACAAGATTCGATTTCATTCACTGATGGTATGAAAAGTGGGTCATTCATAAGTTGCCTGATCTGTGGACCATCGAAGATTCCAGCCTTCAATTTTTCCATTGTAATTCCTGGTAACTTGTGTACTATGTGTTCGAAGCATGAACCTTCTTTATTCAAAGCCCTGACAAATTGTTTCATCAGGCCTAGCTTTATATGTAGTGGTGGCAGTATGATCCTATCTCGTGCCACCAAAGATTCCTTGATTACATTTTGAGCTCCTACCACCATGTCTTTCCTCGAAGGCCAATCTTTTCTTGTCCAATGTTCATGCTTGGCTCTACTGTCCCAAAGACACAAAAAGCAGGGATACTTTGTGTAGCCACTTTGTTGACCAAGGAGGAAATTTACCATCTTCAAGTCTACACAGATTACCCATTGATGTTCTTTGTATTTTATCTTTTCCAGTACTAAAAAGATGGCATTGTACTCTTCTTTCATTCTGGTGGAGTGACCGATTGGAATAGAACCAAATTTGTTGCCGTTATTTAAAAGCACACATTTCAGACTACGTTTTGAACTGTCGAGAAAAAGACGCCACTCATCTGGGCTGTAATCCGACAGACCAATTTTCTTCAATAAGTTGCTGATGTCATTACAGAATACTAGGTTGTTGTCTTCGGTAAAGAATGGCAGCAAATCCTTTTCTCTGTTTCTATAAATTGTAATTTTCGTTCCAGGCTGAAGTGCATTCTTTTCCTTTAGTCTGGACGCAAGCAATTCAGAGGACTCTTTGGAAAGATTTAAGTCCCTGATCAGATCACTCAACTCTTTTTGGTCAAAACGTTCACTGTGTGAAGTTGATTGGAAATCACTGTCACTGCCCCCACTTTCTTCACTTTCGTCATCTTGTCCGATATTGGACATGCAAGTGTCATCGTCTGAGAGCTGAGGTAGTTCGCGAAAAGGTGGAACTGGTACAATATCCGAATGCGGAACAGGTCTCCTGGCTGAAGGTATATCAGGGTAAGACAACTTGTGACGATTATTTCGATTGATGCCTATGATATTAACCATACAAAAGTAACAGTCGTCGAAATGGTTTATCTGTTCCCTCCAAACCATCGGTACACCAAATTTCAGGCAGCTTCTCTTTCCAATTGTCCAGTGGCGCAATTGTTCAATACAAGTTTTGCATACTGTATGAGGAGCCCATTGCTTATCTTGATCTCCAAGTTTGACACCAAAATAACCTACATATGCTCTTTTTACAAACTCAGAAATCGGTTTCCTGTTTGCTTTTAGTGTGTATTCCCCACAAATGTAGCAGAATATGTCTGGATGGTTAATGCAGCTCCGTCTGGAAGTAGCCATAACCTTAAGGATGTTCGCATCTGAGGAATTAAATGACTAACCTAAAAAATAGTAAGAACATGTAGTTATTTAATGCTCACATTCACAGATTGTTCTTGCGACCAACTCTTAATATGCCCTAAGACGACTGCGGCTGCTCTAGCTTTCAGGAGGCGGTTTATATAGGCTATAAATGCTGACTTCAGCATAATCTATTTACATAGTTCGAAACCATGAAACGCTGTATAAGCACAAATAAATTCTAAATGAGGCCATGAATTTAGTGCTGAGTAAGCTGTAGGCTACGGAATAGTTATTTCGTTGAATCAGCAATATCTCAGCACGCGGCAAGATATGCTGATTTTACATTATAAGGATGTAGGCATTATATGAATCAGCAAGAATTATAATTAGCCATAAATAAAGCTTATTATGACATTTTAGTTTTGTCAAAGACATCGTTTAAAGAGTGGACTGGGTTTTCTTTACAAAATTGACGATATCTCAGAAACTAGACCTGATGCACTCAATCTAATGACATTTTCTGAATCAGCGCCCAAAATTACCCCAAGAACAGGTCTAAAACCGAAGGCAACAAGAAAAAAAATTTTTTTTGTTGGCCAGTGAAGCTATCCTACTCGACTTAATAAATTAAATTTATTTCAGAAACGAGCTGTCCGAGTCATTGCAGGAATATTATTCTGTTCTCATACTGAGGAAAATTTTAATGATTTGAATATTCTTAAAATTAGTCAAATTAATAGATTTCAAATAAACGAATTTATGTACCGGTATGAAAATCACCTGCATCCTTCTAGGCCCCTCTTGCTGGGATAAGCTGCCTCTGGGTATCCGTAGTTTACCCAATTTACGGTTATTTAAGTTTAAGAAGCATATGCGCGTTTATGTGAATACAATATGTACTAATTAAAGTTAGTTAAGTTAATTAATCTGTTTGTCATCATTTTTCTTTGTTCTAATGATTCTCGTAACTGGTATTTTTCAGATTACTCATTTACCATTATATGTTGTATCATATCACAGGCATCTTCATTTAGCGGGATTTTATCCCTTCAAAGCTGCCTTTTGCTTCCTGTATCTCAGAATGTATGTACTCTTAAGTTTGTTTGTTGTTATTGGTAGCAAAAAAATGATTGATTGATTGATTGATTGATTGATAACTTTTCGTCGAAAGCTAGTGCGATTTTTCTCGCATCTAGTTGAAAATATATTTTCGAGTCGTTGGCGCCATTTAGCTGGCACAGTTGAGGGTAGACCGTACCGGAAAGTTAGGCAGGCCTGCGAGAATGAAAGAAAGGAGAGCTATCACCTTAGATTCCACTATAAATCTCGACATTTGCTTACCCGACTAGATACATTCTATAGATTTCTGGAATAGCTCAGTTCCACCGTGGGTGATAGCATCATGATGGTGACTATTAGCTCACTCAAAATTTGGCTTAGGTCTTTTGGCCGATGTAATGCACGTTGCTCATATATGATCTCTCCCAGATCATCGCTGTTCTCAGAGACAGCGTAAAATTAAAGTGTCGGTATTATTGAATTGTTTTAGCGTGATTATTTCGTCAGAAACGATGTCCACATATGATTCAACTCTTCGTGCTATCATTCACGATTTTTACGCTTTACGTTTATGGTTTGGATCGGAAGGCAGACCGATATGCAGAACATCGTTGCAAGAGAGGACTGCGTTGGTCGAGATTCCAGGTGCGGAGAGAGCACGTGTTCCCAGAAACAAGGGGTAGCAATACAGGGGGAGCCTCAGCGGCCGTGGCTCCAAGAAAAGCCGATGGTTTTGGATCGATCTGGGTCGTCGCGCACATTTTCTCAGAGACCATCGTTCTCTGAGGAGGACTAAACGCGGCATTGACAAAGATGTTGCCGATCTCGCAGTGATTCGGCTGGATCATTTCTACCCAATTACTCAGTGACCCAATGCTGTTTCGTACACTTTAATGCAGTCTGACAAGATCACATTAAGTAAATATTAAATTATTCTGCGATAAATTTATTATTACGGATTCTTTCAGGCATGCAAAGTACTTGCACCCTAGCGAAGTCGGACAACATTAGCCTATGCGTACTTAACATTACCAGCCGAACACCGTAATCTATACGTACCAGAAGAATTTTAGTTCCCTTCGCGACACTACAGTTGCTCGGCGCCTTTATGATTTGGATTTTGTGGCATTGAAATCAGTATTAACGACAGTCAGGTAGCATAAAACAATGCGATGTCAATCAATGTAAGAGCACAGTTCTGTTACAAAACAGCTCTTTAGAAAGTCATGAAAATCAACACAGAAGAAGTTCTTTGATTTGCGAAAAAGAAAGTCCTCAGAAGACTACAAACAAACGACGGACTAAGCTTATAGAATTCTGGCAGTAAAAGTATTACAGGCCATTGGAGTAGTCACAATAACGTCATGTTCACAAAAACGCTTCCACTTGTTTTTATTTTATTTAGCATCCTGAATGTTTGACGCAAGCACGATCTAAATAAACTAAACGGGAGGTTGCTAGTCCTTAGAAATTGAAAATATTGGCATTTGATTTATATTTCCTGCTAACATATTTTTGTGGTATAACCATTTTCAGTTATTTTGTTTAATCTGTGTGGGCTCTACACTCCATTCCTGTATAGTTACATTCTCTGGTGAGACGATGTTTAACCAAAACAACACACAAGGAATTTTTATAACTACGTAGCATCTACTAGCAAGAAGTAAGTCACAAGTATCGTGAATTTATAAAACTGACTTCATAACAACATTTGTCACGTATTGGTCTGGGCATCAGTGGAGCAAACTTAAAACAACAGCCATTTCGTTGAAAGCTCTTGAAGACTATAAATCCAAGTTTTCGAAGCTCTTTCAAATAATAAACAATCTCTAATAAGTCTCTCTTCCGCAAGACACTTCCTCTTAAAAACGGTGAATGTATTTCCATTGTCAGCTGCTTGATCGACCTCAGTTCTTCAATGTCTTCGAAAATCATATTTCGGAGTGCCGGCCATTCAGCACTTTCTACGTCTATTTTTAGAATATCCAATGTGTGCTGCAGAGCAAAAACATTTTAAAAACTCAATTAGATTCAGCTAATTTAGATTGTTAAATTAAGTTCAAATGTTTGGATCATACTAGTCTACATAATGCTACATCGCATCAAGTCAGACTACGTCACATTAAGTCGATTAAAATCCTGCAAAAGGAAAACACTGAACTTCATTAAGCACGCAAAAACACCGGAAAAAACTTCTGCAAGTGGCATTGACATAGCACTGCTGATATTGATGCAGGTTGTCTAAGGGGAATAATTAACACTAGCTGTAGTTTAAAATGATAATATATTTATAAGCTATTTACCAGTAAAATAAGACTCAGATATACACAGAAACGACCACATCGGCAAAACAAGAAGCAGAAATCTCAACAGGAGATACAGTCGACAGACGTCACTTCAAAAAGACAATAACTCATCCACTTCTGGAAAACAGCAACAACGACATGTAATGAGTCCGGCAAATAGCACGAAAAAGACCAACGGTGATGGTACAAAACAGGATAAAACCAGTGGGGTCGAAAACCAAAAGCCGCACTAACTCAACATAAGGAACACGCCTATTTATTAGTTGGCGTTTGTTTCCGCCATACAGGATAAAATTTAAATGCCGGTATTATTGGGTTGCTATAGCGTGATTATTTCGTCAGAAACGATGTCCACATATGATTCAACTCTTAGTGCTATCATTCACGATTTTTACGCTTTGCGTTTATGATTTGGATCGGAAGGCATAGCAATGTGCAGAACATCGTTGCAAGAGAGGACTGCGTTGCTCGAGATTCCAGGTGAATAGATACGGCTGGTGCGGAGAGAGCACGTGTTCCCAGAAACAAGATGTTGGAATACAGAGGAGCCTGAGTAGCCATGGCTCCAGGAAAAACCAAACTACATCTGTTGCACATGGCTCCATCACACAACAGGTAACATTCTCTCCAACATGTGCTACTGTAAACAAGATTTTGATAAATAAAACAACATCAATGGCATATTACAGGAAGGTACGTTACAACTTTCACAGCAGCTGCACCAGAGGACTTGCATATTTATTTTGACTTATTTGATTTTAGTTTGTTAGTCATCCAGACACTTAATATAGCGCCTTTAAATACCTCAGAAAAACATTGTCTACGCTGGCCTTAATGGTGTCCAAGTTCATTTAGACTAAAAAGTATATCCACAGAGTTCCATTCATAGTTGACAGCTGACATCTTGTTCAGGGTTACGAGACCGTGTTGCGTCGAGGTTGAGGAACGACGGCAAACGATGGTATCCATGGAAGACGATAACTCTACCGTCTAATAGTTTCTCGTGGATGGTTAAAGACGCGGTTTCCATGTATCTCTGAAGCTATCAGGTCTGTGCAGACAAGCATTCATCGCCAATCGCAAAACTGGTCGCAGAACCTCTCCGCGGCTGACGGCCAACGCTATTTCAAATACTGTCCTCGGCATTCAGGCACCGAATAGATCTGTAGATTTAAACTTCGGCCCTCCAGCTGGAAACCTGTCCACCTTTGAGAACGTGGCCTAGTCCAGTGACGGAAGGTTTTGATCGCATGCAGCAAATGCAGTCCAAAAAAGCACGTATGCACATGTAAATCAGTCCAAAATGCCCGACCAACATCAGAGTTCGAACAAACAAGAAGTATAAAGCAAGTTCCGCATTTAAGGCAGATTTTACGACGAAGCGACAAAACGCCGACATGAGCACTGATAAACTCGCCCACATAATTTGTAGGTAAGATTAACAAAAAAATACAACTTGCAGACAGAAAAGTTATTTAGTTATTTTTCAAACTACAATTCAGAAACTACAAACATTTTGGCTCATATATTTACAATACATGTTCGTTCCAAACCAGTCGAATCCTTAAGAGCAATAGCTATGCTATTCAAATGCATCCTTATCAATGAAGAAGCTCTCAGATGTTTCTTTGTATAGATTAGAAAAGGTTGGCAAATGCCTTCTGCAGTAAACGTGGTCATCTATTCTGCTGATGTGAGCAAGATGTCATAGGGAAACCAGTAAATATGATTTAGATAGGATTCATGACTCAGGAATCCTGAGCATAAAACATTTGATGTAAAACTCCTGGTTTCAGTTGTTAACCTTTCTCCTACACGCAGGAGAAAGGTAACAACTGTCTCAGTTAACAATTTTACCAGTTTTCTCCTTAGTAATGTCTGAGGAGAAAACTGAGCATTCCCTGAATGGTCAAATCAACAATGCGGAGATCCATCGATGGGCATTTTGGCAGCCGTCCCTATTCTCAGTTCGTCTCCAGGCCGTGGGTATCATCCCAGTGTCTTAGATGTTCCAAACTAAGAGGCTTCGGCTGTTTGGACAATCGGGCGACACTATGGTGAACAGGTTCATAGCTCCGCGAGCTATGATATCCGGTCCTCAAAGAAGTTGGAAGAGACCAGCTGGACGCTCTCACCACACATGGACACGAGCGAAGTAGTCTGAGGTGCCACGCACGGCCTGAAGACGAACTGAGAACAGAGACGGCTGCCAGAATGTTGTAGAAACGGAAACGTTGGGAGATGAGGACGATGATATGGCGATGATGATGATAATGATGGTGATGATGATGATGCTGATAAACGTAAGAGTTACACCGTTTATCACATTTACTGGCTTACTCTAGTATTTACACATACTTTAACTTATTTACACATGATGGACGATGCTGCTGATAATTGGCTCAAACAGCTGGCCATAGATATCCGTTCTATTTCATGTCCCATAACGCCAGGTCATAAAAGGCGTCTAATGTACAGGGTGGGCCAGAAGTATTTGTTCAACTTTGAAGGCCTATAACTTAGGCAGTTTAGCAAGTAAGTGTATGCTTAATGCATCAAATTAAAGGTCGTTATATCTGCTACAACTGCTCAAAAATTTACATTTTTAGCTTTATTAATAATTGCGTAAAACTACTGTACTGAATATGTATCAGTTTACAATGATTTTACAGTTGTTGAACCTCACGACGACGGAAAATTTTTAAATTTAAATCTTTCTTAGCAATGCGCCGTACGCTGCTTCGCGATATTCCTGTCTCGCGCTCAAACTCACGAGGACTTTTGCTTGTGCCTGGATTATCCTCTTGGCTACAGATCAATTCAGCTACACGAGCGATGTTGTCAGCGGTACGTGCCGAACGAGGACGGCCAGTAACAGGTTTACGTTTAGAACTTGCACTCGCGTCAATTTGTCTAATTAATCGGTTGAGATTGTTTTTACTCCAGTTTCTAGCAGGAAATTCATTCATCATTTGATATGCATTTAAATGTTTTTCAATTCTTAAAATTCGAATCAAAGTCCTGTCATCTTCTGTTAACGGCGCCATGATGAAATTATTGTTTACGTCAGAAAACAAGGTAGGTGCGGTACACAATAATTATATGGCGCGTAGTGCAAGCTAACGTAATGAAATTTGTCGGACTTATAGCTGATATAACGACCTTTAATTTGATGCATTAAGCATACACTTACTTGCTAAACTGCCTAAGTTATAGGCCTTCAAAGTTGAACAAATACTTCTGGCCCACCCTGTATATCTTACTCAGGCGATCTGTCCTTATTCAGCATCGTTTTGGGATGAGAAATGCAGATAACACTCAGGAATGTTTGAGATGTCGATTCTGTAACACAAATTGCCATTGATTTGCAGATGTCATTAAATGAATTCAAATCCGCTTAGGCGAAATCAAGCCAAAACGCTGGTAATATTGGCGGAGCTTCCAAACGACCGAACAAGAGTTTCGCGCTTCGACACACTGGAGAGTCCTTCTGGAAATATGGTCCGCTGAAAATCTCGTGTTTCGCCAACATCCGCTCAAAAATCTTACAATATCACATCTGTCTTATAGATTGGTCCAAAAAAGGTACTATAGAAATTGGCTACATGTTAACCTAGACCTACCTGTGTTGTGACTAACTTTATAAAAACGCTTATTTCAGAAACATCTTGTTTATGTGACAAGCAATAGGCCTATAGTAGACGGTTAACTACACATAAACCAACTACTTCCATGTTGTCTACTTATATGCAGTTACAAGACGCGCTAACCAGATGTTTACTTTTCTGTTTGTCTTCATTTCAAAATAAAAAGAAGCGAGCATTACATAAACACCAGTTATGCAGTCATAATCGAAATGCCTTCGTCAATGCTAGGATTTACGCCACTTATCACTAACTAGGAAAGCAGCAAACCTTGTAGGAGAATTAAAAAATTTCAAGTCGGTGAGATATTTTAAAAGACTCTTGGCAAAGAAAAATCAATAAAATTATTATTCGTCATATTTAGTCTTAAGGTTAGGACTCCGATTTTAAAACAGCACAAATGTTGGACCTGGGAAGAAGATAAAAAATACACCTTAAAATATTGAAAACTGCTGAACCCCATTTCCAACCGAAACTGAACTCACTGGCTAGTTTAGAAATTCTAAATGTTAGACAGCAGAAAGAAGAAACTATTGATAAGTTTATCGTCAGATGCAAAAATGAAGTTGAAAATGTAAACAAAAATTTAGAGACATTACAGAAACCGAAGAAAGACTAACAGAACAACTGCATTTTCTGCAACAGCCTGACAGAAATAAGCTTCGATTCTGAAGTGGACATTCCTAAAACGTATGAAACAATGGTGCACCATGTGACAGCGCTAACCAAACAAGAACAGAAAAACTTGCATGTGATAACACAAGCGACACACAGACGGCAGTACATGTGCCACAGGTGTGAAAAGAATTTGGTGACGGATTATGCCTTGCTTTTTGTAGTCTGAGTGATGTTTGCAGAAAAAAATGGACTGGGCGAAATGTGCCGCATATGAAAGATAGTGTGTGGAACTAATGTCAAATGCAGCGTGTAGATGTCTGTTTGAAAAAGTATCAGGCTGCGAATCTTGGATATAGAAGAGAGGCGATCAAAAACGAATATCACTGGAACTAAGCTGACAAGATGTATTCGTACATTCAATATGCCTCTGAATGTCTTTTTCTTGTTGTGCCAGAAACGAGAACTATTCTTGGTAAGCGAGTTTTTTCGGTTGTTGGATCGAAATTTTGGAATTCTCTTCCTGCACCACTTAACTAGTTAGCCTACACATCTTCCTGCGCATTGACTAAGAGCGTGCTAAAACTGAATTAACAAATCAAAACATATTGAAACAAATCGAAACAAATCGCATTAGCTACTAAAACCCGACTTTTGATTAGGCCTATGGATGCTACATTAGGGTGGTCCAAAAAATGAACTTTCTCAGAGTTCCACTCCACAACCCTCTTTTTGTTCTATGGCTGCCCACGATTACTTCTACCAAATTTTAGAGAGATTGATGAGTATTTAGAGGTCGCTCAAGGTCATTGTATTTTCACCATTTAAACGTGAAACTGGTAATCTGCATTGAAGAACAGAAAACAGATTTTGACTTGAATTAAAACATATATTGCAGCAATGCAAATCAGACAAGGTTCCAAAATATTCAATGTTGCTATGGATATACTGGAAGTTTTCATATAGTTTCACCCTTGCTCCCTTTTCACCCCCCCCCCTAGGAAGATCAAGCTGAGTTTCAAGAATTCCTCGTAGTCTTCTCTTGTATGTGACCCATCCAGTGCTGCCTTGCAGAATTTCACAATTTCTTCTCGAAGAGCAGAAGCGTGTGTATTAAAGTTGTCAGTAGAAGCCACTTCGTGTTGCCTGGTCAATGTATGGCCAGCTTTGCTGAAACCTCTTTTATATAGCAACACCGGGCTTCTCCAATTGGTCCAAATAAGGATCCGAAAACAGCAGCGAGTTCCAGGACATGACGGCGGCAAGCCACCCAGGCTAATTCTTGCTCAATCGAATTCTCAATAAAAGTACAGGCACTATTCATTGTATAGATTATTGGGATACAAATGTTAGACCCAAAAGGGACCTTTGAACCCCTAAATTCGGGCCGCCTATTACAAAACGATGCAAATGGCGACAAAAATGTTTAACCGAGATTAGGTACAATTGAACTATAACGAAAGTCTTAATTTAAACTTAACTAAAAAGAAACTAAGAAAGTGGATCACCATTGTGATCTCTATGAAACTGAAAATCAGTCATAACTGTGCCTTCCAGAAACATAAGTAAAAACTTATAGACTAAACAGATATGAGCGTTATAATCAACAGTCTAATGACATTATTAGGAAATTACGCAGATGTTTTTTAAACAAATACAGACTAGGTAGGTTACGGATTTCTAAAGGTAAGTTATTCCAAATTGACGGACCAATATTTTTAATGTTGAAATATCTAGTGTTAGGTCTTGCAAAATTACCACAAAAATTATCCTGAAATCTAGTGGTATAGCTATGAAGTTGAGAGAAATGTACGAAATAGTTGTCAAATACACAAGGTAATAATCTTCGTTCATTGCGATACATGAATTCTACGTTTTGAAATTTTTGTCATCTATCGTTAAAATATTTAATATTGAAAATAGACTATTAGTGCCTTTTCCACAATGTTGTTCAGCAACAATTCTTATAGCACGACGTTGTCATATTAATAAACCCTTGAGGCGAGAGGAATAATTTGTTGACCAAATAATATTAGAATAAGAAACATAAGGATATATAAGAGAGTAGTACAAGTTTGACAATACGGGTTGAGGTAATACATGTTTAATGCGATATAAAATTCCCAAACTTTTAGCAATTTTCTTCGATATTTGGGAGATATGCATGTTCCATATAAGATGATTATCAATAAAAACACCAAGAAATTTACAGGAATTAACTTGTTGGATTTGTTGGTTGTCAATAAGGATGCGTTTGTCTTGAGTAGGCATAAATTTTCATTGAGAACAGAATAACATAAAATAAGTTTTGCTTAAGTTTTGATTGATTGACTCTCTTTATTGATCCCAAATTCAACATGTCAGGTTACAAATAAAACATACAGTTTGCCAGGATGCAAAAGGCAAACCCAGAAGGGACACAGTCCCGCTTAAATAGGGTCACCTATTAACATCAGTAATGTAGGATGGCAATCGAAATGTAAACAAAGCAAGTATCATTACATAAGTAAACTAAATAAGTTATGTATAATCCGTACACAAATGAAACTAAAAATAAAAGGATATAGAAGTCCGATGCATTACACAGTCCTATATATAAAAAAAGAAAATTAATCTTAAGTTAACAGATAATCTATTTGCCTTAAACCACTCAGTTATTAATTCAAGTTCATTATTTGCATTATTTGCACTCTTAATAATATATCCAAAGATTTATGACATAAGAAGATATTAGTATCATCAGCAAATAAGATGAAGTGGAATAGGGTAGAGAAATTTGGGAGATGTTTATATAAATTAGAAACAACAGTGGGCCTAAAATTGATTCTTGTGGTACTCCACATTGGATAAGCTTAAGGGTAGATCGGGCACCAGTACATAAAACCTCTCTGTTGCCTGTTGTTGAGAGAGCTTTCAAACCATAATAATAGGATCCCTCGTATACCATAAAACTCCAATTTTTTTAGTAGAATAAAGTGATTTAATGTGTCGAAGGCTTTTGCTCAGTCAAAAATATTCCTAAATAAATCAAAAGTTATTTTATTTTCATCAAAATCCTGGGAGGTTTTATCATGCACAATATCTAGTATAGCCATAGAAGTAGAATTGGCAGACTGAAAACCAAACTGATTCAGATATAGCAATTTAAATTTTGTAATAAAATCATATGAACATTTATACATCAGCTTTTTAAAATATTTTTAAAAAAATGGAAGAACAGATATTGGTTTGTAGTATTCACACTTTCTTTATTCCCTGATTTAAAAATAGGGGTCACTTTTGCAACTTTTATTCTATTAGGGACAATACCAGAGAGGAATGAGCTATTTATTGTTTGAGCTAGTGGTGTAGCAATAAGGTGAATAATAGGTGCCGCCATGTATGGGTCAATGTCATCAGGACCAGCACTATGAGTTATTTTTAATGAGTGTGATATTGCGATAAGTTCTTCTGCAGAAGTTTGATATAAAGCAAATGACTGAATAGGCGGGTTTTTCAGAAAATTTTGAAAAGAAGTTTTTGATTTAGAAATCTTAAGTGCTAATGAGTGACCAATATTTGTAAAGTAATCGTTAAATTTGTTTGCAATGGAATTGACATCAGTCACCTTTATCCCATTAGTACCGATACAGTCAAAAATTTTATTAATATCGCTTGTTTTGACGAGCGAGCGAATGACACTCCATGTCAATTGAATGTTGTGCTGATTTTTAGCAAACTTGTCGGAATAGTATTGTTGTTCAGCTGCAATTTTGATTTGCTTGAATTTATTACGATATTTAACAAACTTGGATTTATTAATATCAGTAGTTTTTAATTATCTGAAATATAGCTAAGATTTCTTTTGGCAGGACTTCAATAGTGCAGGTGTCATCCAAGGTTGTTGTGGTCGTTTGCGCTGAGAACTCAACTGAGGTCTCATAGCTAAAGCTTTATTATATGCAGCTTTGTATTGTATTTTGTATTTGTATTCTTCAGGCCAGAATTGCTGGCAGTGGTGTCAAACACTATTCCATGAACTCAATTCCGGACACCCCAGTCAACCATTGTGCTCAGGCAGCCTTCGTTCTGCTCAGTTCCGTGGCCAATTTCTGGAAGTCCCAGTAATATTTCTTCTCCTCCACCTATGACGAGTACAGCAATTCTGTCAACTGTTTCTTCCAGAGTAGATGTAAAAGGGGGGTTTGAAAACAGTTTGCACTTAAATGACCCCGGCCGGTTTGAGCGCAGCCGGCGATAACTCACCGACTGCGCTCAAACCCGGCCGGGCCATTGAAGTGCAAACTGTTTTCAAACGCCCCATTTTACATCTACTCGCAATGCTGCGTCAGCATTTATTAATTATCAGATGTGTCATCGACCAACGCCGTGTCAGCATTTATTATCGGTTGAGTCACGCGATCAAACCAACGACAAATTATCAGCGGCCACAACACCGATGACTCATCGCGCACGAGTGCTGCGTCAGCAGTTAATATAAATATCCTCGACAGCTTCTGAACGACCATTTAGAGATTTAATTTTGTATGGATATAAGAAAATTTCTCAGCGAGCTTCTGAACGACCATTTAGAGAAATAGTTTTACGTATATATAAGTAAAACAATCTTTGATGAATTTTTGAACAACTCTATTTAGAGATTGATGACAATCTTATTATAAGAAAAAATCATCGGCACATTTTTAAACAACTCTATTTAGAGACACGATAACTTCGTAATTATCAGAAAAAATCTTTGACGAACTTTTGAAAGTCTTTTTGGTTATTACAAGAAAGAGTAACAACATGGAAGGACTCCCACGGTTTGTATTACGCAAAGAAGTCGAAAATCAACTTTTGAGAGACTACCGTGCGGAAGTAGCTCCTAACCATGAGCTGGAGGAAGGAGATGCGTTGGCGTTCTTGAGTGCCATGGCGCCGAATATCGAGGCACAGCTTCGTGAAGAGTTGGCCAGACGAGGAGGTTTTAAACACACGGAAGTACTAACGGCCGAGCTGGAAAAAAAAGGTATTAACCGCCAGTCAAATATACGACGAGAACGCGGCTTCCGATACCATCACCACAACGGCTTATTTTCGAAGTGCGGCCGAACCGGTTCTCAATATAAATGACATCGGGGCAGTGAACAGGCGGCCAGAGCCGACATGCTCAAAAACGTCGAGGAGTATACCAACGAGGGATCCGGATGGAGACTTCACCGAGTTGTGGAGTTAGACCCCGGCATTGCCAGGTATCGCCCATTTCGAGCCAGAAACTATTTCCCCACGCCGAAATACATTCCCCCACGCTCGGTTGTCAACGTGCAAAATACGGACAACCGCTGTTTCGAGTGGGCAGTATTATCGGCAATGTATCCGGCGAAAGAGAACCCTCATCGCCCAACTAAGTACCGAGCCCATCTCGGTGAGTTGGATTTTACAAAAATAACCTTTTCAGTGAAGGTAACGGATATCGATCGTTTCGAACGCCAGAACTCGACAATAGCCTTAAGTGTTTTTGGGTGGGAGAAAAAAGCGGGTCGTTCCCAATCCGCGTCTCTACCGAGACTAGAGTCCAGAACATCGATCTTCTATTAGTGGTCGACGGTGAAAACCATCATTACGTCTGGATCAAGGATCTAGCCTGCATGCTGTACAAAAACAGCGAAAATTACCGAAAGAGTAGAATCTCTATTAGCCTGGAAGAACCATCTAGTATTTTCATGAGTAATATTATCAATGAAGCTTTTGATTTTAACTATGCATTTCACACGTTGACAAGTCGAAACGTTAGAGTCTATGCGGGCTTGCGGGACGACAAATTTGATGCAACTTCTGATTTAGAGACAATCATCCTAATAGTAGAGAAACTATAAACATGTCGCTGTATCCGCCTCTCACGGATCCTATCTTTTCGACAGAGATGACATCGTCCACATTCGCCTGCGAAAAATCAGCTAACTCGAGGCATTCTTGAGATCGGAGATTGAAGCTCGCAATCGTCTTCATAAAAAGTATCGTAGAGCAGTGAATGCGGCTGATGGTGCGTCTGCCGCCCTTGCATTTGTTGGTCTTGGAATGGGTGCTGGAGGCGCAATCGTGTTGGCGACTGGAATTGAATTCGTTCCCGGTCTAATCCTTGAGGGTATCACCGCGCTGACTAGTTTGCTTGATATGGCTGGTGTTGCTATCAGCCGAAGATTTTCTGCAAAAGCGGTAAAACACGAAGCAGTTCTTGTGCTAGCCAGTAGCAAACTGAACACTATCCACAGTCATATTTCGAAAGGGTTGGAAGACACTGCGATTAGCGACAATGAATATCGGGCTATGAAAGAAGAGATCCGGCGTAAGTCCGTCAGTGAAGCTGTGATGGATGAAAACACAAAAAACGAGTTGATCGAGCGCGGCCGGAGGAGATCCGCGCTGTGTTGATGAAAAGGCTTGCAGCACCAGAATTGCGTTTAGCTTGAGTTGTGTCTGTATTTCGTTAGCAACGCCCGACGCTGTTGAACCCACTGCTCCACCGCCATATGAGTTGGATTTAAAAAAAAACAAAAAAAAACATAAAAAACCTTTAAGAGGTTGGACGACAAAAAGTCGTTTTGTTTTTGTTTTTTGTTTTTATGGTTATTTTTTCGGCACATCGATTAGGTCAAATCTTGATAAATTTTCTGAAAATAGTTGTGAAAGTTTTTGAGGGCGGTGATAAAACGGAAAACCGCATTTCTTCTGATATCGCAACCTTGTGTGATGGTATTCAACGAGATTTCTTGCCCCGAACGTCTTAAAACTTCGTAAACGGCTGCTACTACCTTGGTTTTTCTCATCGACTGTATACCTATATTATGTTTTTTTGCCGCATGAACGATGGCTGTTATCGCGGGACGCAGCGTGTCGTCTGTGATCTGTAACTTAGCAAATGTGGTGGTGATATGAGCATCTAAGCTGTCGAGATTCACATCTAAATCTATCTTTTTGTCCGCGACTAAAGAGCGTATAAAAACGTCACCACGCGCTATTCCATGGTTTTCAACTTTGCAACTTCTTTTCTTTTGCGCGTAAATCCTTTGCTGATACATACGTGCATCAAAAGTGCCGCTATAATAGACCGTCTCATCCGACTTCGTTTTTTGGAAGTGCGTTGAACTTGATTGTATAACGCAGCCGTAATTTCGAGCGCGTTTTTTGGAAATGGTTTTCCACCGCGGTCGCGATAAGCGTTATTGTAAGACAGTAGTTCTTGTATAATATTATGGCGTTCCCTTTCTGTATTATCTGTAATATTACTTCTGTCCAGATCGCCTTGATAGTAATAGCTATTTGGTCCTACAACTTTTAATCGAGGCCCAGGATGAATGTTTAAACTTTCCGAACTATGATTAATTTCTGAATAGAGAGGCCCTTCGGAGATTCTACAACATTTTGGACAGACAAATTCGAGATCGCGAACTTCCATGTTACATATACACTGCGAACACGTTTCCCATTTAGAATCCGTCGATATTTGCTTGCGCTCTTTCAACTGCTCCCTCTCTCTTTTCAACGACGATAAATTTGTTGCGAAAGTGCCAGACGACAAAAGACCGAATGGATCGTCCATTTTATCGCTTATATTCATCCTATCACTTCTCTAAATATTTGAAATTATTTCTGGGGTGTATCGATCAGGTTTAATTCTTGATAAATTTTTTGAAAATAAGTATGAAAGTCTTTGAGAACGGTGACGAAACGGGAAATCGTATTTTTTTCTAATATTACATCCTTGCGCGACGGTATCGAAAGAGATTTCTTGTCCCGATCGTCTTAAAACTTCGTAAACGGTTGCTACTACCTTGGTTTTTCTCTTCGACTGTATACCTATTTTATGTTCTTTTGCTGTATGAACAATGGCTGTTATTGCTGGGCGTAGTGTGTCGTCTGTGATCTGTAATTTTGCAAGCGCGGTGGTGATATGAGCATCTACACTCTTATATTCATCACCTCGCCGTTTCTCTAATTGTCTGTTCAGTTCGTCGAGAACCTTCTTGTAGTCTAGGCTCTTATTTTTCTCACCTCGCAGTTTCTAAAATTGGTTGTTCAGCTCGTTGAGGACCTTTTTATAGTGTCTTCTAGTGCGTCTCTCAATATGACACAGCTTTAGTGACGCTTGTGCGCCGCCACACGGCTGGCATAACCGAGTCATGGCTTGTGTGCCTACACCACAGCCGCGACATGGCACGGGTAGGACGGAGCCGCGCCCAAGACGGCCACTGTGCCACTTACTGTGCTCGTTCTCACATTGGACGCCGGATGTTCTCGTCTTTCCAACCAGGAGCCATGCGCATTTATTTTTTCCATTTGTTCTAGGGGTACGATGCAGTTGTGGTGGTTCGCGGTTTAGAAGCTCGTCGAGGACCTTCTTATAGTGTCTTGTGGCGCGTCTCTCAATGTGAAACAGCTTTAGTTTTGCTTGTGCGACACCATACGGCTGGCATAATCGAGTCATAGACTGTGTGCCTACACCACAACCGCGGCATGGTGGGGGTAGTATGGAGTTGTGCTTAAGATACACTCTATGCTGATTACAGTGCTCGTATACACATCGCTTACCACATATTCTCGTCTCTCCAATTGAAAGCCATGCACATTTATTTTTTCCAACCATTCTAGAGGCGTGATTCGTCTTATATAGACATAAAACTATTTCTCTAAATGGTCGTTCAGAAGCTCGCTGAGAAATTTTCTTATATCCATACAAAATTAAATCTCTAAATGGTCGTTCAGAAGCTGTCGAGGATATTTATATTAACTGCTGACGCAGCACTCGTGCGCGATGAGTCATCGGTGTTGTGGCCGCTGATGATTCGTCGTTGGTTTGATCGCTTGACTCAACCGATAATAAATGCTGACGCGGCGTTGGTCGATGACACATCTGATAATAAATGCTGACGCAGCATTGCGAGTAGATGTAAAATGGGGCGTTTGAAAACAGTTTGCACTTCAATGGCCCGGCCGGGTTTGAGCGCAGTCGGTGAGTTATCCCCGGCTGCGCTCAAACCGGCCGGGGTCATTTAAGTGCAAACTGTTTTCAAACCCCCCTTTTACATCTACTTCCAGTAATATCAGGTAGCAGTCTGCCATCCCAGTGCAGAAGCATCGACACCATGCCATTGACCTCCTTGTCCGTGCCTCCAGCCTCCTCTTCACGGCTCTCGTCGGATGGAACTTCTTGACAAAGTCATTATGACCAAGAGCCTGTGCAACTGCTTCAACAATATATGTGGCACATCGATCTGGCACATTAACTCGGTCCAGCGTAGTAGTAACATTGGGATCCGTACGGATGTTGTTGACCTTTGCTGCCTTTGGGAGAGATTTCAAGCAAGGACTACGCGCTTGGAACTCCTCATCAAAAGCAGAAAGACGATGAGCTAATGGAGTCAGGTTCGGAAACAGCAGCTGAATCCGTAGGATGGGTAGACTCTTTAGAGTCTAAACTTAATTAGGTGGATTGACTACTGGAGGACGGAACAAACGCAACATGAATCGACCAGAGTGTTAGATGCAACTTTTTTGCGAAGTTACAAAATCGCTCCTCTCGAGCACTCTTCCTGTCCTTCATCCTAGTGAATAACAAACATCGACGTCTGCCCTGCCAGAAAAGACATCATCTCTTAGCACAATGAGGAAGTGCTTTTCTTCTTCATTCGCTGTTTCTCTTGCGATTCTTTTTGAGTTTTTCGTAGTCAACGTGAAGTTTCATTCAGACGCGAACCCCAGAATTGATTCTCTGATGTGAAATTCATGCTGTCTGCCAAATTTCAATAAACTTTGACACGGCTATAGCTGCTTCTTTCAGTGGAAACTTTCTCTGGACATGAATGAACATTAGAAGTAGAAGAATTTCCGCATTTGTTGGAAGATGGGACCCAGAGAGTTCCTCTGTGCCCTTTCCTATCACCCAAACTTCTGCACTGCTTCTTGTATTTGCCATAGTTATTTTATCCGCAATGTCAACAACTCTTTTTACAGTCAACTCTGTTCAATTGACCATTCCTCACTGTCACGGCCGTGTCAGACTCCCCTCGACTCATCGCTACTGCAGCAGACAACCCAGATGATGACGATCGGAAGGCCACGCAAGGACGACGACGCCTAGTGCTAATGACGGCAACGAGACGCTATTGGTCACGCATCCGACGAACCTGCCGGAACGAATGAATAACGGGCCCTCATCAACGAAGCTGAGGCCCATCAGCCGGCCGCCACTAATGAACGCTCAGCACCCTAATGAACGATTGACACCCAATTAATAGAATAGTAATAGAGACATCTGGTAGATGCCATAAAATCGTAATCTCGAGTAGGCAATTAGGTTTCACTGTATATAAGGAACGGTTAGGTCTTACTCGAGAGATCACTCTGGCAAACATAGGAACAACCGAACATTGGCAGAACCGAACGAACGTTTCATCGAGGCCAGTTAACAGGGAGTGATTCTCAGACGTTGTATATAGATCCGTCTTTTGATTTCATTAAAATTCGAAAACTTCCTTTCGGCTTGAGAAAAGATCACGTCACGATTTTCGACGCCACGAGAGAGCAGACAGGGTCGTGACATTTTTGGTGTCAGAAACCGGATTGATAGTGAAACTGAAACTTTGAAATTTCAGTTATTTCGGATTCGAGCAAGGCGGCGAAGCTACCCAACAACCAGCCTTACTCCAGACTAGCCGATAAGGGAACCGATCAACACGGAGAGAAGATCAACCGACGCTCATCGGAGGAACGAGCAACTGACGATCCTGCAACGGAACGAGACGAGCCTCGGAGGAACGAACAACTGACGATCCGACAACGGAACGAGCCGAGCCTCGGAGGAACGAGCAACTGACGATCCGGCAACGGAACGAGCCGAGCCTCGGAGGAACGAGCAACTGACGATCCTGCAACGGAACGAGACGATCCACGGAGGAACGAACCGACGAGACGAACGACAGGCGCCAACACAGCACCGAACAGAAGAACCGGCAGACAGCAGACGAACGGGTAAGACTCTTCGCTGTTGACTGGGTTCAATCGAATGGTCAGGAGTGGCAATCACGGGCCGAGATTTGGCTGCGATACGTGCTAGTGTTGAGTCTGATAGAACCTTTTTGATTTGGTCTCTGATAGAACCTTTTTGATTGGGTGTCGATTCTGACAGAATTTTTTTTGATGTGTGTGATAGAAACTTTTGTATCTTTTGTCTTCTAGTCAATTGCTTCTGATTGAACTTTTGATCTTTCTGGACAATTATTCCTTGATACTTGTCGTTCTAGAGTGTTGATTGAATTGCGTTCTTTTGCATTGCTCTTATTTAACTCGCATCTTCTCTGAACGTCTATTCTTTTCTTTGGCCATGGATTCTTTAACGCCTGAAAAACAGGCCGAGATTAAAAAGATGTCGAGCGAGCGCCTGAAAGTATATTTGCTTAGGGCAGAATTGGAGGAGGAGGCGGTCCATGCCATGGATCGAACCCAACTCATGGAGGAATGGGCCAAGCAAGTATCCGGTGGGCAAGATAAGAGGCTCGAGGGTGTTCGTGTGACACCACCCAGATACATAACTGTAGATCCAGAATTTGAGCTCCAGCGACAGAGGTTCGAATTCGAAATGAGGAAGTACGAGGAGGAGAGGAAAGCGAGAGAAGAGGAGAGGAAAACGAGAGAAGAAGAGAAGGAACGCCAAAGGAGGCGAGAGGAAGAAGAATGGAAAGCGAGAGAAGAGGAGAGGAAAACGAGAGAAGAAGAGAAGGAGCGCCAACGAAGGCGAGAGGAAGAAGAATGGAAAGCGAGAGAAGAGGGGAGGAAAACGAGAGAAGAAGAGAAGGAGCGCCAACGAAGGCGAGAGGAAGAAGAATGGAGGTTAAGAAAAAGGGAACTACAGTTAAGGGAAGAGGAACGAGCGGAACGAAGATTGAGGGAAGAGAGAGAACGTCAGCAGAGAGACGAAGATCGGAATTTTAAATATTCTCTGGCTAGTCGTACGAAGCATTTCGGGGAAATCATGAAAAGTGTTTTGTGGAAATTCCCACAAGATACGGCTGAAATACCCGGTTACTTCGATCACATGGACAACCTTTTTGAAGTGTATGAAGTAGATGATGATGTTAGTGTTAAACTGCTACTAGCGAATCTTAACGAAAGAGCTAAGACCTTAGCCCGCCTGGCACGCGAGCAGTTAGACGACTACGAAGGTCTAAAACAGTTTTTGTTAAAGGAGTTCAAAATTAGTTCTATTCACTTGAGAGAGAAATTTTACATGATGCGTAAGGTATCAGACGAAACTTACACTATATTAGCTTCCAAATTACGCAACACCCTGATGTATTATTTACGTAGTCGTCAAATCACGAACGAGTTTGACAAACTCATAAGTCTGCTCTGCGCAGATAGAATAAAGGAACTGATTCCTAAAAGCTGCTTAGATTTTGTTCTAGCGCAGGAAAAGGAAGATTGGCTCAGCCACGACACACTAGCGAACACGGTAGATAATTATATGGCCTCACACAGCATGAGCGGTGAGCCGTTTAGGTCTGGTAATGTGACAGCACATAATGGCAACCGGACAGGGAGCCAGGCCAACCCCACTAACCACACCAAAACAATTAAAACAGAACAGAAGAGTGAGGTAAAGACAGACGCTCAGGTATCTAAGGAAGAAGAAATACGGAAAGGCCTCTGTTTCATGTGCAATGAGTACGGACATCTGTCGAAAAACTGCACCAGTTCGAAATCCCAGGGAGGAGGAAAGAAACAGACACGAGTTAACGCTTGTGCGATAGGCACCCCGGGACATAATAATAACAACCACCAACCCAGTCACGGGGCTAAGGAAGGCTCAGAGGCAGCCACGCGCGCACCTGAAACCGTCCTGAGCAATAGGGAAGATGTGGTAAGGGGAGGTGGTACGGAAGTAGAACCTTTTAGCCCAGTCATCGATGCTGATGAGCTTCACATTAGATTCTACATAGAAATACAGATCGAACAGCTGCCCGAACAGAAGGCTCTAATCGATGGGGGGGGGGCGGAAATCTGTTGCATTAAGGATACATTGGTAAAACACCTAGATGTACAAGCAGGCAAGCAGATACTGTTATCAGGTCTTCAGGGGAAATCAGACCGAGTCGATGTGGTTAGAATGCGTATAAAACTGGTGATTAACACCGGAGAGGGAAACGTTAACATCGCTCCTGCTATACGTGCATGGTTTGCAGTTGTACCTAATCTCAATGAAGCGGTGATCCTAACCCACAGCGTAGTATCTCTTTTAAGAGACACATCCCGGTATAACGTGCTGGCCATCCGCGCAAACGGCTATGCGGAAGGCAGCCCGCCTGAACGAGCTAATAGCACTATTAGCGCCCCCCAAGGGGCAGCAATGACAAAGATACAGGGAAGGGGAGTATCGACCCCAAGGGGGATGAATCGTTGCCAGAGAGCGGGGAAGCCAGAAGCGTTAACGAGGGTGAATTTCCCGAATCCAACGAAGATAATGAAAGTGAAGTTAGCCGCGCGTTTCTTAATATTGAGGAATCTGAGACACCACATGATGAGCGTATGGCAGACACAGATACATTAGTTAGGGAGCAGCGCAACTGCCCATTCCTGGCGACTTTGTGGAAACTGGCGAAGGAGAACAAGAACAACTTCTTGATCGAGAATAGACTTTTATACCATCGAGACACAGTAATGGGTCACAAGGTGAAACAGTTGTGCTTACCGGAGACCCGCATTAATACTGTACTGTAAATGGGTCATGATGCTCCTTTTGCTGGCCACATGGCGTTTAAGACAACCCGCTATCGTATAAAGCTAAGCTTTTGGTTTCCCAAAATGGACGAACGAATTCACCTCTATTGTACTTCCTGCTCTATCTGTCAACTGAGGGCACCAGTCAAGGTTACTCATCGGGTCCCCATCACACCCATTCCTCGAGGGGACGAACTTCCATTTAACCACCTAATCATCGATTGTATCGGGCCGATCCTACCGGAAGGTGATCCGTCCATACCGAAACCGGAATACAATTATGCTTTAGTGATTGTGGACAAATTTTCACGAGGGCCGATGGCATACCCCTTACGCTCCTTAAGCGCGAAGGGAGTCTGCGATGCTTTGCTGCAGGTATTCATGACGTTTTCCGTTCCCAGGGTAATTAGCTCGGATTGTGGAAGCAACTTTACCAGCAAACTGACAAAGGAACTTCTGAAGCGGCTAGGTTGTTGCCCACGTTTTAATACTCCCGGGCATCCCGAAGCCTCTGGTCTTGTCGAGCGGTGTAACCAAAGTCTAAAGGCAATGATTTACAAATTAGCTCAATCTGAACTGCGCGGGTGGTATCGCTTACTACCCTTTGTCTTATGGAGTCTGCGGGAGAAACCTTCCGCTACCACCCATATAAGTCCATTCACTCTGGTCTACGGCACCCTACGGCGAGGACCATTAAGTATCTTGAAAGAATCATGGGCGGGGGAACGTTCATTACCACTTAACATCGGTAAGAAGCCTGAAGAATACTTGCAAACTCTGAAGGAAAACCTGGAATTTGCGAAGATGTATGCAGAGTACTATGCAGAAATTGAGCAGAAACGGCATGCTAATCAATATAACTTACGTAGCACTGACCGGAAATACGAGGTCGGCGATAAGGTAACCGTGTTAACGCCTGATTCTGGGGGAGCTAAACTATACAGATGATGACGATTGGAAGGCCACGCAAGGACGACGACGCCTAGTGCTAATGACGGCAACGAGACGCTATTCGTCACGCATCCGACGAACCTGCCGGAACGAATGAATAACGGGCCCTCATCAACGAAACTGAGGCCCATCAGCCGGCCGCCACTAATGAACGCTCAGCACCCTAATGAACGATTGACACCCAATTAATAGAATAATGATAGAGACATTTGGTAGATGCCATAAGATCGTAATCTCGAGTAGGCAATTAGGTTTCACTGTATATAAGGAACGGTTAGGTCTTACTCGAGAGATCACTCTGGCGAACATAGGAACAACCAAACATTGGCAGAACCGAACGAACGTTTCATCTAGGCCAGTTAACAGGGAGTGATTCTCAGACGTTGTATATAGATCCGTCATTTGATTTCATTAAAATTCGAAAACTTCCTTTTGGCTTGAGAAAAGATCACGTCACGATTCTCGACGCCACGAGAGAGCAGACAGGGTCGTGACACTCACAAAATACACTAATAAAATTGATTAAGTGAAAAAAGTTTACATTTCTTAAAATCAATTTTCAAAAAAATACAGCATTTGCATTCTGCGTCAAAGCAGCAAAGAATAGTTCATAATGTTAGATTGGTATTTTCAAACACCAGTTTAACCCAATAGCTCAAGATTAAGAAGTAATCAGTTCCAATAATAATTTTTCTAAATGGTACACAGCACTCAATAATTTCCACAAGGCCACGGTATTACGAAGAGAATGTTAGGCTTTGAGCGATCTCTAAAAATGCTCCAATCTGCTTGATATTTGGACCACATCTACTTAGGAGAGGTAGAACAGATTTAAACTTGTGGAAACTAGTTCTGCTAAAGGTAAATTTTGACCATTGGCTCGTGGAGCACCCTGATGCTACGTGTGACAGTTTTATCTACTTTCAAATCGTATTGTGATTGTAATTTGACATTTATAAAGCGCCTCTTAAAGGATAAACTCAACAGAGGCGCTTCCGACCCGAAAAAGTATATACTGTTAAACAGTACAGTCTTCAGGCGCCTGCGGAACACAGAGAGGGGGAGAGAAAGAAGCTCAAGTTGCAATTCTTGAGGGAGACAGTTCCAGCAAGTGGGGCCAACATAGACAAAGCTTCTGGACTGAGCCGCAGCGGTTCGATGCGAGGGACAAACAGGAGATCTTGAATGGCCGAGCGAAGGGTGCTACGGCCCGGCCACAAGGAGACCAAAGGGCAAAAGTGAATGAGGTAAAGGGGAGCAGAGCCAAGAACATAATTGCGCATGAGGGAGAGAATCTTAAAGTGGACACGCTGCTGGACGGGGAGCCAGTGAAGAGTGTCACGAATATAAGACGAGATGTGGCCATATTGTGGATGCTCCCTATGAGTTGTACTAGTTATGATACGTTATGAACATTGTACACAGACACATCTAGGCAAGTAAGAGATCACACTGCGCAACTGCGCATGCCTGCAAATCAGCGTTAATTGCACGCGAATCAGATTTCCGAAGTCGTCCGATATAGCGCGGTCATAAAATGAGCTGACAAAGAGGTTCAGCCGCTAATTACTGTACACTGATACAGATTTATACCCTGTCGAAATAATCAGTTAAATATATTCTTCCTAAAAAGACATTCCCTGCATCAAGCGAAGTCAATTGGACGGTGTACGCGTCAATGTTCGATGTAGTTGCAATTGTGTGTAAAAATTGTTGGATATAATTGCCCCGAGGACGAGTCACAGGAGTAAAGACTCATTAAAAGGCATAGACTATGCACGTGTTTGTTGGTATATGGAATGGCACAAATTAGAAGCTTCATCCACGGTTCATTGTTTTATTGTGTGCTCTTTCTGCTGACTTGTCTGCTGCTTTTGATGGTGACCCGACAAAAGCGCGCAGGACAAATGCGCGCCGCCCAAAGAGCGCCTACAAAAGCGCGTACCGTCACTTTCGCGCAAGACGAATGCGCGCCGACATTAGCGCGCATACAAGAAGACATAGAGCCATACAAAGAAATGACGGAATTTCTTGGACTTTTCTATATCGATATCCGTCAGCGATTATATGCTCTTTAGCTTCTGCGACTCAGTCTTCTTCATGGTTAAACAATATTATTCCACTTTTTGAAGATTTTACACGGCGTATTTGGTATTTATAGTTTTTTTGTTTATTCTGCGCAAATACGAGCTTTGGTGTCTCCTCACATGAAGCAGTAATTTAAACTATAAGTTTCTTTCTACTATTATTTTTACATCAAAGTGGCAGCAACTATGATGTTCACATCATACTGTATTATTGCGTATTATTCATTGCCATACAGTATATAAAGTTGCCGTCTTTATTCTAATCAATCGAAGTGTTAAAGCGTTTGACCTTTGAAGTTATTCAATCAAAGGGTTAATAATAGTCCATGCTGCGCGCTTTCGACGGCGCTCATTTGACGGGGCTCATTCTACAGCGCTCATTTGTCGGCGCTCATTTGTCGGCGCTCATTTGTCGTGCGCGCTAAGGACGGGCTGCCACTTTTGATACTGGCTTGATATTCCTGATTCCGACCTGCACTGGACTGCTACTTATCTTAGTCAACGCACTCGAGATTGCAATCATAATTGCATATTTAGGTAGCACTTCTTCAAGAAAGCTATTCTAAGGTGCTCCCGATCTGAAAACACAAGACCTCAATCAAATAGAATGGTCTTCAATCGCTGGCGAAATAGAACCAGAGAAAGGGTAAGAAGCTCATGTCGCAGATCGCATGGCAGCCTGCTCCAGAGTGATGGACCAACTGCGGCAAAGCTACCTTTTTGCGCTGCAGAAGTACGGGATGCAAGGGACAACCTGAAGACCTTGTGCTGCCAGCGAAGAGATCCATGGCCAGGGACAGAAATATCATTTCTTGACCGATGAGGCTCAAATGTTCATTTCATTTGACAGTTTATCTAGTCACTCATCCTGGATGACGGCTGATAAAATTTTTGTTAACCCATCGAAGAGTGAATTTCTGCTACTGGGCACTGCCTCCACAGCAATTTAAACAGTGTGAATTTTTAAATCCTCAAAACTGGTTGAATCACTTGTTGAATCGGCTGGTTCGTAAATAGGACGTTTTTAAATTCTATTATCTCTCACCGCACCCACTATGTAATTCGTACCTGTAAGTCGTCATACATGCATATTCGTGACAACCTCAGAATTAGCCTTTGCATTCCAATGTCTTCAAGATTATCTTTGGCAATGCACTGGTCACAAGCCTTGACTACTGTAACTCGATTCTTGTTGGTATCACAGAGTAAGTCATGCAGAAACTCTAAAGGCTGCCTCTTTGTTTCAGATGACTGACCATTTGGATTTTGAACTGATTACATGTAGGAACTTTTTTGGTGCGCCATCGGTTGATGCTTTGTGCATTAGATAAATGCGCGATAGAAGTTACTAATTACAAATGCAGTTGTTTTATGCAAAATTCTCGATGATACAAAACAACTGTCAACCTTGTAGTCAACTGGTTCAAGGTTTTCGGATTTTCAGGAGCAGAATCTTACGCTTGTTATTTCTGACAGAAAACAGATGACGGTTTTGATAAACAGAAGAGAATGTGAATACCTGTTCATGACGCAACTTTTTTCTGATTGTTGAAAGCTTGCGAAGTGTCCATCCTCTTTGGTCCACGAAGTCGTCGCCGAATATACCAAGGTTGTGAAATTGGATGTTAGGAGGATGTGTGTGATCTTCTTTTCCAATGCTTTCAAAAGAATAACGGTTGTTTAATAATGATAAGGCGTTAATAAAAGTTATTAATTTCTTAGATATTTTAATGCAGTGTATTGTGTTTAATAAGTGGAATTCACTATTTTGGTGAAGGTGTGGCTGGGACAGACGGAATGTACGCCTTTCTATTCACAGGAGCATTTTCGCCTTTCGTCATGCTTGGCAGACGGCAGATTCCGCAGTTTTGGTGATCATCAATCTTGAAGTAAAAAATTTCTTCTGAACCCTTCTAAAACTGAATTTCGTCTCCTAGGTACAAGGCAACAACTCCGTAACTGTGATTTCTCTTCGTCCGTTCAGTTGGGTGGCTTACTTATTAACCGCCCTGAATGCGCACGCAGTTTGGGTGTCGTGTTTGATTCCACCACGTTATTTTCTAGCCATGTTCAGGCCATATACAAATCAACTCAATTTCACACACTGGATTTTCCAAGATTCAAAGGTCTATTTTACCTGAACTGTCCTAATCCAACTAGCTAATGCATTGGTTTCCGTCAGACTAGACTACTGTAACTCAGTTTTTAATGGCATGACTAAGTGAGATCTGCACAAGCTGCAAATCGTTCAAAACTCTCTCGCCAGAGCCATAACAAAATTCCTACATGTAAATATCAGTATTCTAAGGCAATATTACATTCACCAATAGTTTACCCATTCCTTATATTAATATTATTATACCATATGATGCTGCAAATAAGGTCAGGAACTTACTGACAATTACGATAAATTAAACATATGTTTTAAAATATACATACAGAACTAAAAGTCGTAACATATTAAGTAGATGAATTTTAATTACTGTAGAGGAATAGGAATGTGGTTGGCCGTAGTTAATCAGTGCTCAGATGGGTGACTGTCCGTGGAATACCATGCCATCTGGTGTTCGCTAAACGCTCAATTCTTTATTGCGCGGTAAATGAGTATAAAAGCAAGTGTGGATGCTTAACAAGTTATTCTGTCCTTTGATTGTTGTTTCAGTCGTGTTTGAGCCTAAGCCGAATTATTTTCGACCTCAAGACCATGCTTTCAAGAAGTTTCTATAGAAGCGTGTATAAACAAGTTACTTTCATGAAGTCATCTAATATAATAAGAGAACATATCTATAAATTTGGCGAAGGCAACATGCTTAGTTTTACTGAGAGGTAATGCAGGAACATATAATAATAATAATAATAATAATAATAATAATAATAATAATAATAATAATAATAATAATAACAATAATAATAATAATAAGCAACTTCTTATGCGCCGGTCTCTAATGCACAAGGCATCAACCGATGGCACCAAAACCAAGCCACAATCAGGTCGATATCCAGAAGGTCAGACCGCACGTCAGAGAGGCAGCCTATGGTGGATAAGCAATTTGAAACAGGTAAGTTTTAAGTTGAGAACGAAATGACAGAAGCGACTGAGCAGAATGAACAGACACAGGGAGGGAATTCCAGAATTTTGGTCCAGCAACCGAAAATGCTCGTTTACCCAGAACAGTTCTAGCCCAAGGTATGACCAGAGAAAGATAATCAGATGACCTCGCAGAATAATGGTAAGTCTGGGGAATAAGGACTGATTTTAAGTATTGTGGTTGGCCGTAGTTAAATGTTGTATAAACTGTAAGCCCTAATTTGACACAAATTCTTTGCTGAACAGGAAGCCAATGTAAAGATTTAAGCACATGGGTTATATGCTCATATTTAGAAGTATTTGTTATGGCTCTAGCCAAGGAGTTCTGAACTCTCTGGAGTTTCTGCATGTTTGACTTAGTGATACCAATAAGAATGGAGTTGCAATAGTCAAGGCGACTGGAGACCAATGCGTTAGCTAAGGATATTCTGGAAGACATGGGTACACAATGCCTAATTCTGCGTATGTCACGAATATACATGTATGATAACTTACAAATACCATTTACATAGTTTGTTCGAAACATCGTAGAATCAAAAACAACACCCAAGTCACGAGCAGTATCAGTCAACTCAATGAGTAAATCAACCAGTTTTACGGATTTAAGCCATTCGAACTTCTTAAAAAGAACATGACGAACATTTATTGTGGACGGCCTTAAATAAGTTATTATATCGATAGTAGCAAAATTTATCCCTTGCTGTTATATATATATATGTATATATAGGATGGGTGGGCATAGATGGATGGGCCGACGGACGGAACGCGGAGTCGATGCGGACCACGCAACATGGTGGCAGCGGTAAAAGTTTAGTTTTAATGTAAGAGTTAAGATTTCGAAAGTGAATTCAAACAATGGCGAAGTCTGAATTTCGTCACCCGGAACCTTGTAATTTTTGCAAACCGGCGGAATGGTTGAAATGAGCCAGACATTTCAAGCGTTTTCGCACTGTCTCCGGACTTGACAAGAAAGACCAGAGACAACAGCTGGATTCATTGCTTTACTGTCTGGCAGACAAAGCAGATGATATACTGACGACCTTCGCTCTGATAGCAGAGCAACTCCAGGACTACGACAGAGTAAAAAACTGTTTCGATACTTACTCTGTAGCCAGGAAAAACGTAACTTTTGAACGCGCAAAGTTTAACAGCCGTGTACAGCGAGACGGAGAGGCGGTCGAGGCAATCGTGACTGCGTTGCACGTTTTGGCTCAGATTTGTGAATTCGGAGGACTCAGGGAGGAACTGATACACGATCGAATAGTGGTGGGAATTTTGGATGGTGAATTGTCCGAAGAAATGCAAAATGATGCCTAGTCTGGATCTTAAGAGAGCTACGGATATGGCACGCGAAAGCGAGGAAATTAAGAGACACCAGCAGGAACTGCGGACAGCAAATACGCTGGAACATAGTAATATTGACGCTGTAAGACCCGGGCGTCAGGTACGCAGAAATTACAGAAATTACAGAGGTTCGGGCTCTCATCGCAGGAACGAATTGCCGTCATGCTTACGTTGCGCTGGGAAACATGAAGAGGACTATAACCGAGCTAGTTCAGGTATGTTTGTAAGTATGTAAAGTAGTAGTAGTCGTCAGTAGATTACTAGACTTACTCAGTAGTCGTTGCTGGCCAGTGCGTAGGCAGTGAAGCGAATGATTTATTAGGACCCTAATTCAGAGCAGCAAGACAGCTAGCCAGTAGCCTCAAGCTACAGCGGTCAAATTCTTAGAAACGGACGGGCCGCAAGTTACACTGTGTGGAAGGGCTATTGTTGGTAGCAGTACAGGTGAGCTATGGAATGCAGGAGTGTAGCTTAGTCAAAAGGATTACGCTGGAGTAAGCTGAGCAATCCACAGGTAGCAATCTCCAGGTACATCAGGGGGCTTTGCAACTAAGCACGAGAGGTCCACGTGATAGCCAGATGGATGTCCACAGGTACACAATTGACTTCGGAGAATCAGAACCAAAAGGCACACGAAAGCTGATGTCAGCTCAGGTCTTGGGTACTGACCGGCCCAGAAGGAATGCGCCCAGAGTCCAGCAGATTCATGTAGAAAAGAGCTTGCAGAATGCACAGAAAGAGGACTGCTCGGCCGTTTGACCAAGATGAAGGTGCAGACTGGGAGAACTGCACGTGAGTCTCGTCAGAAGGAGGATCCATCGAGAAGCAGTCGGAGTTCAGACATCGAGCAGACAGGTCGTAGTAAAATGTAGACTAGATAGCCTAGCGTCTTCTGGCGCTACAGTAATCGTTATGGGTAGAGTAGTCTAAAGTTTGTCGTAGACTAGGTCGCTTGCTCCACAACTGAACTAGAATCTCGCTCGCGTTATGTCAAACAATCATTCGAAGAACACTCAAGTGCTGACTGACAATTCGAGAATAAAAGATGAAAACTGTACAATGCGATCTGGACGAGAACACAGCGTCATAATCCTATAGAGCAGAACTCTACCATAGGACCATTGTCCTGCGAAGAATGCGAATTGTTATCGATGTGGGCCAAGGGTCACTTCCGGACGGCCTGTGGTTTCCTTTACTCGTTGACTGAAATACCGGTGTTTGTGTATGTGAAGAAGGAGCAAATTCGAGATCTAAATAGCATTTCCAGTAATCAGGCGCCGCCCTGGTTTACTTATTTAAATATCGCCGGAACACGCGTAGCGTTCAGGATTGACAGCGATGCCGATGTCTCCATAATTTCGAAAATGGCATTCGAAGGACTAACAGACAACAGAAATTGTCCGGGTGCTCCACGCGTCTTTTTTCGGTACATGTTGTTGGGCAGTTTTGGGCGTCAGTGGAGGACAGAGATGGGGACCACCAGTCGTTCTGTTTGGTGGCTGTTTCGCACGGTTGTACTTGATCGAATCTCTTAAGCCGCTCCGCAGTCGTGGGGCTCGGTTTGATTCAAAGACTGGGTAGTGCTGATGATGTCGAGGATAGCCTATTTGGAGATGGGAGGAAATTGAGAGCCCCGCCGGTTCTCAGTTAGCTAAAGGAAGGTACGATCTCATACGCCATATCCGTTCCAAGAAGAATTCCCTTCCGTTATTCCTAAAAGTGGAGAAGGAATTACAAAGGATGAAAGCTATGGACATAATCGAGTTGGTGACTGAGCCTTCCGAATGGTGCGATCCGATGGTTCCGGTGATAAAGAAATCCGGTGGAGTATTTGCGTCGACTTAACAAAACTGAATAAGGCGGTGAAGCGAGAGAGATTCTTTATTCTTACTTTAGAGGATGTTCTGTCTCGGCTGATGGATGCTCGAGTTTTCTCTAAGCTGGATGCAGCATCGGGATTTCATCATTTGGAGTTGGAAAAAGAAAGCCGTCAGTTGACAACATTTATAACACCGTTTGGACGGTTTCGGTTTAGGCGGTTGTGCTTCGGGATTGCAAGTGCACCGGAAATATTCCCGAGAGAGATTTCTAACCTTTTGACTGGTGGAGTTGTTTTAATGGACGATGTTCTTATCTTTGGCCGAAATATGAGGTCACATGACGTCGCCTTCGATGAGGTGCTGCAGCACATAAAAGAACCTGGACGGAAACTGAGTCGAAGTAAGTGCTTGTTTCGACAGCGGTCAATTAAATACTTTGGTCATATGATAAGTGCAAATGAAGATGGAACCGGATATGGAGAGAATACAAGCCATTCGGAATATTAAGATACCAGCTAACATATCAGAGCTTCAAAGAACGCTGGGCATGGTGCAGTACCTGGGACATTTCTTACCCAGTCTATCGAGGATAATCTTTCCGCTGACGAAACTCTTGAGTCGTGATACGTCCTGGATCTGGGATGAGCCACAGCAGAGGGCTTATGATGACGTCATTAGGCTGCTTACCGAGTCGCCAATTCTAGCGTTTTACGACCCTCGCACATCTACTGTTGTTACGGCGGATGCTTCTTCATACGGGTTGGGAGGAGTCCTGTGTCAGCTACACGGTTCTGACCTCAAAGTCATCGTTTATTGCTCCCGGAGTTTGACTTCTGAGGAACGAAATTACGCTCAGATTGAGAAGGAACTCCTCGAGGCGGTTTGGGCGTGCGAGAAATTCGCACGATACCTAATTGGGCTCGAGAAATTCGAGCTACAGACTGACCATCGACCTCTGGTGTCATTAATTAATATAATCGAGATTGACAGAGCTCCATTCTGGTGCCAACGTCTGATGATGAGAATGATGCGGTTCACGCCAGAGGTCAGATACGTTCCTGGGAAGGAGATGGTTATTGCTGATGGGCTGTCGCGCAGCCCTGGTCCGGAGGCAATGGAGATCGTTGACGTGGAATCGCTGGAGGACATCGACGCCTTGGCTGAGTTTGTGGAGATTGGAGCTGGAGAGTGGGTGGGGGATAGTGTTGATTGATTACGGTCAGAATCAGCCAATGGACATATGGCGTGTTAACAAATGTCTTACTTACTTACTTACTTTAATCGCTTAACGACCCTGAGGTCACTGCGGTCATCAAATACACGAGCGATGGATGGCCTAGATATTTGCAAGACATTCCAAAAATAATTACAAGAGTACTTCAAAAATATAGACAAATTTTCGGTATCAAATGGACTGTTATTGTATGCACAGCGTATTGTAGTGACGTCGTCGAGGACAGACGTTCTGAGTCTACTGCACGAGGGTAATCAGCGAATCAATAGTTGCATGGAGCGAGCAAAGATGAGCATCTGGTGGCCGACGATACATTCGGATCTGCGGAGCGAGATTGAGCGCTGCCAGTTTTGTGAAGAAAAAGGCCGGAATCATCGAGGAGAACGGCTTATTTCGAGTGTGATGCCGGACGGGCCCTGAAAGAGACTGTCTGCGGACTTTGGTGAAGTTAAAGGAAAACATTATTTGCTTGTATATGATCAGTTTTCACGATGGCTGGAAATTATCCCGGTTAGCATAATCGACAGTGCCACGACAATCGAGAAATTCAAAGGTTTGTTTGCGCAATTTGGAATCCCGGAGTCGATTGTACTGAAAATGGACCAGCGTTCGCTTCATATACATTTAAGGAATTCGCCCGCTGTTTTGGGTTCCAACATGTGACGTCGAGCCCATACTTTGCTCAGTCGAATGGGTTTGCGGAGAGAGCTGTGGCCACATCAAAGAGAACCATACAGCAGGATGATATTTTTGGCACTGCTGGCATATAGAACCACTCCGCACATCCCGACAGGAGAAACTCCTGCAAGATTACTGATGGGTCGGGAACTGAGAACGCGGTTGCCGATGTTACCATCATCGCTTGAGCTGGAGTGGGCAGATTTCGTTCCGGTGCTCAGGAAAGATAAATGCTACAAACGTCGAGCGAAGTTCTTTTACGATCGTCGCCATGGAGTCTAGAAGAACGAGAATGTGCGAGTCAGAGGTGCAGATAGGGCGGATGGGGTCAACCCGCTCGAGTTCTGAGACCATCTACACACAAAAATTCGTACTGGATCCAAACGAGTCGAGGGCGGGTAAGGAGAAATCAATTCCATCTTCGCCGCTATTCCTCGGGAGTCCCAGAGAATCGCGTCGAGCATTCGGCTTCGCCGGAGTCTTCATCGCAGCCAACGGAAGAGCTCGATCCGGGCCATCAACCGGGGGCTGAACAGGGGTTGCGGCGAAGTGTCAGACAGTCCAAACCAGTAGAACGATACCAAGCCGGATTCCCATGATTTTGATTATACATTCTAGTTGAGGGTTGAGTTATTTGTGGGTTTTGATCGTTAACATTGACTAGTTAGTTGCTTATAAAAGGAGGAAGATGTTATATATACAGGGTGGGCCAGAAGTATTTGTTCAACTTTGAAGGCCTATAACTTAGGCAGTTTAGCAAGTCAGTGTATGCTTAATGCATCAAATTAAAGGTCGTTATATCAGCTACAACTGCTCAAAAATTTACATTTTTAGCTTTATTAATAATTGCGAAATATGTATCAGTTTACAATGATTTTACAGTTGTTGAACCTCACGACGACGGAAAATTTTTAAATTTAAATCTTTCTTAGCCATACGCCGTAGGCTGCTTCGCGATATTCCTGTCTCGCGCTCAATCTCACGAGGACTTTTGCTTGTGCCTGGATTATCCTCTTGGCTACAGATCAATTCAGCTACACGAGCGATGTTGTCAGCGGTACGTGCCGAACGAGGACGGCCAGTAACAGGTTTACGTTTAGAACTTGCACTCGCGTCAATTTGTCTAATTAATCGGTTGAGATTGTTTTTACTCCAGTTTCTAGCAGGAAATTCATTCATCATTTGATATGCATTTAAATGTTTTTCAATTCTTAAAATTCGAATCAAAGTCCTGTCATCTTCTGTTAACGGCGCCATGATGAAATTATTGTTTACGTCAGAAAACAAGGTAGGTGCGGTACACAATAATTATATGGCGCGTAGTGCAAGCTACCGTAATGAAATTTGTCGGACTTATAGCTGATATAACGACCTTTAATTTGATGCATTAAGCATACACTTACTTGCTAAACTGCCTAAGTTATAGGCCTTCAAAGTTGAACAAATACTTCTGGCCCACCCTGTATATAGGATTGGTGCACATAGAGGGATGGCCCTAGGGACTCGAAGCGCGGAGTCGAGGGGGACCACGCAACACTGTGTACTCGGCTAGCATGAGCTTCTAAGTAATTTTCTGACCTTCTTTGCAGATAAAGTTTCTGGTTTACTGCTGAAATTTGTTGGTTTCTTTGCATCTAATAAAATTTTCATCCAACTTCTTCACCTCTTCGACTTTCTTCAGTGAACAATTCTTGAAGAGGTTCGCAAGTTTATTTATTTCTTAACTAAGTAAAACTGTCCCATTGACATCATTTTACATCTCTTCTTTAAATGTATTTTTGATGTGCCGAGTCCAACCATTACTTCAATCACCGATTTCTCATTGCATGACTGATCATTCCCGTCTGTTTTTTCTCATGCCGTAGTTCAATCTCTGCTAAAGAAATCTCTTCTCGACAGTCGCAAACAAGTTGAGGCGCAATGGCACACTTTATACTTACACATTCAGAATCTTCAACGGATATGAATTGTGTGTTAAATCGCCTCTCTTCCAACTTTCTATTCCCCTTTCGATCTGCATACCAAAATTTCATTCAACAGAATCCGCCGTTATCGCTGTTCATAATCACATCAGGTGTTCTATGGATAAGAGTAGGGAGACGGCAATCCTTCTTCTTGGTTTGTCTGGTGCTTTTGATGCTGTGGACCATCCTCTTCTTCATTTGCATCGTTTCCAGCACTGGTTTGGGGTGTCTGGTCCCACTCTAAATTGTTTTGCTATTTATCTCAGTCCATGCACCAATAAGTTTAAAGAATAAATAATTGTAACATTTTTAAACATGTGGCGTCTCACAGGATTCCGTGCTCGCTACTCTTTAGTTGACTCAGCCACAAGTTAAATTCGTTACTAGTCCTTAACTCGTCTTAAGTAGACTGCATTTCTACTTCACAGCAACTTAAGAAGTTTGAATGGTTTAAATCTTTAAACCTGTATGAGCACTTGTTGAGTCGACTGATGCTATTTGTGACTTAGATGTTTTTTATTCTTTCTATGCCTCTCACAAATTATGTAAATACTATATGTAGATCGTCATACATGCATATTGGCGACATATGCAGAATTGGGCATTATGCCTCCATGCCTTCAAAGATATCTGTATCAAATGCGTTGGTCTTCAGTCGCCCTGATTACTGTAACTCGCTTCCTACCGAAATCACGCGGTCAGACATGCAGAAACTCCAGAGTTCAGAATGTTTTGGTTAGAGTCATAACTGGCATGCCCAAATATAAGCAAATGATCTAGATGCTCAAATCATTGCAATGGCTTTCTGGTCAGCAAAAGACTTGTTTCAAATTGGAACTTAAAGTTTATGAAACACTGAACTCTGGCGGATTACAATATTTAAAATCCGACCTCATCTCTCCAGACTAACCATTATTAAACCGTCTGATTGTTTTTTTCTGGTCATACCTAAGACGAACTGTTTTTGATGAACGGGCCTTTTGGTTGCTGGACCTTAATTTTGGAACTCCTTCCTTTTGTCTTTTCGTTCTGCTCAGTCGCTTGTTTGTTGTGCGCCATTTCGTTCTCATCTTAACACTTACCTTTTTCAGTTGGCTTATCCGCCATACGCTGCTTCTTTTCAATGGACTGACTATCTGGGTACTGATTTGCCTGTAGCTTGGATTTGCTGCGCCATCGATTGGATCCTTGTACATTAGACACCTGCGTTATAGAAGTTGTAAATTAACTAAATAGGCCCATTGTAAATGTAATTTGACATTAAGCGCAACTTCAAGAATAAACTCATCAGGGCAGCTCATAAATAAAATAAAAGAGAAACCTTGGGTCAAATGAATGAACTTCACACCCGTATCTGGCAAAGTCTTCGTCAAATGACCAATCGTTGGAAATCCTGAAATACGACATGGACCACTTAAGGGCAATTAAAGAATCGATTCAGCCATAAATTAAGTTCATTATTAGTTCTGTATATTTTCACAATATAAGTGTAATTGCAATTTTAAATTTATATAGCGCCGATAGAAACAAAATTAGTCTGAGTTGTTAACAGGCTAACTAATATAAGTTTAATGTATATTTCAAACAAAATACTGTTAGCATTCACCGATTTCTATATTATATTCACACGATCTTTACAGCTCTCTCTCTCTCTATCTATCTCGCTCTCTCCTTTAAAGCATTTATCTGTTTCTGCATTTAATGCCTAACTGTTACTTGATTGCGAATTTTTCAAGCATCTGCATTCTCTGAATGGTCCCTTCGCAATTAACCAACACAGCATAGTAACCTTCGGGAAAATAGCCTATCAGAAAACAAACTGCGGACTATAGCGTTAAAGTTTGACCAACTCGTTATTTATACTTTTTTCTAATATAGAAATGTTTGGTCATTCAAAATGCATCATAAGTGTTTAAACTATGTGCAAAGCGGCATCTTTACCAAAACAGTTGAAAAAGATGAATATTTCAGCTATTAAATACGTATATATTTGAAAATATTTCTAAGCCACGAATCAGCACATAACTTTTAGAAATGCAAACAATGTGAATTTAGCTGCGCAAGACTCTAAAATTTCTGAAACATCAATGCGTAGACCAATTTTATGAGCTAACAAATAGTTGACAGATAACGTAACTGCTAAAAGTGATTAGAATGAAAAGTTCAACTCTCAGGCCATGTAAAATCTATCTAATATATATTATTTTTTCCAATAATACTCACTAGCGAATCATGATATATGAAAGGTTTACCAAAATATCTTGCTATTTGACCGATATATGTTTTCAAATTTCTTGATGTAACTGCGGCGGTCGACGAAAAAGAATTACTCACGTTGTTTGAGTTGTTATGACTAATATTACAATGTCCAATAATATTATTCTGATTAGGCTAATATAGACTTTCATGGAAACTCACCCAAATGAATATACAAGACATTTTTGAGGCACTGGTGTTGCCAATGAACTCATACACACATGGTAATTTCCAAGACCTCCAGGTTGATTTCCGAATTGTTTGGTCCTCGTGCATTCATATTCAATCGATGTTACCATTCTGCAACGATTTACCAAGTGCTTGAAAGGTAGAATGAGCGCTTTACTGCCTGACCATTCGGTATATACTTACCGAAATTGTTTATTCGGCTTTTCCTATTTGTTGTGACCTCTGTTTCGATAAAACCTTCGTTTAGCAGGATTAAAATAAGGTTTGTTTAAATTTCATCTGAGGATTGGGCTTATTTTGCTGATGCAGGATGGCCATATGATGCAAGATATTGTTAAAAAGCCACAAACAATGTGTACATGAGATACCAATGTTGTTTCTGAAAAACACTGCACCCATCCTGGCTAAACCCCTCACTTTTCTTCTTAACCAATCAATCATTAGATCCTATGTTCCACCTCAATGGAAAAATAGTGTCATCACCCCTGTTCCCAAGGTTCCGAATCCTACCTCATGTAACGATTTCCGCCCAATATCTATAACTTCAATTCTCTCTCGATTACTTGAAAAACTTATTGTTCGAAGATTCTTCTATCCTATTCTTACTGAACAATCACTCAATCATGAGTTCTTTGACCAATATGCATTCCGACCTACTGGTTCCACGTCTGCAGCTCTTATTTCTATTACTCACCATCTGTCTGAACTGCTTGCTTCTAACCAATATGTTCATCTCATATCCCTTGACTTCTCAAAGGCCTTTGATACAATAAGACATGCCTATCTCGCTGACAAACTTGCTGATCTCGCTATTCCTGATCACATTTACAATTGGATAATTTCCTTCCTAACCAACCGACAACACTGTACCAAATTCAATGATAGTGTCTCCACCTTAGTTGGCATAAATTCCAGTATTGTTCAGGGTTCGGGTCTGGGACCAGTGAACTTCCTAGTTGCCATATCCAAGTATAAGCCTTTAGCACCCAACAATAGGTTATTTAAATACGCTGATGACAGTTACCTTCTTGTACCATCCTGCAATAGCTTGATGGTTCAGGCTGAACTAGACCATGTTGCCCTTTGGGCGGATAAGTGTAACTTAAAACTTAATCATAAAAAGACATCTGAAATGATAATTCACCGGCCAAGAATGAGAAATCAGCAGATTATTTTACCTAATGTGATTCCTGGTTTAACCAGGGTACCAGAGATGACAATATTGGGTGTTACCCTATCGAAGATGTTAAATTTTGATTCTCATATTGATCGGATTCATAGTCAGGCGCGTCAGTCTTTATATGCCATACGAATTCTTGTATCACATGGCCTAACTGGCCCTCGGCTCTACGACGTTGTCCGAGCCACAACACTGGCCAGGATGCTGTACGCCTCTCCCGTGTGGCGGGGCTATGCTGGGGCACAGGCTAGAGCTCGGCTCCAGGCTTTGATGCGGAGACTTGTGCGTCTCCGCAATCTTCCTGGGAACTCCCCAACGTTCGATGAACTCTGTGGCACAGCTGATGCTCGTCTCTTTAAAGCAATCTTGAACAACTCAAATCATGTCTTACATCAGCTACTCCCACCAGTTAAAACCCTCAGTTATTCCCTACGGCCCCACACCCATGATCGTATTATTCCTCCTGCTGACAATCTAACTCGTAAATGTTTTATTGTTATGATGTTGTATGAATATTAAGTTTTCTTGTGTTCTTAAAAACTTGTAAACCGATGTGCGATTAGCTATTGGTTAATAAAGAATATACTTACTTACTTACTTACTTACATTAGAGACTTGTCATTGATATCTCAGACCCTGGATATTTTTGACCAATCAGCGCTGTGCAATGTAGCGCCAGTTTGTTCCATAACTGGTCCTCTTTAAGTAATATTGTTGAGTCGTAGGAGACATCATTAACATTCAACTCGTCAAGAGGCGTGTTATTAAAGCTGCTATCAATTATTATGACCGAGAAGGAGTAAGCTCATTTGATATAAGTTGTGCTACTTAAAAGTGGTTCGATGGTCAGGTGTTAAGAATGTTGCCAGAATAAATCAGACAAACTAGGCAGAGAGCGGCTTACGCAAGCCTTTATTAAGAAGACTAAGCATATGAAGGAATAGAGTCGTTACATCATATTAGAAGCACTGGCGAAAAAGTGGGTGATGGATGAACAAGAAGCAGATGAATTGATGAGGATAAGGTGATGGGATGGCGAAGTGTTAGGACAGATGAGGAGCGGGTTGAAACGGAGTGGTTGTATATTTAATAATTGACGAAGATAGGAGGTTTGGGAGGATTGAATTGTGTTGTAGGTGAGGAATAAGACTTTGTACTCTATTCGTTCTGGTATTTTAAGCCAGTGAAGTGATTTTTAGAACAGGGGTAATGTGATGGTGTTTGGGGGTTTTGGTGACAGCACGAGAGAGAGCATTCTGGATAGCTTGAAGGCGGTTTATTTGGGTTGTGTCAATATTGAGGAAAAGTTAATTGCAGTAGTCGAGTTTTGCATGGACTATGGATGTGGCAATGGTAGATGCGTTTTGAAGTCAAGCATGGGGCGGATTCTGCGAAGGTCGCGAATATGCATAAAGCAAGAGCGGGAAAGATGGGTGGTATGGTCAGAAAAAGTAGGGTTCTGGTCGAAAATAACACCTAAATTGCGGACAGAGGAGTTAGTATTAAAGATGTGAATGGAGGCACAGTCTAGGCTGAGAGGGATAGAGGGGTCAGAAATTTTCTTGAGCTGGTCACGTAGGCCTATAAGTATGAATTCAGTTTTAGATGGGTTCAGGCATAAGAGATTAGATGTCAGGGGTCATGGGATGGGCATGACGTCGATCGACGAAGAGAGGAGGATAAAGACGAGGTGTGCGAACAAAGGAGTTCTGTTGAGTTCAGTTCAGTCTTCGGAGAAGAACGAAATGTCGCGAAACGCGAGTCTTCGCAGAAGAACGAAACGTCATGGAACGAAAAAGTCTTCGTAGAAGAACGAGTCGTCCGGTTGGGGAACGAAAGAGTCTTCGCAGAAGAACGAAGCGTCGTGGAACGAAAAAGTCTTCGTAGAAGAACGAGTCGTCCGGTTGGGGAACGAAAGAGTCTTCGCAGAAGAACGAAGCGTCGTGGAACGAAAAAGTCTTCGTAGAAGAACGAGTCGTCCGGTTGGGGAACGAAAGAGTCTTCGCAGAAGAACGAAGCGTCGTGGAACGAAAAAGTCTTCGTAGAAGAACGAGTCGTCCGGTTGGGGAACGAAAGAGTCTTCGCAGAAGAACGAAACGTCGTGGAACGAAAAAGTCTTCGTAGAAGAACTAAACGTCATGGAACGAAAAAGTCTTCGTAGAAGAACGAGTCGTCCGGTTGGGGAACGAAAGAGTCTTCGCAGAAGAACGAATCGTCCGGTCGGGGAAAGAAAGAGTCTTCGCAGAAGAACGTGTCGTCCGTCCAGAACGAAAGGAAGATGCGCAGAAGAAAGAGACGTTGCGGAACGAACGAGACTTCGTCGAAGTACGAGGTCAGTTGTCGCTGAAGTACGTTTGGTCGCTCGCTTCAGGACGCCGTCGGTGGCAAGGACGTGTCAAGGACAGGTCGCTTCTTTCACCCTCTACGTGGAGAGAGTCACGAAACGGTTGGTGAAAACGCACGACAAAGAAACTGTCGCCTCGCTCCGCTCAGGACTCACCCCACAACGGAACTGTAAGTTTTAACCAGTTGGGGTTGGGGGGACCTTGGAAGGGCACGGCCATCGACGGGGTATTAGAAAACGTAAAGACGTACTGTAAATATAACTCTAGTGTGTATATATGTTAAGTGTGTTAATACAAGTATAAATGTCGGTGTTGTTGTCATTTAAATATTTCTTATCTCGCCACCGCTCACAACCTCCCTGGCTAGTTAGGCCTAAGATATAATTCACCATCTCAAGTAAACCGTGACAAAGTTGTCGCGCCCAAGATCAATGGGCAACATGAAGACGACTACGACATCCGCCTGAGGTCGCCATTATGACATCGGACAAACATGCTAGACCCTCCGATGAGCCTATCTTGGGATGAAGACATGAATCCCTCACAGACTGCGGCAGCTACAGCGATGGACATGTAGAGGGGGTAGACAATGCAGTAATATGGTCATGAATAGACACCCCTTGTACATTCGACGATCCTGGGGAAGGGGACCATGTTCGGTGGACTTGTAAAAAGGAAATGCGTTCAGGCGAGTAGGGAGGATTAAGATTCCAACACAGTGAAGGAGAGATCGGACAGAGCACAGCAGTGAACGCCAGCTAGGTCGAACGCTAAATTTCCTTCCGCTACTTTTAATATAATTTTATTAAAATATCGCTTCGTACTGAGCGAACCCATCGTTTCTGCTAAACTAGAGGGGAATCGAGGACGCGACAGAAGTCAAACTTATCGCCTATGCGAACTGACCGCTCTACCTCCCTCAGCCTGAACTCTGCCTCCATCACACTTAATACTAACTCTTCTGTCCGCAATTTAGGTGTAATAATTATTCGGTCAAAACTTAACCTTTTTTGATCATATCACCCATCTCTCTTGCTCTTGCTTCATGCATATCCGCGACCTTCCCAGAATTCACCCTATGCTCGACTTCAAAACTGCATCTACCATCGTCGCAATCATAATCCATGCAAAACTAGACTACTGCAATTCACTTTTCCTGAATGCAGACACAATCCAGATAAACCTCCTTCAAACTACCTAAAATATTGTCGTTTTTACTGTCACCGAAACTCCAAAACATCATCACATCACTCCTATTCTAGAATAACTGGCTTAAGATACCTTAACGAATAGAGGAAAAGTCTTGTCACTTACCTATAACACACTTCAATCCTCCCAACTCTCATATCTTCGTCAGTTATTTACAATCCAACCCTTCTCTGTTTCTCCTTCACCTCATCCTTAAAATTTGAAAATCGTTTCATAGCCATAGCTACCCCATGCCTCTGGAATAAACTCCCGTCAGAATCACGACAATTATCTGATCCATCATCACTTTACCTTTTGCAATCTCTGTGCAGGTCTTCTACTCAAAACCCCCTCAAAACATTTCTCTTCCGCAGATCCTATTCTAATTCCTCTTCTTTCTCTTATCTATACTGCAGATTCAATTCCAAACACCACCCACCGTACGCGTCTGACTGCCTGCTTGCCTGACTCTTGGGTCTGGACCTGGAACTGAACCCTTCCTGTCTTTCGATTTTTTTACAGAGATCCTGTGAATAAGTTGATTTCCACGACTTAGCTTTCGTTGGATGTTTTAGAAATCTCGAGTTCAGCTTTAAATTATTTAAGAAATCGAAAGGACCAATACAGCAGAGATTTTTAGTGCACAAGTTGTGGACCAATGGAATGATTTGGACAGTGGCCTGACAAATTGTCCTGAGACAAAATGTCACAGACAAAATGTCCTGATAACACAATGGCATGAGGCAAAATATCCTGAATGGCATAAAAACATTAATTGATATAAAATATATATTAAAAAGTCAATTGAATAAAGTTGGTTTTTATTTTAAGAAAAACTAACATTAACTGAAAAATATTATAAGCACAGATTGATCCGACGACATTGATATTTAAAAATCTAGCATTGTCTCCCAAGTAAACAATCGGATCTCTGTTACTGTAGTCAGTCACGTTAGTGTGAAGAGCTTCATTGATCCTTGCATATGTCTTCTTCTTTCCTGGCTGATTCCCTGGTTCAAGCTGGCGACGCAGGAGTTCCATACTGAATTGTTTCTGCTGTAGTATAGGTGCAAGTTTGGTTGTAGTTGGATGGCAAATCCAACAACGTTGCTGAAGGCATCATGCATTTTTGCTTCGAGGCAAGTGTTGAAATATCCATGAGTATTATTCAAAATCTCGATTGCATATCTGGGTTGTCCTCTTCTACAACTTCTTTCAGCCAATGAAAAATTGACATATTCGAAGATTGAACGATTTTCTGCTTTTAATTTTCAGGCAACTGTTTAAATTTTCAATAGAACACATACAACATGCCATTTTGTTCGTGTCATTTTGCTCGTGACATTTTGTCTCATGGCATTTTGTCATCAATACATTTGTCCATGCTATTTTGTCTCAGCAGACATTGTCACAGACTTTCCGAAGATGATAGAAAGGATTGCCTAACAAGCACTCCCAGTAAATTTACAGTGATTCTGATACAGATTATACATGTTCTGACCACTTAAAACTGTAGTAATGTTATGATAATGGGTCTCAACACTAGGCTACACTTTCTCGCCGCTTTTGAGAAGCATTAGTTTCTAATCTTTTATCGTTTTAGACATTTTTATTATGTTGTTAGTATTAATAATTAAAATGGCTATTGCAACAATTTCATCGTTTTTCATCACACTTACCCATGGAAAAGTAATTTTAGTGTTTCGATGTGCATGTTTTGCAGGTGAAGGCTCATGTTTTCAATAATTGTTTCACATAGAATTGACCTGCTGCAGTTCTTCAAACTAGCAGAAAACTTTCTACTTGAGTTTGACATGTGATCATCGTCGTTGGGATTTGTCACAATCAGCTAAAAATGCATAATTATTTGCATGATTAAAGTGAAACAATTGGGACAACAACTGCAGTAATGAATTTGCAAAATGTGTGCATGGGGTCGAGAGTTTGAGTGTGACGGCCATCAACGAGTTGGATGGTGTCTTTTGACGTTTTTGGAAACTTACGTTACTATCAGCACTGGAGCGTTTGAGTAGATATAAATGGGGGTTTGAGCACAGTAGGCTCTGGAGGTTTGAGCACAGTAGGGTCTGAGCACAGCGGCTGCTGCGCGTGAGCCTGGGCGCGGTGGCTGCTGTGCGTGCCATTTGAGCAAAGCCGGTATACCTTCCATTTAGATAAATGCGGAGGATGCGTTTATGTAAGACATATCACACCTCCAGACTGATTGGAAAAAATGAATGTGCATGGCGCTTGGTTGGACAGACGGCAACATGCTGCAAGCAATGCGTATACGTGCACTGTGGGCAGCACAGAGCCGGTCCTAGCCGTGGCTACGACCCACCTGTGCCATGCCGCACGTGTTGTGTAGGCACACAGTCCACGACTCCGTAATGCCAGCAGTGTGGCGGCGCACCAGCAGCACAAAACCTGCATAACATTGACAAACACACTAGAAGGCACCATAAGAAGGTTCTTAACGAGATTCTGAACACCCAATTAGAGAAACGCCGAGGTGGTGAATAACGAGAGCGACGCTATGGATGAGTACACTGGTGAACTCTTGGCCACAATCAAGCAGTCGGATCTCCAACCCGTTGTGCAGAACATCTTGGATGATCCCGGAAGCGGTTAAACAGCGCCTAGTAAAGCAGCTGCTGCCAAGACCAGTCGCCTAGGTGCGCAAGAGCAAGCTGAAAAAACGCATTGCACTTCTGCAGGAGGTTGATCCTCTGCTATCTCAAAATGGTAGAGGCGGGCACCCGCGGCTTGCATTGCACAAAGAACACGCCAGCCGACTTATGAGAGACTACCGCTCTGCATAGCTCCTGACCACAAGCTGGAGGGAGATGCGCTGGCGTTTTTGAGCGCCATGGCCCCTAGCATTGAGGCGCAGCTCCACGAGGAGTTGGTCAGAGTACGAGGTCTTAAGAATACGAAAGTACTAACGGCCTAGCTGGAAAAGATGGCGCTAGCCACCGACCACGTATATGACGAGAACGCGGCTCCCATCACCACCATCACAACGGTCTACTTCCGGATTGCCGCAGCGCCATTTCTCAACTCGGATGACATCCAGGGTGGTGTACAGGCGGTCAAAGCCCAGAAGCTCAGGCGCCTCAAGGAGTACACCAACGAGGGTCGGGATGGAGACTGCGGGAGGTTGTGGCGCTGGATCTAGGCATTGCTAAGTACCAAGCGTTTCGAGCTAGAAGTTACTTCCCCACACCGAAGTGCATTCCCCGGGCTCAGTTGTCAGTATGCAGAACAATGATAATCGCAGCTTCGAGTGGGCTGTATTATCGGCAATACATCCAGCAGAAAGAGACCCCAAAGCCCAACCAAGTATGGACGCCACCTCGGCAAGCTGGACTTTACAGGAATGGCTTAACCAGTGAAACTGACGGACATCAGCCGTTTCGAATGCCAGAACACAACCACAGCGGTAAGCGTGTTAGGGTGGAAAGGCGGGCAGTATCCAATCCGCGTCTCTACCGATCTACCGACACTAGAGTCCACAACATTGATCTTCTATTATAGGCCGACGGTGAAAACTAGTACTATGTCTGAATCGGCCGAGGCCGGCTTGTTCACTACAGCCGTGCCTCGCCAGTACCACATAGGGCTGTAGTATACTGCGTAAAGTTCATTAGTCATCTATCTACGTACAACAGGCAAGCGAGGGTCTTTCTTAGCAGTGGGCCGGCGACGCCCCGTTTCGATTCACATCCCCAACCGTGACATCGCAGACATAATAGCCGATACGAGTCGGGCGCTCTCCGGGGAGTTGTCGGCGAGTGCGATCTTCGACGCCGCCGAACCGAGAATGTCCTCGGCGTTGTTGCGCCCGGCGGTGTCCTTATGCTGTGCATAATCCACGTCGTGATGGAAGCACGCTCAGTCGAGCTGGTTAACACCGCAGTAGCCCTATGAAGAACGCTTGTCGAGCTTGGTGAATGGTCCACAGTAAGCCGGTGTTCTGGAAGCTGCCGCCCAGGACGTCCTAGGAAGGCACACCAGAGGGAAGATTCATGTGCATCTCCGGCAGAGGCAGAGCGTTGAGTGAGCTTTGTTCAGCAACACACCGCCCACCGCCTCTTTCCCAGCCATAATCTGGCTCTCCTTAGTACCGCAGACGACGCAGGTTCCCTTCATAGCGGGCCGGCCATTCCGCAACACCGCGCGTGTCTCATTTAAAGTCTCCGTGCATTTCTTACACCAGAGGCAATACATTCTGGCATACAAACCTGACGCTCGACTCTAGATGGAGATAACAACTTTGACCTCGAAGCAAATGATAGGTCGCATTACCACTGGCTGCTACCATCCAGGATATGCTGCATAGTCTGCGGGCCCAACGGGTGCGGCAAAACAAACCTGGTGCTCAACCTTCTTCTTAAGAAGGTGTATCTGAAGTTTGATCGCCTGCACCTGTACTCAAAGTCATTGGGGCAAGAGAAGTATCTGTACCTATGGGACTGGGCCACAGATCTGGAGAGAGTGCTTGGAAAGGAAGTGGCGTCATTTCACTGCTCGTCCGATTACATCATCCCGGTTGAGTCTCTCAGCAAAAACGAGCGGAGCATCTTGGTTTCGACGACGTGATGTTCGAGAAGCAGGGACCAAACGAGACGTGTTTCACCGTGGGTCGCCACGGCGGCGCGGACTACTTCTACCTGACTCAAAATTACTTCCGCATCCCCAAGCAGGCAATCCGCGATAATACCAACCTCATTATCCTCTTTAACCAGGATAGCAAGAATCTGCGAGCAAACCATGATAAATTCGTAGGCGGTGACATGGCGTTGGACGAGTTCCGCGCTTTCTTCGACGAGTGCGTGGCCCATCCGTATGGGTTCGCGGCCATCGACCTTGCGGCCAAGCCTTACGACGGCAAGTACCGGTGCGGGTTTGACCGCTTCTGCTTACCCAAATCATGCATTTAAACAGATTGTGGCGAATACAGCACAGGTGGCAAGAAAACAGAAGCTGACCAGTACCCCTACCCCAGTATCACTCAGGACTCAGGACTATCTAGCGCGCAGGAACCGGTTCCAGACACGATTCGAGGCCGAGAAGCTCGGATAGGCCAGCTCTTTGTATGGCGCGGCAAAGCCTTTCAAGACAGTGACCTCAGCAAAGGGCGAATCGACTGAGGCGACGAAGAAACAGCTAGATTTGTTCAGCGGAGATTGTGGCCGAAGCTAACTTTAATCCGATTGCCGCATTGTTTGCAGTACCCAAAGTTCCCGCCGCTGCGAACAAATCCCACTGCATTACCGTAGGGGCTAACGTCGCGACCCAGCGTGCCTACGTGGAGATATCCAGCCCCACTTATCTGGTAAATATGGCCACATCCACCATCCTGGCCACGCTCGGTTTAAACCCCACAACGCTTGTGAGCACGATGAGCTACCATGAGGCAATAAACCAAGTGGACATTCTTTCGGTTAACAGCATCCTGATGAATTGCGACTCAATCGGCGGTTAATACCGCGGCGATGACCAGCTGCCAATGATCTACAGCTTTTTCCCGAATGTATCACCGGGCAACAAGAGAGTCGAGATCCTGAATAACCTGGTGTACCTACCTGTGTTGCCGGCAGGCAATGTCCGTCGAATGCGCGTATGGCTAACGGACCAAAACGGTGCGCAATTAAACCTCCGCGGTGAGACGGTCATTATACGGTTTCGCATGCGCAGCCTCTAGCCTGTCGACAATGTTTATCTTTGCCAGCCGTAACCACACCAGCCTCGGGCGGCGCTATGTCGTGGGTGGTGGGGTTCATCGACTGGATGAGCGGCGCCGCATGCGCATTCGGTTCAGCCTGGGGTTCTGCCGCCTCCTTCATCTAGGCGAACAAGGACACGATTAATAGGCGAATTTATAAATAATCGGTCAGTTGAAGTAGCAGATTACTCTCCATGCAAAGAAATATTGTAATTAGTGCGTGTAAGTGGAATACCGGGCTAATTACATTAGGATCCTGCAATTAAATTTAGGACAAAATGTGATTCTGAGGGGCGAAGCGGTGTTAAGTTGGTCGTTCTATTTTTGGGAAGAAATTTCCGCGTCTGAAAACAGTGGGTAAATCCTGTCCAGTACCCTGAAAACTGAAAAGTAAACGCTTATCGCGTGGAGTCTAGACTAAATAATTGTGAGTGGAGCAGTAGCTCAGTTTGGTCGATTAGGAACAACTGTGTGAAATTCTACACGAATGTAGCTATATTTTATAATTAATGTATAAACAAGCCAGTTGAAACTGGTAAGTCTTAGTAGCACAGTTCTATTTTTAGAAATAAAATTTTTGGCGTCATAACCCCCATAGGGCTTGTTGCAGTTCAAAGGTCGAAGCCGCTGTCAATTTAGTCCGCATATTCATGGTCACATTCGACACCATAATAGTCAACTCAACCTCGACGAAACTTCGCCAGCAAAAGTTACATATTCATCCCCATCTCAAATCAAAGCGCATCAAACACCATACTCCTCGCCCACATTACTACCAAAACACCCAGAACATATCTGTTACAATCACCCGCATCTCAACTATAGCCCGTCAAACTTCCCATTTCAATGCATTGGACAGTATGGTAAGAACTATTGCAAGTTCGCGAGCAGAAATGACATACACATCCCCAATGGAAACTACAGCGCTTCACAGACCCCATCCCTGCAATAGTTCTTGCCATGCAGAGCAATGCATTGAAATGGAAAGTTTGAAGGCTTCCAGCGGAAATGTTACTTAGTGTAACGGATAGCTATTGGTCGTTTTGGATAGTCATAAATTTGGGGTGTGTGGTCTGTGAAGCGCTTTGGTTTCCAATCGGGATGAGTATGTCATATGTGCTCGCGAATTTGCAGTAGTTACTACCATGTAATACAATGGGCGTTTGAAGGGGTGCTTCAAAGACTTGTTAATATGACCACTAGTTGTTGAGCGTTCGGAGTAAGCTCATGGGTACAGTGTAGGGCTTATTACGCTCTCTTATGTTAATGAGAGCCGAGTATGTCTATGACTAACATTTCGGTAATCACTGGGGATCTGGACATTAGCATGACCCCGAATCTAGCGAATATGAATATGACTTTCAACTTGACATACAGTACGCCCCGAGATAAAGGAAAGTGGGTCACGGGGGGAATGATTGGCGGACTTTCACAATTATTTGTTAATTAGTAATTATTAAATAATAATAATAATAATAATTATTATTATTAATAATTATTTGTTAGAAATGATTTACTTAGCAGGCGTATTTAGTAACATACCCGGAATATATTTCGCAATGAACACGAGGCTTAGGCGTCTACGTTGCTATCTGACCTCATATTTCATGTGAACCAATGACACAAGTTTTCGGAAGGAATTTGTCGCCGGAAGAAATTTCGCAGTACACCGAATCTGGGTTCAAGACGCTGCAAGCAGCCCCCGGGAAACGCCTTCGGAATGGTGATGGGCGAGGGGCCAGGGGTATGTTTCTCGGTCCTCAATAGTCCTTCGACTCCGTTCAATGGTGCCCACGCTGTATTGAGGACTTAACGTTTTTCGCCGTACAATGGCGACAGTAAAAGTGGCGAGTTATATGCTAGATATCGCCGAAGCAGTACCGGTCGATGAGAGCATCGAATCTTTCGAATACCGCGAGTATCAGTTCCAGAACCTTGATGCCATCAACAGTGGACAAGCCATACAGATCGATATCCAGAACCAGAATGTATTCACAAAACCGTCCAAGAGCTACCGTCTTGTGGAGGGTAGACTCGTATCCACAGGTGCGGCCTATGTAATCGGATCATTGATCACACTCCTCAACAATGCTGTCCCGTACATGTTCCAGATTTGGTACTTCATGAACAACACCGAGATAGAAAACGTGATGTCCCCTGGGCAAGCCACGACGATGATGAGTATGCTGATTTACGGCGACGACTTCTCCAAGGCGTAGGGTTTGAACATGTGCTGGTAAAAAAATGCGACCGAGGCGGCCGCCCAATGGGGTCTCGGATTCGAAGCGCGGCGACAGCTTGTTATTGCTAGACCAGACCCCATTGGTTCGTTCTCGTTAGTCGTCACGCTGAGACACCTGTTTGGCTTCTGCGATGACTACCACAAGGTTGTCTACGGAATCAAACAGTCTCTGCTGCTTTGTCGGCAAGCCGACGCCGATACTATCTTCCAAGACCTGGCGCCGCTGAATATGACAGAGCGGACAAAACTGTCCACAAAAGCGGCTCCACCGCAAACAACGGGCCAAAAATTTAAAGACATCACACTCGAACTCTGCGGCTAAGTACATTTAGATCAGCACGTCATTTTCACAATACCGGTTGATAAGTTTGGTGAAAGCGGCGTGGGTGGGGCGGTTTAGCCCTGTCGGCCTCGTCCGCAGGATAGACGATACCATATTGGGGATTATCTCGGCTGGTGGGTTCCGGCTGACGGACATCGGATCGCCTCTGGCGGGCACAGAAGCTGCGTCGAAGGGCTACGATGATATAATTGACCAGGACAACCTGCGTCTCGCTGGTGGCACAATGTCTGGCACCCTCGACAGTGTGACCGGGCTCCCACTGACGCATCGCAACACCCGAAAGCGACACCGTAACAAAGAGTGACAGAGTGCCGAGGATCCATTGCACATGACCAACAAACGGTACGCAGACGCCCAGGACGCTGCCATTAGAGAGAGAGAGAGATGTCGATCAGGATGCTGTCGTCAAGACGTACGCGGACGAGAAGGACGCCACACTGAGCACTGAGCTGCATGCTGCCACCAAGCAGTACGCGGACGATAAGACCACCGCCGCCAGGCTGTACGCGGACGAGAAGGACGCCGCCGTTAAGAGGTACGCGGAGGAGATCGATACTGTTGTCAGAGGCGCGTACGTGCTCAAAGCCTGCGATACTACTAACCGGCGATATAGCCGTGGGCGGCCACAGTGACCGGGCTCCCTACAGACGCACCAACATCTGAAAGTGGCACAAGAGTCGTAGGTATAATAATAATAATAATAATAATAATAATAATTATAATAATAATAATAATAATAATATTAATAATAATAATAGTAATAAGAATGATAATAGTAATAATAGAAAGAAGACAATTCATATAGCGCCGTAGCACTGGGAGACCGAAGAAAAGGGCGCTGTTTACGAGTTCAAAAATCAACTACAGTCATTGGATATTTTAAAAAGATGTGTTTTGAGTCGTGACTTGAATGTGTCCAGGGATGGGGCATCCGCCACTTGGTCAGGAAGACTGTTCCACGCAGTGGATCAGGCGATAGGGAAGGAACGTTCGCGAACTTCATGGAAGACCCGTGATATGCAGTTGATTCCTTGACGAGGACCGTAGCCGAAATGTGTTTTGGTTGTCGGCTGTTCGAATACAGAAGCCGGATATATAGTCTGGTAGAAGACCATTACGAGCCTTGTATGTGATTAGTCACAGTTTGTAGGTGATCCACTGAGGAACGCGCAACCAGTGCAGGTTGTCGCGCAGCAGATCAGTGACATGATTGAATGGTGTCCGTCCATAGATGAGGCGGGCGGCAGAGTTTAGCACTTTGCAATTGTAATTGTAATTTGACATTTATAAAGCGCCACTTCAAGAATAGACTCATCAGAGGCGCTCCCGACCCGAATCAGTGTGACCACTGTCAAATAATACAGACTTAAGGCGCTTGTGAAACTAAGGAAGGGACAAACCGAGGAATTAAAGCCGGAGCTCTCGGGAAAGGCGATTCCAGCTACTAGGTCCAACATAAGCAAAGCTTCTAGACTGCGCTGTAGCAGTGCGCATACGAGGGACAGTCAGGAGTCCAAGGGAGGCCGACCGGAGAGTATTACTGCCTGGAACCAAGGAGACCTAAATGCAGAATTCCCTAAGATATGATGGAGCAGAGCCAACGAGACAATTACGCATAAGGGTTAGGATCTTGAACTGGATACTTTGCTGAATGGGAAGCCAGTGCAAAGTGTCCCGCATAAAGGAAGTTATATGGCCATATAGTTATATGGCACTGACTGTATCCGCTCTAGCTGACAAGTGTCGTCAGACCTGCCAGCAGGCTATTGCAGTAGTCGACTCTGGAGACCATAAAGCTGACAGTGGTTGAGGTGGGAATGAATCTGTGGATCGATTTAATGCGACGCATTTGGTAGAAGCAACCTCGTACAAGTTGATTCACATGGGCCGACATGGCCAAGCAGCTGTCAAAGTGGACCCCAAGGTTGCGAATGGTGTCAGCTGATTGAACTTCGGCATCACTGAGGGCAAAGGTAGTGTAGATGGCGACGTCGGAGAGTGGTGCACCATAGGAATTCAGATTTTAATGGATTAAGTCTGAGACGGTTAGACGCCATCCACTCTGAATTGCGCTATATACACATTAGCACTCTTTGTTTGAACTCAGCGGTTTCTGATGGCTTACAGAAGAAGTAAAGCTGTGTATCATAGCCACCATTGGTGAAGGAGTCCAAGCGCTTGTATAACTCTCTCCAAATCGGCCGTTTATAATAAGAAGAGAAGGGGGCCCAGCACTGAGCCTTGTGGAACACCACATGTGACCAGCCTTAGTGATGTCACCTCATCCGTCAAGAGGACAGATTGCGTGCGCCCCTTCACGTAGAATTCAAGCCAACAGAGCGCTTTCTCTCTGACTCCAAACGAGCGAGATAGTCGTTGAACCAGGATGTATGTAACACTAAATTTCTAAAGCGCCTTTTAAGTAACTCACAAAGGCGCTGCAGCACCGCTACCTAACGGTCTCTAAATATGAACGTCTTGAGACGGGCAGAAAATGTTTCTTGAACTGTTGAACAGGCAAGGGATCAGATGTCTGGTGGAAGAGTGTTCCAGAGAGACGCCTCCACAGTGGAGAAGGCGCGGCCCGCCCGAGCAGACGTACGACAACGGGGTACAATGAGTTGACCTTGAGTCACCGATCGTAGTCTCTGTCGACGACGTTGATCTGCATCTGGTTTGATGAGCTAATTGATATAATCCGGCGCTAAGCCAACAATCGAGGACCTGACCATGAGGGATATTTTGAACTGTACCCTCTTCTCAACTGGAAGCCGGTGTAGGGTGTCTCGTATGTAGGTGGAAATATGCGAGGATCTGGACGTACCAGCGACGAGCTGAGCAGCACAGTTGAGGTCAGAGGATGTCGTGGTCGACTGTATCGAATGCAGCCGACATATCGAGAAGCGACAGAAGCGCTAGTTGGCCTGAATTGATGGCATCAATTATATAGGAGAAGACTTTGAGAAGCGTAGTCTCGGTCGAGTGGTCGCGCCTGTAAGCAGATTGAAACCGAGGAAGGAGGCGAGATTCATACAGATACTCTGAGTTGTTGGTTTGCAATGCGCTCAAGCAATTTTGAAACGAAAGATAAGTTAGAGACCTGTCTGAAATTCGCAGGTGATGATTCATCGATTCCGTATTTCTTAGGAAGTGGCGTTACCAGTGAGTGTTTCCATTTTGACGGAAAGCGGCCGGTGGCAAATGAATGGTTAAACATCCGAGGAAAGAAATGCGCCAGCAGCGGTGCCGCTTTCATCAGCCACGTTGGAAGTGTGTCAAGAGAGCACTGTTTCGATGGTGACGAAAGCGTTACGTTAATTACGTCCTCCGCCGTGATCTGTCTGAACTCAAGCAATCCTGGGGAAGGGCAGTCGGTGAATATTGCCCCGCTTGCGTCACACATCGATGCTTGGATGACAGCGATTTTTGTTTCCATGTAGTCATGGTAGTTTGCAGCAGGAAAAGACTCTGATCTTGAAGTATCTTTGCCTTCGCCAAGCAGCTGGCTCACTGACTGCCACACGCGACGCTGATTGGTTCCCGCCGACGTTATTTTCGACTTTCAGTAATCAGAGGCTTTCTGATGCGACAGTTTCCTGCCCGAACGCAAGGCTTTCCCCCAAGCTTGTTTACTCTCAATACTAGCAGCATCGGTTTAAGAACGGCGGGCAAGACGCCGACCGTTCGCCTACCTTCGCGATATTCGTTGTGAAACCAAGGCTGATGAGAGCGTTGTCGCAAAGTAAACTCCGAAATGGGAGCATGCTTATCAAGCCTCCTGCTGACTACTGAGTCGAGAATATCTGCAAGATCGTCTGCAGAGTTCCAACTTTGAGAGTTCGTCCAGGAAGGCGGCGGTGTCGAAATGCTGCCACTTGCGCCTAGAAATCTTCTCGTAAGTCGGAGCTGGTGGTGTCATACTGATGGACCATGACACTAGCATGTGGACTTCGAGTTGCGACGCGCTTTCGGACGTGATCACATGGCCCAGCAGGCCGCCGAGCCCGTGAGTTGGAGACTTCACCTCCTGCAGGAAACCGTATGTCGACAGGATTTCGTTATATTTTATGGTTTCTGGGTCTAGCTCTCGCTCAAGGTGTATATTAATGTCTCCGGTGATGGTGACAGGCAGAGATATACTGGCGAGAGCTGCAAGAAGTGAGGAAAGCTTTTGGAAAACCTCGGCCTGATTTTTTCTGAGCCGGGCCGGTAGAGGACGACGAAGATGTGGCTGCTGCACCTGTGGTCGTCCGACAGCACAGGTTTTCAAACGATGCAACGTTCTTCCTCAGGTTGATTTTAGATAGGGCGATACCTTGATACATTGAGCTTTTCATCCTGCATAAGCACTCTGACGTCATCTGTCTTGTTATTAACGGATTGTATATTGAGGCATCCGAAGCGGGTCAGATTACCACGTTGTACAGCGTGTCTTGCGATTGGGGGGGATAAGAACAGGCGGCCGGTGTTGCAATGGACCTGTGGTGGTGTTGGGTGCCTGGTCAAGACTCTGAGGCAGCCTGACTGGCGATGGCCGGAGAAGAAAACGACGCCACAGTAGCCAGATTCCGTGTACACAGGGGCTGGTCTCCGTCAGCGCCCGGCTTTGCAGCCACAGGTTGTCGGTCTGGTAGTAATAAATGAGTGGTACAGTGGTCACCGACAGCATAACAAAGAGCGACAGAGTGCCCACGGAGCCGTTGCACATGACCAACAAGCGGTACGCAGACTCCCAGGACGCTGTCATTAGGAAGTACACCGACGATCAGGATGCTGTCGTCAGAGGCGCGCACGTAGCCAAGACCGGCGATACCATATCGGATGCTCTTGCTGCACCTCAGCTTGCCACTGACGTGGAAGTTGAGGGCCTGAGATACATATAAAGCTCGGAGGCACCTCGTCTGCACCCGCGCTCATCCGTGGTGTACGGATACGCACGGCGGACAATATGGCCTACTGCCAAACCACATGGGACACTCAAGGGTTTACAATCTATCGTGGTGACGGAGATGTCACTACCGCAATCTGCACTTTTGCAAATTCGAGGCTGACGGGGCTGCAGGACCCCAAAATTTTCAAGAGGCGGCCACCAAGGGCCACGTTGACGACGTGACTGTCGCGACCCTCAAAATCTGCCGTCGTGGCGTCTTGAAGGCGCGGCACATTAACTCTCAAAACGGAGGAGGATTATTCTTTAATTTGAAACTAACGAAGAAACTACAGCCTACGCCTAAATAGCTATTTCTAGATCTAGCGAAGTTTTCAACGAATCTGGTTAAAACGTCACAGTCTCTGAATCTGTGTGAGAACAGGTCAATGAGGTTACTTCGACGTCTGTGTCCGGACCGATCCCTTCTTCGGCGTTCCCTCTTGTTTAAATAGAGGCAACTGGCCGCCATTGGCTACCAGGGTGGCCCGAGTGATATTGCCTCCCTGGATCCTTGATAGATTACCATTTAACTGAGTATGAAACCTCTTCGAGTCTGCCCTGTTTGATTCATTCTCGTTGCGCGAGATTTGTCAATCTGCCGTTTCCCCAGATCGGATTTCGTGCGGTATGTTGGCCGTCCGCTCCAGGGTGGTCTTCGCGAGCGGCGTCTTCCTGCTTCTCTCACCCCACTCCGGTCTGTTGATGATGCATCACAGGCTGACACGGGCGTGTCCGTAGACTCGACCGTGACAGTGACTATTCGAAGCAATGACGGGTATATCGCAGCCGTGTCAAATTCCCCTCGATTCACAATCGTCGCAGCAGCCAGTCCAGACGATGACGATACGGGGCAGCCCCGGCAGGGCGGCGACATCTAGCGACCACGAGGGTTAAGGGACAGCTTTCGTCGCGCACTTGACGAACCCTTGGGAACGAACGTCTAACGGACCTGGGTCAACGATACGGTGGCCATCTGGTGGTCACACGCCGACCTACACCAACGTCGCTCGACGCCCTAAAGAACGATCGGTGCTCTATGAATAGAACGTTAATTGGCGCATCTCTTATATGCCGAAAAATCATAAACTCATTATCCTGTTAGGAGGAACGGTATCTGTAAGCACAGTTTAGAGTGACTCGGAAGGTTGCACTTTGATCGGTTGTTGGTGTTTTTATTAAAATCTATGAAAAATCCCCTTTTGGCTCGAGTTAGGTCAGTCACGATTCTGGACGCCACGCTAGAGCAACAGAGTCGTGACAGGGTGCATACCACCCTTAAGCGGAAACAATTCAAAGTCCGGCTTTATAGTATAATGTATGTGCAAGTTCGTTTTACGACAAACTAGACCGGCCGCACATGGCATTTAACCCAACACTCGCCGGGGTGAGTGGACAACTACTGGCCAGGCGGCTGGAGTTTTGATCCAGATTCAGTGTCCAACGGCCGTGTGCATTTGGAAAGTAAAGCTCGCCGGCCGGAGATCTAACATAGAACTGATTACGCGGTGGGAACTCGTAGGCTCCAACAGTGGTGGATTCACGACTCTTCTGAGGGCTAGTGCTGTGTTGGGTGAACTGGCGCAGGAGTTTGGCATTACAACACTTTCGTCAAATGGCATCTATCGGGTAAACGTACTTGCCGCGGAATCAACCAAAACAGGGCTTTCACACTTCCAAATCTTCACACAGTTACATTCGTGAGTGCGGCAATCGGCCTTTCCCATTTAAAACACACTTACCATCGAAACATTTACTGTCGCATTGCCTCTATTTATTGTCACGACTAACGACTTGGCGGTCGACATGCACTTCAAAATCCGGGCGTGCATAAGGCAGTATGGGGAGACCAACGTGAGTAAATATCACCTGAACTAGACCAATAGGGTTATAGTGACGTTAGAGCTCATACTGCTCCCGAGCGTTTGGCTGGTGTGCTTCAGAAATTCCTGGATTAGGAGGACGAGACCATTCACACGTGTGAAGTCTACAATCTCTCTCATGTGAAAGGCTGAGTGTAACATGTAACTGTAACATTTCCGTTGACTACTTTGAGGTACCCATGCGTGAGTACTCTCAATCCACCAAACAAGGTTTCAGTGGGCCCTGGCTTCTGGCGGTTCAGCATGTCTGCTTATTATTTCAACTAGGCTAGATTCAGTATTGTTCTGAAAGGACTAGATAATATCGGTTCCATAGAAACTACAGCCATATTACTGTATCCATCTCTCACCGAATCCTGCCTTTGCAACTGAGATGATGTCGTCCACACAGAGATATTCCGCCTGCAGAAAATCGGCGAGCTCGAGGGCTTCCTCAGATCGAAAGTGGAAGCCCGCCGCCGTCTTCACAAGAAGTATCGTAGAGCAGTGAATGCGGCCGATGGTGCATCCGCCGCCTTTGCAGTTATCAATCTTGGTGTGGGTGTTGGAGGATCAACCTTGCTAGCGACTGGAGTTGAACTCATACCTGGTCTAATTCTTGAGGGTTTCACCGTGCTGGCTAGCCTGCTTGATGTCGCTGTCGTCGCCATCAGCTGGAGCTCTTCTGCAGGAGCGGCAAAGCATGAATCAGTTCATGTGCTCGCCATCAGCAAGCTGAACACCGTCCACAGTCACATCTCCGAAGCGTAGGATGACACCATGATCGGTGATGATGAGTACTAGCTGCATTCATCGAAAGGCTTGCGGCGCCTGAATCGCGTGTGGCCTGAGTTGCGTCTGTGTTGCAAAAGCGAGGCCCGTCTCGGTCGAACCCTCGGCCTCGCCGTCCTATGAGTTTGAATGATGCGCTGTGTCTGCGCCACACGCGGCAGACCGGCTGCGCTCAAGAGCGGCACGCGTAGCAGCCACCACGCCCAGGCCCACGCGCAGCAATCGCTGTGCTCAGAGCCCACTGTGCTCAACCCCCTCAGAGCCTACTGTGCTTAAATTTCCATTTTACATCTACTGTTTGACCTTCGGCCTAAGATAAATATTTCCTAGACGCCGGGCAAATTCATACCTGCACCCCAATTATTATCTGTAGGCAATACAGTGGAGAGTTTGGAGGTATACGGCAGCACTGAACATTAATTGCAGCGCTAGCTGCAAGGTTATGCTACGCTCAAATAAACAAAACAAAAGCGAAAAAACTTCCATGGTGTCCTCCGATAAACCGCTTGCAATTTGGCATTACAAATGGCATTACAGCAATATTCAGTCTACAGTGTGAACATATTAATATTAGTTTAATACAATTGGTCTTTCATGGAATTAAACCGACCCATGGGCAAAGGTTCTGTCATGGCTATAGGAGGGTCATTTTCTAACTTAATACATTCAATTTGAACAAATAAACATATAACGGCTAATAGATCAAAGCAACTTAAATATATTCTGAACACGTCGAAAGCCAATTTGTAATGCCTTCGCTGTTTGTTAACCTTAACCGCAAATTCGCAATTTACAACTGACTGGGACAAAATAGCATTTCTAAATACTTACTTGATTGCATGGAGTAACACATCGTTTTGTTCCTTGAAAAGTGATAATAAATATAGAAAAAAATATTAAAGTAATGAAGGTTAAAGCAACAAATAAAGAAATGTATTTCATATTTAATTCGCAAAATTAGTAATTACAGAAACTGCCAAATGTTATCCAATCCATAAAGTTGTCAGTAGCAGATTATGAACAGTAAGCTTTACCGATGTCAATGCTTTGCTGTTATTGCAAAACACGCCGTGCGCAAAATGTTGGATAAGTATATCAAATTTTGTTGCGCATGTCAGTTGACTGCTTGGCTGGCGATAAATACTTGTCCTGCACTGATCCGGCAGTTCGGCCAGCAAGGCTAAAACTTCTCACCTTCTTATACGTAATTCTGCTCCGTCTCCCTACTCGCTGCATGGCGTGGGTCGCCATTAACATATTGCAATACATTCTCCTATGTATACTCTGACATTTCACATTCAATCTGACAATTCAGGTTTTGTCAGTATATCAAAAACTTGCATACTTCAGCCAGACTACACTTCATATCATAGGTGTATAATCATTTTCACCGTTTCTTTCAAAATCGAATTTCTCTTATTTCAATTACACTGGCCAACACATAATTTGTTGCCTCAAATGTTAGAACTGTTTCTGGGTATATTTGACCTGCTGATTCCAGAAAAGGCACCAGTTTTCTCCCAGCAGGTCTAGTTTTCGAGATATAGAACATTATGCCATATACCAGTCCTTGCCTCTGCTCGCCCATAAAACATAAGGCTATAGCTATAATTATGTAGTGCTCAATTTATTATGTGATACACTAAATAAACATAATAATACAAATACTTAAAAGAAAATGGTAGTACCTGAAACTGTACTTATATGATACCAAACAGAACAAGTTTGTTATAAAAATTTCAAGTCATTCGACACCGAAGAAGCTCCTTTTGTACGATTTCCGAGTGTGGCATCTGCCGGAACAATCGCGCATAATATTCCAGCAATAGTCTGCCATCATGTGTGCATCCCATCTTCCTTGATATCGATTTTCCATTGTTTTGATGTCTTGGTGAAACCTTTCACCTTGCTCTTCGCTGAAGTCACCAAGATTCTCTGGAAAGCGATCTAAGTGACTGTGGAGATAATGGACTTCAATGCTCATGTTGCAGCCAAGCTTGTTGAAATGAAGAAGCATATCCTCTACTAGTTGTGCATAATTGTCTGCCTTCTTGTTGCCAAGAAAATTTTTAGTTACAAGAACAAAGGAAGACCAGGCACAAGATTCGATTTCATTCATTGATGGTATGAAAAGTGGGTCATTCATAAGTTGCCTGATCTGTGGACCATCGAAGATTCCAGCCTTCAATTTTTCCATTGTAATTCCTGGTAACTTGTGTACTATGTATTCGAAGCATGAACCTTCTTTATTCAAAGCCCTGACAAATTGTTTCATCAGGCCTAGCTTTATATGTAGTGGTGGCAGTATGATCCTATCTCGTGCCACCAAAGATTCCTTGATTACATTTTGAGCTCCAAACACCATGTCTTTCCTCGAAGGCCAATCTTTTCTTGTCCAATGTTCATGCTTGGCTCTACTGTCCCAAAAACACAAAAAGCAGGGATACTTTGTGTAGCCACTTTGTTGACCAAGGAGGAAATTTACCATCTTCAAGTCTACACAAATTACCCATTGATGTTCTTTGTATTTTATCTTTTCCAGTACTAAAGAGATGGCATTGTACCCTTCTTTCATCCTGGTGGAGTGACCGATTGGAATAGAACCAAATTTGTTGCCGTTATTTAAAAGCACACATTTCAGACTACGTTTTGAACTGTCGAGAAAAAGACGCCACTCATCTGGGCTGTAATCCGACAGACCAATTTTCTTCAATAAGTTGCTGATGTCATTACAGAATACTAGGTTGTTGTCTTCGGTAAAGAATGGCAGCAAATCCTTTTCTCTGTTTCTCTAAATTGTAATTTTCGTTCCAGGCTGAAGTGCATTCTTTTCCTTTAGTCTGGACGCAAGCAATTCAGAGGACTCTTTAGAAAGATTTAAGTCCCTGATCAGATCAATCAACTCTTTTTGGTCAAAACGTTCACTGTGTGAAGTTGATTGGAAATCACTGTCACTGCCCCCACTTTCTTCACTTTCGTCATCTTGTCCGATATTGGACATGCAAGTGTCATCGTCTGAGAGCTGAGGTAGTTCGCGAAAAGGTGGAACTGGTACAATATCCGAATGCGGAACAGGTCTCCTGGCTGAAGGTATATCAGGGTAAGACAACTTGTGACGATTATTTCGATTGATGCCTATGATATTAACCATACAAAAGTAACAGTCGTCCAAGTGGTTTATCTGTTCCCTCCAAACCATCGGTACACCAAATTTCAGGCAGCTTCTCTTTCCAGTTGTCCAGTGGCGCAATTGTTCAATACAAGTTTTGCATACTGTATGAGGAGCCCATTGCTTATCTTGATCTCCAAGTTTGACACCAAAATAACCTACATATGCTCTTTTTACAAACTCAGAAATCGGTTTCCTGTTTGCTTTTAGTGTGTATTCCCCACAAATGTAGCAGAATATGTCTGGATGGTTAATGCAGCTCCGTCTGGAAGTAGCCATAACCTTAAGGATGTTCGCATCTGAGGAATTAAATGACTAACCTAAAAAATAGTAAGAACATGTAGTTATTTAATGCTCACATTCACAGATTGTTCTTGCGACCAACTCTTAATATGCCCTAAGACGACTGCGGCTGCTCTAGCTTTCAGGAGGCGGTTTATATAGGCTATAAATGCTGACTTTAGCATAATCTATTTACATAGTTCGAAACCATGAAACGCTGTATAAGCACAAATAAATTCTAAATGAGGCCATGAATTTAGTGCTGAGTAAGCTGTAGGCTACGGAATAGTTATTTCGTTGAATCAGCAATATCTCAGCACGCGGCAAGATATGCTGATTTTACATTATAAGGATGTAGGCATTATATGAATCAGCAAGAATTATAATTAGCCATAAATAAAGCTTATTATGACATTTTAGTTTTGTCAAAGACATCGTTTAAAGAGTGGACTGGGTTTTCTTTACAAAATTGACGATATCTCAGAAACTAGACCTGATGCACTCAAGCCAATGACATTTTCTGAATCAGCGCCCAAAATTATCCCAAGAACAGGTCTAAAACCGAAGGCAACAAGAAAAAAATTTTTTTCTGTTGGCCAGTGTTATGGGTTCATGGATGGAATGCAATACACCTATTGGCTGTGCTGAATTATGCAAAAAAGGCAATCACTTACTTTGGAATTGTCCAGCAAATGTACAACTTCTTTAGTAGCAGTCCTCGGAAGTTTGAAATATTGATGCAACATATTCCATGTTCACTGCACACCACATCCACAACTAGATGATCAGCACGAGTTGACTTTGCTAAACCAATTGCAAATCATTTGAGCGGAATACCAAAGGCGTTGAGTGGGCTTCAGTCTCAGTCTAACAGTACAAGCAAGGACAGAACTAAGGTCAATTAACAAATACATGACCAAAATTTAAATGTGTTCTGTTATCATCACTGTGGATTAAATTTCTGACACCAATCAAATCTGATAATTGAGTCGCGAAGTGCAACGTTTGTTGTCGAGATACAATACTGATAGCCTGACTACAGATGTAAAGAAGATTCACGAACACTAAAATGAGATTCTTAATGGTCAAGCAGTAGCGGGAAAGACGTAATTCTTACACTTCTCTAGCAGTCAAAGATTGCCAAAGGACACGGATGCTGAAGAGTATTAGCGTGTTTCATGACATAGTTGACCCATTCTCGTAGGTCTCAGGGCATCGTCGCGACTCTTTGCGGCTTATCTGTAATTCTTTTGAGTTTCTTTGGAAATCCAATACATTCATTGATGCAGTGCAACATTCTGCAGTCGATAGATCCCAACAAAAGTACAGTAAAGAAGTTTCAGTAGACCTTGGCGATGAAATTATCTTTCTCAAGCGAATATACTCCACTAGCTATAGATTGTCGTACAACCCAAGGGAATTACTTCAGAAAATGGTGTAGTTTGAACTCACGGGCTTGATCCAAAGTATCACAGTTGCACTGCGTATTTTCTTGACTATAACAGCATCAGTTGCTTCAGCTGAACGCAGCTTCAGCGTATTAAATCACGTGATCCTGCCGATCGTCTCGACTGGATCCACCATCTTCGCTTAACGCACCGGGAGTTTCAAGCCAAAGAAATGGCATACTGGGAGTCGTTGATAGAGCGGGAGAGGAGCAATCCGCGTCGGCTCTGGTCTTCGCTGTCCGGTGTCCTCGGCCGTTCAACCGCTTCTAACTCTCCGACCCAGCCTCCGTTCACAGCGGACGACTACCTCGACTACATGCGCGGAAGACCGACTCGATACGCCAATCTACTGATAGTTCTCCTCCTTCTTCCTTTCCTACTACATCATATAGGCTTTCATGTTGGAAGCCTCTGCCTTTGGACGTCTTTCCTCGGCTCCTGCTGGAGTCACCTGCTAAGTACTGTGAACTGGACTTATTATCACCATTTTTAATCAAGGATTTTATAGATGACTTAATTCCGTTCTTACACTTGCTATGTAATACCTCTCTGGGTCAGGGTTCACTCCCGGCTTCTCACAAACGAGCTGTAGTCTTTCCCTCTCTCAAGCGTCAGGGTCTTGACCCCAATGATATCTCTAACTACCGACTTATCTCTAATCTTTCCTTCCTCTCTAAGCTTCTTGAAAGATGTGTGTCCGTCTAACTGGTTGACTACCTTGACTCTAACTCCCTCAGGCCTCCTCTTCAATCCGGATTTAGGAAGTTCCACTCTACTGAATCACTTATTACACGTCTTCTGGCCGACGACTTTGGAGTTTTTGACCGTGGACAGGTTACTCTTCTTGCTCTCTATGATGTTAGTGCTGCCTTTGACACTGTGGATCACTCTATCCTTTTGGAGCGTCTATAAAAATCTTTTGGCATTACTGATACTGCCCTTCTTTGGTTTCAGTCATTCCTCTCAGACCGCTCTCACTCTGTTATCTTTGGGCCTACTCGTTCCGCCTGGTCCCTTATACCTGTTGGCCTTCCTCAGGGTTCTGTCCTGGCCCCTCTCCTTTACATTCTGTGCACTGCCGACATGGCACGGGTTCTTCTTTCCATGGGTCTTGCTGTCCATCAGTATGCAGACGACACTCAGGCCTTCGCTCATGGCCCAGCGGAAGAGGTTGAGAGGATTCTTGACGCAACATCTGCCCTTGGTCTCTGGATGTCCTCTAATCGCCTCCGACTGAACTCTGCTAAGACCCAGTTTATCTGGCTTGGTGGTCGTGCTCAGCTTGCTAAGACTGATTCATCATCCTTACGCCAGAGGTTTCCGGACATTCTATTCTATTCCAAAGTCCGTGATCTTGGGGTTGTTCTGGACCGGGAACTTTCCTTGACCGATCATGTTAACAGTGTCTCCCGCTCATGCTTTTACCACCTTCGTCAGCTTCGTACCATCCGCCGCTCCTTCTCCTTTCATGCCGTTACTACTCTAATTCGTGCCCTTATCTGCACCAGGGTGGACTTTGGTAACGCTATCTTTGCTGAACTCTCACTTGCCAATATTTCCAAGCTTCAATCTGTTCTCAGTGCTGCTGCCCGTCTTATTGGAGGCGTCCCAGGTATGGCCATATAACTTCCTTTATGCGGGACACTTTGCGCTGGCTTCCCATTCAGCAGAGTATCCAGTTCAAGATCCTAACGCTTATGCGTAATTGTCCCGTTGGCTCTGCTCCATCATCTCTTAGGGACTTCTGCATTCCGGTCTCCTTGGTTCCAGGCCGTAGAACTCTCCGGTCGGCCTCCCTTGGACTCCTGACACTGTCCCTCGTATGCACACTGCTACAGCGCAGTCTAGGAGCTTTGCTTATGTTGGACCTAATAGCTGGAATCGCCTTTCCCGAGAGCTTCGACTTGAATTCATCAGTTTATCCCTTTCTCAGTTTTGCAAGCGCCTGAAGTCTGTATTATTTGACAGTGGTCTCACTGGATCGGGTCGGGAGCGCCTCTGATGAGTCTATTCTTGAAGTGGCGCATTATAAATGTCAGATTACAATTACAATTACAATTAAAGCGGGCGAAGAACTACCGTCGTTCAACAATGGGCCAAGAACGTTCGAACGGGCTCTTGATGCTAAGCATTAACCGTAATCTATAGCATGTACACTGGATTAATGCATTTGCAAAGAAAAATTCAGGAAGGCACTGGTAAAATGAATAACCATGAGTCACGTTTTCGTTTATTTTAGCAATGCCTTCCTGGCTTTCACGGTCCGTGACTTCATCCGTGCGTCTGTGACAAATACATTAGTTTCGTTTATATGTTCTTCAGTTTTTGCTTTAAAATGAGTATTATTATTTTAGGCATAATTGGAGTATCTGAGTTTTGATATTTTATAGGTGTAATTTAGCTTATACTGCATTTTTGCAAGCCTCTATGTTACGCAGAGACCTACTGTTAGGTTACACTATTCCAAATGCCTCGACCGCTATATAATCGCGAATACAAAATTATGTGTACTTCGTTTGTGTTTCTCACATTGGAGGCTTCGAAACTGAAACAAGCGGGTCTCAATTTCTTTAATTGGCCTGAGTCTCTTTCTACCTTTGAAGGGGACTGGTCATGCGACTGGTTGTTGGAACTTTGGCAATCCCTGCTTTTACAAGTTCGTCTCTCTGGTGCTCTTTCTCAGTTGATGAATCAAAAGTAATCTCTAACTGGTAAACTCTTTTTCATTCAAATTAGAGCGATATAGATTTTTATATTCCGCAAAAGTATACACGCCAGATTTATTAGAAAAAAGAACAGCATACTTTTTTTAACAAATCCATCAAATGCCTAAGTTTCCCAATTGTTAAATATTGCATTTGTGCATGCCCTAACTCCATAAGTTTACACTCTGTTTCAGACTCAGTTGGTAATTCTAATATTTCCCAAAAATCACTGTCATAAAAGGCAATTAAGCCACATACCAAAGAACATGTAATATATTTTCGAATCTGGGTTGGTATTGAAACATATTCCGTCTATCATCTTCCCATATCAGTAAGATATGAGTGTTCTGACCGTTTCTGTAAAACTGTAAATTTGCATTACTAACGAACCGTGTCAACGAGACATCAGTCCATTTGTGGAAGTCAGATGCAACACAATCAAGGTTTCTGCTGGTTTAGAAGACTTCTGTTTTGTTCTCTTATTGTACTGCGCATTCAGCATAGGTTTCCGAAAATTTCATGGCTTCTGACAAATTCTGCCGTAATTCTTTGAAATATTTATAAGCCGAGCGCTCTAACGAATAAGCTACCGGGACACGGAAAGTGAGGCAAGTGCTACCAAAATTGCCATTTGCCATATGCCGGGGTTACCGCTTTATTTTGAGACAGTGGAAAGTATGTTCTATTACTTAAGTGGAGAAAAAATATTGGAAGAAATTTGTAAAATTACTTATGACTACGGGGTAGGTACAGTTTTGAACAGATTGCCATTTGCAACACTAAGTAATTATCGCAAGGTGGAGGACCATTTGTCGAATGAATTTGAGAAAATTGACGCCGAGGGGGAATAGATTTCGATTGATTGATGCGAAGAAAGCAATGAAAGAAATGTTTTCCAAAGTAAAGAATTTATTGAATTATTCTCTTAGTGTCTGACTCTTCCTCTACGAGGGATTAATTCCAGTCAGAAGGAGAGTTGATTTATTCTCTTTGAAGCCGAAATATTGACTAAGATTTGATTAGTTGGCATTAGTGGAATAAATGAAAGAATCTGTACGGCTAGGCCGGTTACCGTTCGTATTATTAAAGGAAGAAACAGAACGTCTTGGCGAAAATGCAATTGCAGATTGGGCTGATATAGCGTGAACAGTGGGATTGGTATAGTTTATTCTTCAAAGACGAGATAGAAACGTTGTGAGGAAGTCAGGGACAAGGCGCAAAGTGAAAAAGAAATGAGGATCATGAAAACCAGTTTAACAGTGAAAGGCGTTTTGCACAGACAGAGCAGAAAGGCGTAAAAGAGTTTAATCAAATACCTCATGATTTTGTAATGTGTTTGAATTGAGATGTGAAAATCGATTGATGCGTTTATGCGTACTGTTCGACGCTCCAACATCAATTCTGTCACGGTTGAGTCTACGGAAATGCCCGTGTCAGCCTGCCTTGGATCAGCGACAGACCGGAGTGGGGTGGGGAGAAGCGGAAAGATGATTGAGGACGTGGCGCCGACGTCAATTTGCAGGAAGGACGCCGCACGCGAAGACCAACCTGGATCGGACGGCCAACATCAAGGCGCGATATCTGATCAAGAAAACAACAACGCTCCACAAGGACCCCACCACCACTCTCCCTTCACACGACGACCCGAACCCACGGACTGGGGAAATCTGACACACGACAGGGTTAGGGTTAGGGAGGATGGACGAGAGGATTCGTTCTTATTGTACTTCCTGCCAGGTTTGTCGGCGCGGTGCAGGTCGCTGATCGGGTCTTAATCACACCCATCCCGAGAGGCGACGAACTTCCGTTCACACACCTTATAATGGATTGTGTTGGACCGATCGTAGCGGAAGCTGATCCAATGGTCGCAAAGCCTGAGTATAATTACGCTTTGGTCATTGTAGAAAAGTTTTCATGTTGGCCTATGGTCTATCCTCTGCGATCTCTGAATGCAGGGTTTGTTTGTGACTCTCTTTAGAAGTTTTCATGACTTTTTAAGTACCTAAGTTATAAGTTCTGATTGTAGAAGTAATTTTACCAGTAAATTAACGCAGAAATTTCTGAAGCGGTTTGGTTGCTGCCCAAGGTTTAATACACCAGGGCATCCGGAGGCGTCCGGTCTCGTGGTACGGTGCAACCAAAGCCTGAAGACGATGATCTATAAACTGTCTCAATCGAATCATCGAGGATGTTTCAGCTTGCAACCATTTGCTCTGTGGAGCTTACGGGAGAAACCCTCGTCTACCACCCACATAAGTCCTTATACTATGGTCTATGGCACTTCTAATAAGGGTCCACTTAGCATCTTGAAGGAATCATGGGCAGGCGAACGGGAATTACCTTTTAACATCGGTAAGACACCGGAAGAATATCTAGAAACTCTAAAACAGAACCTAGAGCTAGCTAAATTATATGCAGAGTATTATTCAGAGATAGAGCAGAAGCGGTACACAGACCATTACAATCTGCGGAGTACCGACCGCCATTATAAATTAGGTGATAAGGTAATTGCAGTGGCTCCCGATCTGAATGGTTCTAAATTGTACAGTCGTTGGCAGGGGCCTGGTACGATTGTACAGGTGAAGTTGCCATTTTCCCACATAGTGGAGCTCGATGGGAAAGGCGACATGTTCATGCGAACAAGATCAGAAAGTTCCATGAACGAATAGAACAGGCGATCGTAAACAGCTGTTCTATGATCTTCGATAAAGACCAGGAGTACGGTAATGTGGAGATACTGGAATATTCGGCCTCGGCCGAACCTCGATCCAGTACACTTATAGATCCATCTAAGGTGCCACACTTAACGGATGAAGAGAAACATCAACTATTTGAGGTGATTGATAAATATCCGAGCGTGTTTTCGGACAAGCCTGGATATTGTCCTCTGGTAGAACATGAGATCAAACTTCTATCAGATTATAAACCCAAACGTTTGACAGCCTACAAGTTACCCGAACTGGAAGTAAATCGCCAGATTCGACAGATGCTCGATTTAGGCATTATCGCCCCTTCTAACAGCGAGATTGCCAGCCAAGTGTTATGTGTATTAAAGGGGCCTAATGGTAAAAATGGCATCCGGTTGGCCATCGATTATCGGCATGTGAACCGATATTCTGCAGGAGACTGTTTTCCAACCCCTGATGAAAGAGACATACTGCAGTAAGTTAGAAGGGGAAGTATATAAGTTGTTTCGATGCCAAGAGAGGGGTATTGACAACTCCCTATGAAGTAGGACTCACGGTGGCTTACGGCTTTCTCATGCGATACAGTCCTAGTTGAGTTTGAGAAAATGCCCTATGGTCTTAAATCTGCGAGTAGCACCTTCATGCGTGCATCTCTATGGATCTGCACCCTGTACGAGCTTTTACGGAGACTTTCGTTGATGACATGTCCGTGTTTTCAGGGAACTGGACAGAACATTTGGGACACCTGGACAGGTTCCTACAGGCCATTCATGATTCGGGGCTGGCGTTAAATCTGAAGAAGTGCAGTTTTGCACAGGCTAAAACAACCTTTGTAGGTCACATGCTAGGGTCAGGGGTGATCGAACCTGACCAAATGAAGATCGGTTCTGCAGGGAGTATTCAATCGCCAATCACAAAGAAGGATGTGAGGCGAATAATTGGTTTCTTTAGCTATTTTAGAAACTTCATACCTTCTCTAGCTGAGACAGCCTGGATCATCACGAACCTAACGCGAAAGGACGTGCCGAACAAGGTGCCTAGGGGCCCAGAACATCAGAAGGCCCTAGATAAACTGAAGACCGATCTATGTACAGCCACACAATTACACAAATTCGACTTCTCAAGAGATTTTGGACTGATGGTAGACGCAAATGCATCGGCGGTAGGGTGTTGCTAAATCAAATGGACTGATGATGGGGGCGAATGACCCATCTCTTATGCTAGTACTAAACTTTCAGAGACCTAAATGCGGTGGCCTACTATCGAACGGTTATAAGGGAGCTGAAGAAGTTTCGGTCTTGGATCTGTCTGTCTCGAGTTGTAATCTTCTCTGGCCATAACCCTTTGACTCTCTTAACGGAATCAATGCCTAAAATCGCGAAGCTAGCTCGGTGGGCACTTGCTTTGCAGGAATTTCATTTTGATTTTCGTTATCGTCCTGGTCTAAAAACGTAGTGGCCGATTTTTTATCCCGGATGTGATGGAGGAGTAGAGGGAGGCCCAGCCACAGCGGGGGTCAACCCCTTTATTTGTACAGCTATGTAAATAATGTTTGTCTGTTTATTCTGTTTTGGGAAAACCGACGTCCTGGACGAACGCCTCGGAGGTCTGATGATATCGCCATTCTACGACCGTCGTCATCATTCTTAAGATGGGAGGTATGTCACGGTCGAGTCTACGGACATGCCCGTGTCAGCCTGCCTTGGATCAGCGACAGACCGGAGTGGGGTGGGGAGAAGCGGAAAGATGACTGAGCACTTGGCGCCGACGTCAATTTGCAGGAAGGACGCCGCACACGAAGACCACCCTGGATCGGACGGCCAACATCAAGGCGCGATATCTGATCAGGAAAACAACAACGCTCCACAAGGACCCCACCACCACTCTCCCTTCACACGACGACCCGAACCCACGGTCTGGGGAAATCTTACACACGACAGAATGACAAATCTCGGGCAATGAGAATCACACAGGGCGGACTCGAAGGGGCTTCATACCCAGTTAAAATGGTAATCTGTCAAGGATCCAGGGAGGCAGTGTTACTCAGGCCACCGTGGTAGTCAATCGCGGTCGATTGCCTCTATATAAACAAGAGGGAACGCCGAAGAAGGGATCGGTTCGGACTCACACGTCGAAGAGAGAGAGAGGCAGTAACATCATTGGCTACGACGTATTCTCACACAGATTAAGAGACTGTGACGCTTTGTAACAGATTTGTTTTAATATGCCACGCCCTCAAAAGGCCACGACAGCAGTTTGTGAGGATCGCGACAAATTAATCGCTATATCTCTAGACATATGGCGTGTTAACAAATGCATCACTTACTTACTTGCTTGTGCATTATGAAAACAGCATAATAGACATATCCGCATTAGATTCGAATGTAACAATCCGAGCGCGAGACAAGAGAACTGAATTTGAGAAAGTAGAGGAAGAGAAGGAAGATGAAGAAATGGGAGACGAAGGAAATGAAGGATGCTGAGAAAAAAAACGCAGTAACAGAAAAAAAGAGTAACAGAAAAGGAGTAGGCCCAAATCAAAGAAAAGAAAAGGACAGGATGGAATTAAGAGAATAATGAAACAGTGAGGGACATTGAAGAAGATTTGAATAAAAGCAAGTTTTTTAAAGAAGAAGAGATAAATTATGGAACGGAATTTGGTATGCACACCGACTTTGCTAACAGCAAAGACCATCCAGTATGCCTTAAGCACTTTTATAGTGGCACTATAGCAACTCTCGGAATATAAAAAATCTTTGAAACAAGAGCGATAGACATTTCGTGTTGCATGTGGTCTTATGCTATGGAGGTTCCGTAAATGAAATAGAACAGATTTTCAAATGACTTGAATATGCTCTGAGAAAGATATGTTGGAATCAAACACGGAACCCAAATTACATGATGTTCAGTGAAAGTGACAATTGTTCAGTTTTAGGGTAACTCTAACCCTTACAACTTGTTGTTTTTCTCATATAAGCGTGGGATAGCTATCTAAATATGTTTGCATAAATTACTGTAAGTCTCCATTAGTATATATTTTACACTTTGTAATGACCGTTAAACCAAAAGTGATTATACATTTCTCACGGCTAAAAGTAATAGATACGAAGTATTATGTGGTAGCGGTTCCTAGTGAATCTATAATGATGTTATCTGGCGCCTTCATAGCGCAGAGTAAATGCACTGGTTTATGACGGCCACAGATTGCAGTCTTTTATTCTACTGAATAAATACATAGATGCCAACGATTAATAGGTCATTGAAACTAGACGACCTAAACAAGTAGAAACCTTTAAGTATCTTGGGTCGATAATGAATGCTAAAGGAGAATTCAAACATGATGTTAAGAACGATTAATGTATACGAACTCATATTAATGATAATTCCAATATGACTACTTTTATAAAAATCCGGTCAAGAAAATAATATTGGTCACTGCTAACGTCAGGTCACTTAACGGAAAAGGCGCCCTTGACCATACTGACATACACGCGTGTGAAAGCGAGGCTTGCGGGCCAAACTCGCTGAACGCGACTGATAACTCTGTGCCCACCATTGATAGGCACACGTGCCGAAACAAGTAATAGATTAGCTGGATCATCAGAGTTGGAATTCCAAATTGTACTTATATATGCTGCGGATCACGAATATACGTAATACCATGTTATCAGCTATGGCAAAGCACTCTAATATATATGAACTGCGTAGGTACTATATATAGTTATGTTCTCAATACGACATAAATGTTGATGAAATGTGGAAAGCCGATGTTGTCCAGTTTCTTCATTTAACAAACACATTTAAATGTACACTCATCGAAGCTTAATTTTATGGATTTAATTGGTTTTGGTTATTGGTTTGATGCCCAATAACTATATCGTTTATCAAATCTGGCATGGGGAATGGCTTCGAATGAACAGGAAGAACCATATCATCCAATTGCTTACCCGTATCCTAAGAGGTATATTTTTGGTAAAACTTTTGAAAGAGTATATGATATGCGTATGTTTGACCATTATTAAGTTTTTGCAAGTAATGGCGCTTCCATATTTGCTGTTATACATTTTGTCATTTGTATTGTATTGACGTTAACGTTAATTTTAAGCAGTACAGTTGCTGACGTTAGGCCTAATACTTAATAATTGTCAATATATTTTCCATTCCAGTCCAATTTGGTCACATGTGTAGGAAAATGAACATAGTCTTCTTTCCAAGTACTTAAAAGTTGACAGTGGCTTGCTTTGGTTTTTCCACGGTAGTGCAATCCCTTCTCTCGACGATTGATACTTAAGCACGACCGTAAGTCGCTGTTGTAGCTGTTTAGGTTACTGTATACAGTGAACAATTTTTCTTGGTAAGCAAAGTATATGAACCATACAGACCACATAGAATCTGATCTATTCTGTTTCTTAAAAATTTTATACCACGCAGTTGGCAAAATTCCTGGAACGCACGGACAGAATTCTTGATTTTTGCTATAAACTCGGAACCAATTCTGAAATGCCATCCAAACTGATGACTTTGGAGAAAAACCCCACGTTCCAAGACATTTGTACATGAACACCGTTTGGTTCGTTGGACCTTTCAATGGCGCTAAATAACCATCAAGAGAAACGACAGTATCACTCTGCAGAGTGGCTCCGGCAAAATCTATAGACTTTTCATAGAATCTATGAACTTTTTTAAGCCATCGATAGCAGTATTTTGATACACTCATATCATCTTCCAGAAATAAAACTATTTCCTTTGAAGTTATGCTGTTTGGTCTCCAAGTCTGAATCCATTGCCCATATATCCCGACATGCGCATTATGCACATAAACACGAGTTGGTCCTTTTTTCCAGTTAAACGACATCGCTGTTTCTATTGTCTTATTATCTACATAGCCTTGTTTGTCTCTATCAATCCAGATTTCTAAAGATCCAGTGTCTCCATCCAATTCAATTTTGTCAAGTGATTCCAACAGTATAAAGAGAGATTTCGATCTACTGAAGGTAAGAACTACAATGCGAAAATCTACTTCATCTTCGTACTTGTATACTTCGCCAAGTAAATCAATGCTCTTTATAACTGTTTTATGAAGTGTGAAGTTAAATTTTGTCAGTTTTACGAAAAAGAGGAATGCTAATATTGTCAGAAAGAAAGACTTGACTTTATTAATTTTGCACTTCATCATGACGTGTGGTTGATCTTGGCAACGTTTGAAGTTGTTTCTTTCAAAGTAGCTATAGAGCTGACGCAGTAGATAACGGCTGTGATGGTAAACTCAGTTTGAATGATCAACTGGAAAAGAAAATATATTTCCTTATCAAATTAATATAGACCATAGGCTCAAACAATGGAAAAACTGTATTTTAGCATCGAATAACAGCTTCCAGCAGGCAGGGCCGTCTTATCCATTAGGCACAGTAGGCACTGTGCCTCAGGCCTACGAACTTCATAGGTAAGTCAGTAAGTAAGTAAGCTAACATTTATAGCACGCTTAAATAAAACTAGTCTTGCACGAAAGCGCGTAACATAAACTAAGTTAATCGTAATAAAGTCTAAATAAAAGAGTTTTAAGTTCAGCTTTAAATGCGACTATCGTAGGTGAAGTTCGGAGGGCGATTGGTAGCTTAATCCATTCTGTTGGTAAGGCGAGAGCGAACGCGCGGTTTCCAAACTTCCTGGTTGAGCGGGTGATAGCAAACGAGCCGGATGTTGATGAATGCAGTCCTCGTCTAGATTGAAGGGAGGAGCACGGGGTGACGAGAGATGTCAAGTAGGATGGGGAGGAGTGGGTAGATATGCGGTACATTAAAAGAGAGATCTTGAAAAAAATGCGGGCTGGTATAGGAAGCCAGTGGAGTTCACGTAGAGTCGGCGTGATATGATCACGTGGGGAGAGATTCTTAATAAGCTTTGCAGCAGAATGAAGAATGGAAGTAAGTGGATGAAGAGTGGAGGCAGGGAGGCCATATAGAACCGAGTTACAGTAGTCTACACGCGAAATGACAACGCTTGTATTAGAATATGGAGAGATTTTTCGTTTAGGCTTTTCTTGACCTGGCGAATTCGTCTGAGATGGAAGAAACAAGATTTGGTTATATAGGAGATGTGATTTTTAAGGGAAAGGGAGGAGTCTAGCAGGACACCAAGATCGCGGACAACTTGAGATGGAGTGATAGAGCAATCGTTTGAAAGGTTGAGTGTAAGGTCTTGAGGATCAGGGGCGCCAGAAGGGCGACGAATGAACCAAATGAGTTCCGTCTTTGAGGCATTAAGTTTCAGGTGCATGGAAGCACACCAATCTTGGATTTCAGAGAAACAGGAAGAAAGACGATGTTTAGCCTATGTCATGGACAGATAAGTTAATATAAAGTTGGGTGTCGTCGGCATAGAGGTGAATAGAGATGCCATGTTTGAGAGCGATAGAAGATACCATAGAGGTGTAAAGAATAAAGAGAAGAGGACCAAGTATAGAACACTGAGGGACACCAAAGAGAATCTAGAAACGTTTAGAGGTGTACGCAGAGGGTACGATCTGTGAGGAAATTTGCTATCCAGAGGAGTGCTGAGGACGTTATTCCAAATTGCTTCTCAAGTATTTGGAGGAGGATTTGATGGTCAACACAGTCAAAGGCAGGGCTGAAGTCGAGCAATAACAAAGCAGAGATGAGGCCAGGGTCCAGTGCTAAGGTGATATCGTTATAGACTTTAAAAAAAGCAGTTTCAATGGAGTGAAGGCGACGGAAACCGGACTGGATAGGAGGAAGTAATAAGTTAGATTCAACATAATGTGAGACTTGTCGGTGGGCGACACGCTCGACAAGTTTCGAGAGGAAAGTAAGGTTGGATATAAGACGATAGCTAAACGGGTCAGAGAGGTCTAGACCAGGTTTTTTGATGCGAGGACGGATGATTACTTGTTTATGAGAAGAGGGGAGAGTAGCAGTGGACAGCGAACGGTTTATAAGTAGGACTAGAATTGGGGCAAGAGTATGTTTGAGGGATTTGATCAACCAGGTAGGAGAGGAGTCAAGTTCACAGTGCTTAGTAGAGGAGTCAGTGAGGAGGCCATCAATGTCAGAGATGGTGATCTCATGAAAAGCAGGGAACCAGAAGGGTTAAGGTAACAGGAATTTAAATCAGGTGGAGGAGCGTTCTTAGTGGAGTTTTGGATGGCCGCAGTCTTAGCTGAAAAGTGGTCTAACAGTTCATCAGGTGAGAGTGGACAATCAAGGTTCGGAGGTGGGATAGAATGGAGTTTAGACATTTCCAGAGAGCTTTACCGTCGTTTTCTGATTCAGTGATGTAGCGGTGAAGATAGGTTGAACGTTTTAGTTGGAAAAGTTTCCTTTGTGAATGTGCTTGTGTCTTCAATAGGGTTTTTGCGAGTAAATCCGTAGGTAGACGTTAACATTTTCTTTCCAATTTCCGAGTTCTCCGTTTAGAGATAGCACAGTCAGTGTCAAACCAGGGACAGTCGGCTTTGTGACGAATAGTAATAAGACGAAGAGGAGCATGGATGTTGAGGAGTTCTTCCATTGTACTGTCGTAGAGTGCAAAGAGAGAATCTGTAGACATTAGTGGAGAGGGGAGGGTGGAGAGTTTGTACAGGTCAGACTCTTGTAAGTCATTTCGTAAAGCGAAAATGTCGAGATTCTTATAGGATCTTCTTTCAACTTTATGATAAATTCTGGCTGGAGGAGTGGTGAAGAAGGAAAAATTAATGACGGAGTGATCCGAGTAAGATGGAGGGGACAGCGCGATATTTCCAATCATCGAGGGTGAACGTGTAATACTTATGTCGAGGGTATGAACAAGTTTATGGGTGGGAGCGGACAGGAGTTGAGAGAGGTTATAGGTAGATAGAATGCGGTTCATACGCTTCGTGTTCGAGTTTTGAGAGAGATCGAAGTGAATGTTTGAGTCTCCAAGTATTAGGATATGGCAGTTATAAGTTGATAAGGTGGCGATTAGACTTGAAATTTCATCAAAAAATGTTGAGTTGATAGTTGACGATCCAGGAAGATAGATTACGGTAAGGAGCAGGTGAATGTCCTTTAAGGTGAAGTAGGCCGATAGATGTTCGAAGGTAGTGAAAAGTCCGGTATCTTTCGTGGAGACTCTGAAATGGTTTTTGTGGAAGATACATATTCCACCACCTCTCGGACCTCGCTGAGTAGAAATAATTTCTTCAGGTGAAGTTTTTCTTGCTTTGTCAAGATAACTGTAGTCTTGTGCTGAACAGGCAATGAGTGACGGGGAATTTGTGGCCTCGTGAGAAGATTCAACGACAGCAAAGATGTCAAGGTCAGAGGAGGATATGTGATTCTCTATTAAAGCACATTTATTATTTAGCGAGCAGGCGTTCCATGAGCCGATCGTACAGGAAGTCGATGCCCTGTTGTTTGTAGAGGTGAGTTTTATCTGACGGAGTTCACGTATTGGTGAAGGCATAGTTGCCATTATGTGTTTGGTCTTGACTTTATGATCCGTAATTCGTATAGTGATGGCTCTGGGGTGATCTGGATTCCATATGCTAAGACGAAATAGTCTTTTACTGACTGATCGAGTTGGTGGCGTTGAGGAGGAGTCGAGGCGGAATAAATCGGCGAGGGAGTATTGAAGAGGCGACATAACGTTAACAGTAGATTATTTGAAAAGTGATCGATGAGCGTCAGGGACGATAATATGAGTCACGGCAAAGAAATCGAAAAATCATAAATTATGATTTAACGATGAGTAATGTAATGAGATTAATCCAAACCAGAAGATTTTCCTTCAACAAAGTTTGATGAGTAAAGCGAGTAATCCAGTTTTAGACGTTTTACGGATAAAAATTAATAAAAGATCACCACAAGGCGGAAAAAACACACGCACGGAGGTGTGCGCCATTTCACGGGGCTTACGAAGGTCAAAAATGAGATATTTACAAAAATAAATTTATTGATCGACCCGAAAATATTATAAAACGGTTGCCATTTTTTTAAGATCGTAATATTACATCAGTACATTGAATAATCATTATTACAAAAAGTAAATTGAAATTTAAAATCAAAACTGGTTGCGTTCATGAGTCATGATTAATCATGAATGCTAGGGTGTTTTATGTACTACATCATATTTTCAAGTCAAAGATTTTTTTCGGCCAGGTTGAATTATTATGCCAATTTATGTATAAACTCCATATCCAAAATTATATGTTGATAGCTGAGCATTTAGTACTTGCGCAAGCCGACCGAAATTAGGAACCCTGTTATCTTCCTCGTTTGGGCAAAAATTTGTGACATCAGGATGTCTGTTCTTCTTATTGTAATTAATTATTGTGTTAAATTAATGTGCCATATAGCAGGTGAGATGGCAAATTAGACTAGAAAAAAGATTCACATTTGGTTGATTGGCAGTTATGAAGATCACTTCGGTTATGCGAAGCTACATACACTAGGAGAGGTTCTCAAGGTGTCGTTTAATTTCCATACACAAGGGAATCAGAGTCTGGGTGTCAGCATGAAAGAAACGGTCGCTATAATACTTCCAATTTGGGAAAGAGCACGGATTCCAACGAGGGCTAAGAATAATATTTGGGATCAGCTACGACGTCTTCACAAGAAATGGCAATACCTCAAAAATGTATTTCGATGAAGTCTGACACCGAAGAGGGAAAGCGCGATGCTTTCAAGAATTCCTTGCAGTATCTCTTCGATATTTCATATCAAGATGCTATGAATATAATCTAGATAGAAGAGGAACGGCAGTTTGTGAAAACACAGCGTGAGAAAGGACGACGTGGTTCCATGGCAGGCACTGATGTCAAACTTGCAAATCAGGAAGAGAGAGAACGGTGGCACGATCAGCAGCGGCTGCACAGCGTGAGGAACGATATCGTGCAAGCACAGCTGTAGCGACGGAGGTTTCTCTGTTGGAAACGTCATCTGAGGAAGAGGCGTCATCAGATAGTAACTGTTCAGAAAAAGAGCTAGAACCTTCAACGTCTGATGGGCCCGCCAAAGCGGCGAAGGGGAACAATCTGTAGTCACTCATGATGTTGCAGCAGCTCTGGATCGCACCGAAACCAGCAGTAGGAAAGCCTGTCACATTTTTCTGCTCTCGCTGTATCCAATCTATATGCAGCACCAGTTGGTGAGCTGATCGTCAGTCCATCTGCAATCTGTCGAGCAAGGAAAGATAACCGTGCAGCCCTAACACCTGAGATTTGTGGATCTTTCGATCCGAAGGTCCCCCTACTATCCGCTGGGACGGCAAGATCATGCCAGATTTTACAGGAACTGGACTAGGTTGTGTTGATCGTCTTTCAATAATAGTATGTGGTAAAGATATGACCAAGTTATTGGCCATCCCCAAAATCATATGCGTGTTTGGCCGAGGTCACAAGTTTGGGATTGGAAGTCAGAATCGTGGCCATGTGTTTCGACACAGCGGCGAGTAACACGCGTAAACAACAAGCTGGAAATGGAATTAGGAAAGTACGCTTTGAACCTTGCCTGTCGACATCATGTTTCAGAAATTGTTCTTGAAAAGGTTTGTTCACTTCATGATTATGCAAGGTCTCCAAACTTGGAACCCTTCAGTAATTTCCGTGACTTCTGGCCCGATATCGATCAAGCCAAATATTGCACAGCAATGAAAGATAAAGACGCGTAACACCGTGTCAAAGAAATTCGAGAAAATGTCATCACCTTCTCATTGTAGCAACTGAGTACTGAACACCGCAGAGACGACTTCGAAGAGCTACTAGAACTGACAGTCATTTTCCTAGGAGGAATTCTACGAAAGGAGTAAGACTCAGGTACCCAAGGGCATTTCACCGGGCGCGTTGGATGGCGCGTGCGATCTATGCGATCAAGATGTGGCTTTGCAGTGCGCAGTTTCCCATTCAACAACGTCGGAGCACAGAGAGGGCATCTCGACAATCCTACTTTCAACAGATGTGGAATCATTTACTTCGAGTGTTACTTTTTGTGACCACAACCTACTTGAAGTACTGGTTCACCTGTACATAACCCAGTGAAACCCTGAGGAATGATCTTCAATTCTAGAAGGCAATCCATACTTATCCAGACAAGGAGGTCTCACAGGTCGCCCTAACAGCATTTTCTCGACACATTTAGTATTTGATCCAACTACAAAAGCACTACCCTTTGGTGGTAAAGTTACCACCAAACATTTTCAGATCCTTGGATTGGATGACGCTTTTCTTGATCGAGGCCCGCAACAACGGGAGTCAAAACAATCATACAGTGAGGCAAAAGACATCATATCCGCCTTAAGAGAGACGAACGATTTGGAGAGAGGAGTGATGACTCTCATGCAGTCGTTCAATGAAGTCCTGGTCCGCAACGAGGAAGAGAAACAGTTTGTTCTGCAAAAGGTCGAATACCATCGAGATAAATTCCTAAAACATTGAAGCGAATCAATAAAATGACAAATAACTGACTTTTCTCCTTTTGAGTTTGTCTTGTTTTCTAGATTTAAATGTTCAAATTGTTTGGATCTTTGAAAATTACAATATATCACATTGCGTTCTAAGTGATGATTTTCCGGGGCTTTGCGCAAGTTCTAAGTCTATTCTGATTTTCATCTAATTGGGCAAATAACAATGTTTCTCATGATGGAACACAAAAACAACCTGGCCGATATTAATTTTGAAACTTCAATTTTAAGACACACCCTAATGAGTACACATGAGTGACGTGACGTCAAGAAATAATGTGAATGTGTTTAGCTCTAATGCGGAGTTGACAGTTGGAGCCTACAAATGCGTGAGTGCCTAGGGCCTACGACGACCTTAAAACGGCACTGTCAGCAGGATGTGTTTTCAGGAAATGAGCAAAGTTAGAATTGCGGGACATTCATAGGTGTCCTATGGTTCATGATGCTGGTGCCGTTGTTTGAAATTTACATTCGCTATACTAATTAAGTAGATGATGCCCTAAGCAGAACCTGATGATGAATGCCTAGAAAATGTGGATCCCATTGTAACAATTAATGTTAAGATATAAACAAGGCAGATGTCAATATGAAGTTAAACGCCAATATTTTCGAAAATCGGCAAAAGCGTTTTAGTTTTAAATCAGTTTTAAGAATGAGTGATAATGTGGTGTTATACTTTCACGGTGATTATACATTGGCGTCGACCGTCAATCTTGTGGAGTTTCTACGACTAATTGGCCACGGGTATCTTGTACAGACCTCATACTCTGAGGACAATTCGGACTTTGCATGGTCTACCATTTATGGACTGCCGGACGGTGAGGTAACCGTGCGCTGCGGACTTCATTCGCTGTCGTCGTTCCTCAACCTCGCTACGACACGGTTCAGGAACTCTGAACCGGACGGCAGCGCACGGTTACGTCACCGTCAACTATAAACTCTGGAAGAAAATCCGCTGTATCTGCCTAGGTGTGGTAATTTCTCTAGTTATCTGAACATTGTCAGATTGCTGATGAAATTTGTGAATTATAGAACTCTAACATTACGAAAAGCGCCATTTTCCAAATTCATCAAATGGTTACGAAAGAACTGTCTGCATGACAAGATCTTGCAGCTATTGCAAGTTTCCCTAATATGGTTTAATTCTATCTCATTTAACCTCTCGTTTTCTGTCGGAGTCTAGACACTTTTCTCAATTCAGCACCTTGGAGTTGTATACTTCAGGATTCAGAATACGATATGGTGTAACACAAAAAGAATGTTTTTCGATTCCTTTATTTGAATTGGAGATTGTGGAAGGCAACCTATAAAAATCTTTAGTTTTGGCTACTCTTAACCTAATAGAGAAATCAGAAAGAAACTACGCAAATTCAAAAACGACTGGATGGAACAACAATGTGGAGAAGTAGAAGAATCTTTCCAGATAAATGTATCTAAGTGCCACTATCTAATGAGAGTGCATCATTTGATTTCTCTGAGCAATTGTGCGTTAAGGACTTCCTCGGAGTTTCTACAAGCAATCGCCTCAAAGGAAGCTCGAACTCGCATAAGTTGCCTGCCAGGATTCATACCAATAGGCTGCCGGGTTGCAAATGTCACATGTACTCTGATATATGAATTTATATAGATTGGCCATTTTTCGAGCGGCACAGTTGAGAACGGTCTGAATGTACATTTCAAAATACCTGCGAGGACGGAATAACTGACTAAGGAAAGAAATAAAATCTTACCATTAGAAGTGAGAATGCAATAAAAGTGTTTTTTAATCCTATTTTGGCTATTACTGCCACACTTTGAACATCGCGAAAACTCAACTAAACTGCGAGCAGAAATAAGTGCAAGTATAGTACCATATGCTGGCTATGTACAGTACTACACACCGAGTTCTAACCAAAGAAGCAAATATAAACCGTAAACTAGAGCAACACACACCGTATGAAATAGTTTAACTGAACCATTTCTGTTTGTCACCTAAGAATTAAACCTATTCTGATACAATTTCTGTCAGCATTATTAATTATGACTGAGATGTGATGGATGGCGCGGCAAATGTGAGCGTGTGCGTGTCTTGGAACTTATTCTTTGACGTGCTCAGGGAGGCGAGGGGTATGGGCTTGAGTGCAATGTGCATGTGTGTGTGTGTTAGTGTATAGATTTAAAGGTTAATCAGTACTAATTAGGTCTTCGAGGCGGTGACTGTTGACCGGTTAAGATAGAAACCATACACGTCAAAGTGATAATACTTGTTCTTTGAAAGACAAAGATTGCGATACAATTCGAAAATTAAAATGGCGTTTGCATTTGATTGAAATAGGCCACGTTATCTCGTGCAAAGAATAATAGATTGGTTTTAGGACCGTTATGTTAGTCTAGCAGATTAGGGACTGACAGTATATTTGAGGATTGGGCCACGGGCTTATCGAAGCCGAAATTTAGACATTTAATAACACTGGCCAACAGAAAAATTTTTTTTCTTGTTGCCTTCGGTTTTAGACCTGTTCTTGGGGTAATTTTGGGCGCTGATTCAGAAAATGTCATTGGATTGAGTGCATCAGGTCTAGTTTCTGAGATATCGTCGATTTTGTAAAGAAAACCCAGTCCACTCTTTAAACGATGTCTTTGACAAAACTAAAATGTCATAATAAGCTTTATTTATGGTTAATTATAATTCTTGCTGATTCATATAATGCCTACATCCTTATAATGTAAAATCAGCATATCTTGCCGCGTGCTGAGATATTGCTGATTCAACGAAATAACTATTCCGTAGCCTACAGCTTACTCAGCACTAAATTCATGGCCTCATTTAGAATTTATTTGTGCTTATACAGCGTTTCGTGGTTTCGAACTATGTAAATAGATTATGCTGAAGTCAGCATTTATAGCCTATATAAACCGCCTCCTGAAAGCTAGAGCAGCCGCAGTCGTCTTAGGGCATATTAAGAGTTGGTCGCAAGAACAATCTGTGAATGTGAGCATTAAATAACTACATGTTCTTACTATTTTTTAGGTTAGTCATTTAATTCCTCAGATGCGAACATCCTTAAGGTTATGGCTACTTCCAGACGGAGCTGCATTAACCATCCAGACATATTCTGCTACATTTGTGGGGAATACACACTAAAAGCAAACAGGAAACCGATTTCTGAGTTTGTAAAAAGAGCATATGTAGGTTATTTTGGTGTCAAACTTGGAGATCAAGATAAGCAATGGGCTCCTCATACAGTATGCAAAACTTGTATTGAACAATTGCGCCACTGGACAACTGGAAAGAGAAGCTGCCTGAAATTTGGTGTACCGATGGTTTGGAGGGAAGAGATAAACCACTTGGACGACTGTTACTTTTGTATGGTTAATATCATAGGCATCAATCGAAATAATCGTCACAAGTTGTCTTACCCTGATATACCTTCAGCCAGGAGACCTGTTCCGCATTCGGATATTGTACCAGTTCCACCTTTTCGCGAACTACCTCAGCTCTCAGACGATGACACTTGCATGTCCAATATCGGACAAGATGACGAAAGTGAAGAAAGTGGGGGCAGTGACAGTGATTTCCAATCAACTTCACACAGTGAACGTTTTGACCAAAAAGAGTTGAGTGATCTGATCAGGGACTTAAATCTTTCCAAAGAGTCCTCTGAATTGCTTGCGTCCAGACTAAAGGAAAAGAATGCACTTCAGCCTGGAACGAAAATTACAATTTATAGAAACAGAGAAAAGGATTTGCTGCCATTCTTTACCGAAGACAACAACCTAGTATTCTGTAATGACATCAGCAACTTATTGAAGAAAATTGGTCTGTCGGATTACAGCCCAGATGAGTGGCGTCTTTTTCTCGACAGTTCAAAACGTAGTCTGAAATGTGTGCTTTTAAATAACGGCAACAAATTTTGTTCTATTCCAATCGGTCACTCCACCAGGATGAAAGAAGAGTACAATGCCATCTCTTTAGTACTGGAAAAGATAAAATACAAAGAACATCAATGGGTAATTTGTGTAGACTTGAAGATGGTAAATTTCCTCCTTGGTCAACAAAGTGGCTACACAAAGTATCCCTGCTTTTTGTGTCTTTGGGACAGTAGAGCCAAGCATGAAGATTGAACAAGAAAAGATTGGCCTTCGAGGAAAGACACGGTGGTTGGAGCTCAAAATGTAATCAAGGAATCTTTGGTGGCACGAGATAGGATCATACTGCCACCACTACATATAAAGCTAGGCCTGATGAAAGAATTTGTCAGGGCTTTGAATAAAGAAGGTTCATGCTTCGAATACATAGTACACAAGTTACCAGGAATTACAATGGAAAAATTGAAGGCTGGAATCTTCGATGGTCCACAGATCAGGCAACTTATGAATGACCCACTTTTCATACCATCAATGAATGAAATCGAATCTTGTGCCTGGTCTTCCTTTGTTCTTGTAACTAAAAATTTTCTTGGCAACAAGAAGGCAGACAATTATGCACAACTAGTAGAGGATATGCTTCTTCATTTCAACAAGTTTGGCTGCAACATGAGCATTAAAGTCCATTATCTCCACAGTCACTTAGATCGCTTTCCAGAGAATCTTGGTGACTTCAGCGAAGAGCAAGGTGAAAGATTTCACCAAGACATCAAAACAATGGAAAATCGATATCAAGGAAGATGGGATGCACACATGATGGCAGACTATTGCTGGAATATTATGCGCGATTGTTCCGGCAGATGCCACACTCGGAAATCGTACAAAAGGAGCTTCTTCGGTGTCGAATGACTTGAAATTTTTATAACAAACTTGTTCTGTTTGGTATCATATAAGTACAGTTTCAGGTACTACCATTTTTTTTTAAGTATTTGTATTATTATGTTTATTTAGTGTATCACATAATAAATTGAGCACTACATAATTATAGCTATAGCCTTATGTTTTATGGGCGAGCAGAGGCAAGGACTGGTATATGGCATAATGTTCTATATCTCGAAAACTAGACCTGCTGGGAGAAAACTGGTGCCTTTTCTGGAATCAGCAGGTCAAATATACCCAGAAACAGTTCTAACATTTGAGGCAACAAATTATGTGTTGGCCAGTGTAATGAATTGAGACAGAACACGGGACAAGCAGTATGTCTTGCAGAAAATCACTCAGTATATAATCAACTAGAGTACGCTAAACATACTGCAAAAAAGTGAAAGATAAATTATTCGATTCAGTAGAGAATGTCATTTTATTATATTCAAATTCAACAAACAAATTAATTTAACGATGGCATGTGTTGTACTATAGAGAAGATCGAAATATTCTTATTTGTTGGATATGGAAGAAAGTTGTAAGCGAATTATTCGTACGATAAAGATGAGAAAATATTTCAATGGATCATCAATTTGTGGATTAATTGTCGAGAAGGACGAAGATCTTTGGCAATGACGGAATTGCCTATGTACTGTATGTTGATGTAATTGAGAAGAAGAATAAGCTTGATTTTTTGATTTTTTGATTACGAACAAAATGAAACATTTGACAACCGTCCAAAATAAGCACCTGGTTGATGTTTCAGCCAAGTATGCGGCTAGATTGCCGGATCAATCTGGAATACGTACTTTGGTCGACTAGGATATTGTTTTAAAGTTTTTTTTGCAACGATGCGATGATTGTCCGGGTTGGAGAATCAAATATGGTTTCGGGTTTGACTGTTGGAGTAAATAACGGACTGTTTGAAAATATCAAAGATATTCTAGTAAATTCAAAGATTGTCAGTTTTAGTGAATTCCTTTTAAATGGTGAATCCGGAAGGGGTCAGTTTGCAGTCAGTGAAAGATTTCACTGAGCCATATTGTGATGACAATGCTGTTCATTCAAGTGATTCTCTTCTGCAACACTTACATGTAGATTCACTTTGATATCAAATGCGATTTCATGATGTTACACCGAATTTGAAGAAATGCGTGTTCGGCAAGAGTGAGGTGAAATCTATTAGGCATGTGATCCATTCTGGATAGAACAAGATGGATTCAGACAATTGAAAGTTCAATTAGTTTGAAAAGGCCTAAATCTTTGAAGCAAGTTAAGTTAATGTTTGGATTTTGTAGCTATTATAGACAGTTTATTTCCAACTTCGCGCAGATTGTTTTGAGATGTAAGAATTTACCTGAAATCATTGTTTTTTTGCAGATGCACAAAAGAAGGCAGAAAGTCACATTAGCGAATGTTGTTTTGTTTGTGTTTGAAGTTGGCAAACCGTTTAGTTTGTATTGCCAGAGCAACGCTTCCGTTGTTGGCACAGTTTTAGCGCAGAATGATCATGAAGCGGTGGAACGACCTGTAAAGTTTATTAGCCAGAAACTGATTGATACTCAAAATAGATGGGCTACGATTGAAAAGAAAAAGCTATGCCATTGTTTTTCAAAACTGAAAGATAGTATATTTGGTTCGAAAATTAATGTGTTCACAGATCACACTCCTTTATTTATTTCACAGTCAATGTCAAAATTTACTGAATTAAAGCGATGAGCATTGGCATTGCAAATTTTTTATGTAGACATCAATTTTAAGAGGGAAACTTGTGAATGTTGTTGCTGATTGTCCCGATTACGATATTATGTTGATAGATTGTTCGGATAGGATTGATTGTTTCATTTTGTGTGTTTCATCTCTTGCAAGTTCGCAAAATTTTTACAATAATTTGCTCACATGAGGAGAAGAAAGGAAGCAATTAACTTTTGTGACTGAGCTGTGGAGGATGGCACGGGCAGATGTGAACTTGTAATGAGTAATGCAGCTCTTGAGCGCATTCAATGATGTGCTCAGGCAGGCGAGGGGTATATGCTCGAGGGTAATATGCTTTAAAATTTGGAGTAAACTACTGATATAAAACAATACGCTATTTATTTTTTAATCTGATATAACACTGGATCACACGAAAAATATTTTCGCCTGCTACTAGGCATATGTTATGTGTACTACACTAAATCGAATCTGCTGATTTCAAATCTGAAGTCGGATTTTGTGTAGCACGTCAGGATCTTAAGATATGCAGCATACATGCTAATAATTATGCAAACTCTTTACAGAACTAGTATTACCTTATAACTGTGTAATTATGCAAACTCAGAGTATTCATAACACGAAACAAAACGTTATTCTTTTATAACTTGAAATTAAAATATGTTTTAAAATGTAATATAAATATATGTATGTTACTCAGATGAAAGCATACATTTCGAAATTTTGTCTCTAGCTTAACTCTATACGAGTTCAAAAGTGCTTTAGACACTTGCTCTTGCGCTTGTGAGTGGCCGCTGTTGCCCGCTGCAGAAACCAGCAGTAATCGCCCATCATGTTGGAATTGCAGTGGCCCTGATATCTTGCTTCAAAGGTGGAGATGTCTTGATGGAATCTCTCTCCATGCTCATCGCTTACATCACCCAAGTTTGGTGGGAAAAAATCCAGATGGGAATGTAAGAAATGTATTTTTAGTGACATCCGGCAGCCGAGTTGCTTATATGCTGTTAGCATGTTGCTAACGAATTCAGCATAGTTCTCAGCTCGGTGATTCCCAAGGAAGTTTTGCACCACCAACGTACATGCATCCCAAGCGGCAAATTCCAGTGGGTTGAGCTTGGTCCTAAATACAGTATCACGCATTCATAACAGTTCATTAGTTCGCGGATTTCTGGCCCAATAAAAATTCCAGCCTTCAGCTTAGCATCAGTTTTGACGGCTCCAAATTTATCTCTCAGATACTGGAAGCCTTGTCCAGTAAGATCCATTGCCACTACGAAATTCCTCATGAGGCCCAGTTTAATGTGAAGTGGTGGTAAGTACACTTTCAATGGATCAACCAATGGTTCGTGTTGCACGTTGTGCCGACCAACAATGTGCTCAGATCTAGGAGGCCACAGTTTCACTTTGTAATGGTTGCTGTCATCACGACTGTTCCACAAGCACAAAAAGCACATATGTTTTGTGTACCCCAGCTGTAGGCCTAGAATAAGTGCTACCACTTTGAGGTCCGCACAGATGTTCCATTTGTGGTCTGAGTAGTTGATCACTTTCAAAATGAGTTTCATTGAATCATATGTCTCTTTGAGGCCTACAGCGTGGGCTATAGGAACAGATGGCTTTTCGTTACCATTGTGCACCAACACAGCTTTCAAGCTCGCTTGACTGGAATCTATGAACAGTCTCCACTGATCAGGAACGTATTCGCAACCTAAATTCAGCATGAGACCGTTCACGTCAGTACAGAAACAGATATCATTTTCCAGTTTGTAATATGTAGCTAACTGTTTGTGACGATAACGGAAATGTGATGTTGTGGTACCTTTTTGAAGCAAGTTCCACTCCCTTAGTCTGGAGGCTAACAGTTCAGATTTCTCCTTTGACAAAGATAGGTCCCTCACCAGATCATCTAACTCACCCTGCCTTATCAAATGCGGCCTACCCTCTTCCAAATCTTGATCACTGGATTCATAAACAGTAACGTCATCTTCTGTATTACCATCAGAACTGTTCGTTTCATCAGCACCCGCAGCAGGCGGAAATGGTACTGGATTCTCTTCATCATGCGGCACTGGCTTTAGAGCGAACTCGCAATCAGGATAAACGATTTTAGACTTATTTTTCTGTGAAAATCCAGCAACTTTAGTAATGCAGAAATAACAGTCTGCATGATGATTTCTTGGCTCGCGCCACACCACAGGCACAGCAAACGGCATTGAATTCCTTTTGCCATTCAGCCACTGTGTAAGCCCAGAGTAGCACACGGTGCAGCAGACATGAGGTGCCCAACTTTTATCCTCGTCTCCGATTTGACATCCAAAATAATACTTGTAAGCAATCATCACTCTCTTAGTTAACTTCTTGCGCTGGTCACAAAGAGTATATTTACCACAAACATAGCAAACCTTGTCTGGATGGTTAACACAGCCTCGCCTATTCATTTCAAAATTAAATCTCACACACTAGCTACAGCTATATAAGAAAACTTCACCTTCGTTCTACGCAATCTCGCCTTATATACTGGTATTGATGCTGACGTCAGCTCGCTGACATGCCCAATCATGTCTAGCGGCTGCTGCAGGCTTGCTGTTAGGAATATTTCAGGCGACACTTGCAGGCATGCACGTATCACTGGCAGCAATCGTGGAGACACATACAACAGAATGTACAGACATAACCGAAAACGAGTCCTTACGTCATTACTTGAATGCATGCATAACTTAAAATCTAGACGTGCTGGGCAGATTCTGACTTCATATTTGGAATCAGCACATTTGAATCAATATAAGGCACATGCATTACTTTCAGTAGCAAAATCGTTGTGATCCAGTGTAATCCAATGGATAGTGACGGAGGTTAATCTGAAAGATGCATGATAAAAGACTCAAGATTTACAAATAAAGCATTTATAACAGAAAGACCTTGCGAGGCACTGCAGGGGATGTTTCTTTATTGGACAGGGAAGGCGAGAATGCCAAATTGAAGAGTAAAATAAGTAAAATAGCAAACACCAAAATAAATGGTTGCGGGTCAAGGAAGCATTTCAAGAAATATTATAGCAAGCTTCCAACCACAATCTCTTTACGGGTCTCGTTCCACCCATGTTAATGTGGAACGAAACCAGTAAAGAAATTGTTGTTGGAAGCTTGCTATTCCATCCAGGTATTTTAATTAGACACCCATGAACTGAAAGGCTGTTCTTTTCTCTATAGATCACGCCTTTTCACTTTCTGCGCCTCTTTACCTTTTTTGTTTTTAATTTTTTCACTGTGATTGCTGATGTGATTTCTTTCACAGTGATTATGGCTGCTCCATTACGTTGTTAGTGGTTGAATTCCTTGCTATACTGTAAAATTAGTGCGATAAAGTTGATGTAATTCAAATTTTAATTTTAAGCCTCATTAAAGGTGCTGATAGTCTAGGTTGAAGAAAAACAATACAGGAAATCAAGCAGTCAAATTAACGAAAGAGGCCGAAGAACATCGTGTTGTATAGTTGCACCAAATAAAATTCGGTTAAATGCGCGAAAGGAAAGAAAGGTGTTGGAAATCTTTTGGTAACACTTTTAAATCGTGTGATTTTTTAAAAGAATCGTTGCTCTAGAATACGACGAAAAGTCTCATTAGTTTAAAATAATTCCGCAACTGAAACATCAAATCATTTATGTAAGAAATAGGTTGATACTTCAGTTCAAAGTTTAGCTAGCTCGCAAATTAAAAAATATGAACCGACGACGAATATATGCAGCAATTTTGTTTGTAGTAATAGCGACAGTCATATTGAAACTGCTTTTCTTTAGAGTCAACACGGGAATACATATATTTAAATCTACTGGACAAGGAAACCAGAAGAATTTGAACGAAAAAGCGTATAGAGGGGATAGACGAAAACCTTTGTTGACACTGTTTACTACATTCAAAGAGATTGGAGTAATACCACATCACAAATTTGCTTATAACATTGTTTTGTCAAACTGGCCTTCTTTTTTGCCTTTTGTTCAACCCGTACTGTTTATAAATTTTACTAATTCTAAAATGGCGCTAGATGCAAAGACTTCTGGTTGGCATGTCTTACCTTTGTCAAACACAAATAACGCAGGAACGCCATATCTAGCGCAGATGTATCAAGCGATATATAAGTTTTCTGATGCTGTATTTTATGGCCATGCTAATGGTGATATACTATTTGATGATAGTTTGGTAAGTACGTTGATGGGCGTCGAACGGGCAATGCCGACTCTCAAAAATCGCGTTCTAGTGACTGGAAGAAGAACGAATGTAAATATTGATTTGAAACAAGACGTAAGACAAGGGCGTTTTCATAAAGACGCTCTGAGTGTTGCTGCTAAGGAACAAGGAATATTGAAGCCACCCAGCGCAACCGACTATTTCTTTTTCTCAAAAGGTGAGATTATCAAGGTCTTTTGAAGGTGCAACTGCTAATTTAACTCTTGCCGTCGTACATTAATTTGCTGGCGGTGTTCACAAGGTCGATATTTCCTAAAGAAGTTGGAATTATAAGAAGCAACCCGCAAGACATGTTGCTTGGCCACAGAGTTGAGCTAATTTAAGAGTCGGAATATACGCGGTTATCGTACTCCACTGGGTGTAGAACTGTAGCTGATTCATTGTCGCTGTATTCTGTTACACTTGTTGAATCATATCTTTCAGGTCAAATTGCCATTTTGTCAAAGTTCAACTTCCCATTTAAACACCCCAAACTAAAAACACAAAACAGTTAGATTTCGCTGTTGGCACAGACTTGATTTGAATAAACTGAATACGATTCTGGAATAAACTCCCGCCAAAATTACGAAAATTACCTGCAAACTCACCAACAGTTCACCCCTTGCAATTCTGCGCAGGTCTTTCACTCAAAACTCAAAACGATCTCTTTCACAGATTCTATCCTGAATCCTCTTTTCCTCATTATCTATCTTGCCGCTGAAACTCCAAACGCCAACCACCGCAGCAGTCTGACTGTCTGCCTGCCTGACTCTGGGATTCTGACCTGGAACCAATTCTGACCCTTCTGCTTATCGATTTTGTTTTGTTTGAGAACCTGTGAATAGGCTGGTTTCCTCGACTTAACTATTTTTGAGCTCTCTAGACTTCTCAATTTTACAATTACGAAACATGTGAATACATGTCGAAAGTTGCATTTTCAGGAAAGTGTATGTTTCAATAATACACACCGTGTAATGTCATAATACTGCGTTATAGTGTAAGATCGACCTCGTGGCACCATAAAATATATTAATAGAGGTATGATAGTTCATATTTTCAAACTAGTACCCACACGCAAGTTTTGCGCTCCCTGCCAATTGAAAAATCGAGACAAAAATTTTGCCTATTATATTCACTTCAGCCTAGTCTTCGGCACCCTAAGTGACTTCTGCGACGCCTAGCTTCAGAAATTGCGGGGTTAAACCAAGGCTGTTGTGTGCCGTCTACAGTTTTCTTAGTTTTGAAAGAAATTTGCCTGTTAAGGAGCTTCTACATTTTATTAGCTGTTTATACTGGAGATGGCAAATAAGGAGTTGTCAAAACATTAAGCTTTTTTATAGATTTACATTACAGTGCATTGTTTTAGGAATGCAATTCGAGACAATGATCATTTGTTCTTGTTTAAGGCTTAGTGAGCTTCATTTCTAGAATTCCTTGTTCAGCCTTAAAGCAAAATTAGTTCAAAAACTTAAAAGTATAGCATTGCAAAATCATATATATTTCAACCTTTTTGCCTCTAAAATTAAATAGTTTTAAATAGTTAAGAGTTTTAAGTCGGCTTGGGGCACTTCAAGATGTATATGAAATCCAATAAAAGTTTACAGGCAAGTTACATCAAAGATTATGCAACTTTCGTCACCTCTGCCGATTCCACAATTTCACTTTAAAATTTTCATTCCGCCCAATTATTATCCAACTTTGTGTGCTTTTCCATTTCGTCGATGCGGAGTTTCAGCGTAGCATTCTTCCCTTCAAATTCTCTGATCCCCTGAGTTTGAGCCTCTCAAACGCATGTAAACGCAACCTATGTAAATATCGTTTCTACCGTTTGTTACACTGTCGAAACAAACGAATTTGCTAATTTCTAAACAGCTATTCTAAGATTGACGAGAGTTTATTGGAAAGGAGGAATTTTCTATGAAGACCAGAGAAGTGTGTTTCTGATGGCCAGAATTGAGTCCAGAGGCTTGATGAAAACCCTTCAGTGCAAAATCCAAAAAGTCGACCTTCGTAGATATTACTGAAATTGAAAGTAAAAACTGAACAGTGTTGGAATATACTGTCATACTTTTGACCAACTTACTTTTAGTGACATAATTTGCATTACTTAAATGACATTATATCTTGCTTTGTTCCATTAATGGTGACCGTAAATTTAAACTTCTTTTCCTAAAATGTCACAACGTGTTAAACTTTTTAACCTTTATGGCACCTCGAAGTATATTATATAGGCATAATAACATACCCATAAGCAAAATCTGCAATCCAAAATAGGAAAAAAGTGTTTTGCTTGTTTTTACTCCAGCCTAGTGACCAGTTTTTATACCTAGCAGTACTTATTCGCAGTTCACGTAGAATTCGGGATAATTTCCATATGCTTATCATAGAGAAATGCACCTAGCTAAGTCAACATTAGTAACTTAGTATGCTAAAATTGGTTGCTTATTTATTATTCATTGCCAACCAACTTACGTTGAATTGTTAATTCAAAATTCTTAATGTGTTATACAGCAGCTTTCTTGAACTGGACCAAACTGGCCAACCTCGTCATTGGTCGGCCGGCATACGACAATTACATGATTGCAGCCGCATTGCGCGAAAGAATAAATGTTATTGATTCGACGGAAACACTGCTTGCTGTGCATATCTCGGAGAAAGGAGTCAGTTCTCATGGAATTCGAAATAAAGATTCTTTGCACAATGTCAATTTACTGGGAAGCACATTCAAGCGTTCTGAAGGATTTACAACCAGTGCAAAACTTAAAACTTATAAAGACGGAGCTGGCAACGTATTTGTGGCTAAGAAATCAAGCTAAGCATTAGAGGAAATTAGATGATAATGTAATTACAGAAGGATCAAACAATTTATGAGTGAACTCTCCACTACAACCGATTAACTATTTTCAACTTTTCTGGATTACGTGAAGAAAACGTTCACGCCCAATAAGAAGGCATTGCAAAATTTCAAAAGAATAATTTGATGTAAAACATTTGCAAGAATATGAGCTGTAATTTTAAACCCCAGATATGCTATATAAAGCAATTTAATTTTTTTTATATTGCCAATTAATCGTTATGCCTTTATATACATATATCACCGGAAACAAGCGGATAAATAAAAGCACAAAAATTCTCTTCTATATTTAATCAGGTTTAGTCAGAAGAAGCTCTTATGTAACAGGCAAAAAGAACTGTGATAATATGTATATAATTTTTAATCTGAGGAAAGGCAATAATTAGTCATAACTGTACAAACTCAGGATGACGTCGGTATACGCTTCAGAAAATAGTGGTCTTTCAATTGCAAAAAAATAAAGCTGTGCAGTTTACGAATATATGTAAGCAGTAAGAAAATACATCTGACACAAAATATAATTTCTGTTTCATAATACGATAATTTGATGGCTTATAACATTGTATATTCATGGAATAACATTGGGATAACAGACCATTTAGGTGACCATGCCCGCCGAATACTGTTCTGTTAGTTTCATTCTTTAACACCTCATTGCAACTAATGTAAAACGTTTTTATCTCGAAATTCTTAAGTTTGTTGTCATTTCATGCAAAAAATCACTTAGAAAGTAAATGACATGACTTTTCGAATATGCTGCTTGGTCAGATGACAACTATCAGGCGAAGATAGGTAATTTACAGCGGCAATGTGATATTCTTAGTAAAGCTTTTGTGAGAGTTTTTTCCTAGTTAAACTGGCCTTACCTTTTTCAGCTGGCTTACCTTAATAACCTTTATGGTGTCATACACGACTCCAGATCACTTACCGGCTCAACTGGCAAAAACATATCACAAATATCTCAACCCATTTTCAGCATAATTTTAATTTATTCATGTCTTTATTATTAAACCCAGTAATAACATCATAATTACAATATCCAAAATATCTTTTCATAATCACAATATCTGCGTCGATATTAAACACATTTAGCTCAATTCTGTCATTTGGCAGTTTATCATCTTGCGCGAAATTTGCTTGATAATTCTCATTTGGTCGAACTTCTCCTGCCACTGAATCTGCGTGTCGGTGCTTTTTTTGTCTTTTTGCTTTTATGGACTGTGTTTTCTACCATGGATAATGGACTTCTTCGTCAGTTGCGGCAGTCTACCATTAAATGGCAACATGTTCCCAGCTGAACAGTTGTGACTCAGACCTACATACCCATATACCGTCAATTAGCAGGAATATCTTGGATTCGGTGGATGAAATGTCTTCGGCGAGGCATCGACCGTCAACCGCGGAGAGGTTCTGCTACTAATCGAATGCATATCCTGCGCCGAGGTGCTGACTCAAGAGACGTCCGGACGCTGAGCTGTCAACCAACTGTGAGGAGCTGCTGGACGGTGAGGCAGCCGTTTGCCCATAGCGGGGATTGCATCCTCTGTCGTCGTTCCTCGTTCTGGATGCGATGTGGTCCAGGAACTCTGTAGATGGTGTCAACTATTAACTCTGGATCTGAACACTTCTTGCTAACAGATGAACTTTCTGTTCTTGATAACAATTAATATCGTTTAGGCTCGCATAAAGTGTACCTTTATTTGGTTTCTCTTACAATTAGAAATATATACAGAGCGATATGCTAGCTAACTGCATGCATACTTTTTGGAGTAATTCTCGCGAAAATCAAGTTTTGGTTATTTTTAGAAATACACGCGAATGATTCTTATTTTGAGTGGCAATGGAGTATGTGGACAAATGTTCTCCACCAAATAAAAGTCATGTTTAAAAACATAATATGAAAATTCTGTGGTTGAAAAAACTAATCTACACGCCAATGGCGTCGATTAAACCATCGCGCATAAAACATGATCGGTATACGCGAGTGACATGTGGGTGGGCCCGAGAACATAAAATCAACGTATGAACAAAGTACAAAATGAACAAACTTCCACCATAGCACTTCTTGGTCGGCCTTTTTATAAATTAAAATAACATGATCTGATCTGGTCTGGTCTAATGACCTGTAGCACAGTAATCATAATTCATCTGTTGGAGAAGCCAGGTCGAATTCTGACATGTCTGCGGAACCAGAAGTTAGGATACGGTTGATGAGCCGTTTGCAGCAGATGAATCTTCAGCCCCATCGATAACAAGGACTCTTGGTATCTTTACCACGTTCCTTCCTTCCCTACCCGCAAGACCTGGTAACATTTGAACATTTCTTTTGGCTACAATAAAGTTTGATCTATACGTTTTTCCTTTGTTCGAGACGTGCACTTCACACTTCCCAATCACTGGAGTATTGCTTCCAGCATAAGCCATAATCGGGCAGTTGTCGAAAATATATTTGGCTTCAGTTTAGCTGACGGTATTCACGCTCTTATTTTATGTTCAGCGCACGTCCTGTGTCCCTCAGAAGCACTGCTGTAGCCCGTAGTGGAACAAATATCCGAACTCATCTCCTTCATCCATACCGAAAACATAGACGCAGAACTCGCAGTCGTCTGCTTTGACCTGTGGCACCTTTATGTGAGAACGTACCAGACTTTTGCAGGAACCAGCCATCTCGTTATGTCTTTAGCATTTCTGGCAGGTTTGCCCATATGCTGAACTTCTTGCTGTTCATGTGACCGTCCAAATTATGAACACGGTCGCTGCTGTTGCATCTCCAGCCGTCCGAACAGTGGTCAACCTACTAAAATTCATATTTCAGCACGTATTACAGCTACACTTCACTGGCTTAAAGGAAGATTTTCTGGTTTCTCGGTGCCGGGCGTCAACACAAAAACACCGTTTACTCATAAATTGGTCCGTGCTATTGGAACAACATGTGAACTTGCGTGATGTTCCTTTTACTATCCTCAAGTTACTTTTTCTTGTTACATTAAGACAGACACATTCAAAATGCTCTCAGATGTTCACAAAGTGCGCTTTATAAAAGTCTAGATACATACATACAGTTTGGCAGTGGTACCTGTTGGAGGGAATCATAGAATGCCACGTGTGGGTGCCACGGGCAACAGATGTTGTAGAGTGGGAGTGCCAGTTGTCTGGCGGGAAAAGTCAACCTCGAAATAGGCGGGTGTAATGTGCTTTTGATTTTTCCACCCTGTTGGTCTTTTGAGTGTTCTACCTTGTTGGACTCTGTATGGTTTACTGGACTCACGACATGCCGTTGATGTTGTCTCCCAGAAGTGTGTGACTTGTCTATTTGAAGTTGATGTTTGTCGAAAGCATCTCCAGTTGAGATTCTGCTGTTCGTTTGGCCGCCGTGGTCGTTTCTGTGTACACAGTCTTATTTTTGCCTGTAAATAGTTTGTAGATATATTGCCATTTTAACTACTGCTGGTTTTCTTTTATGCCATTAGACAATCTGAACAATGAAAAATTTGGTTATATTGCTTAACTGTTACATCGTCAATTATAATGTGAAGCAACTTAAAAGTGGGACGGCAATAGTAATAATACGTTTTTCATTTAGACTATTATTTCCATGTCTGTTGTAAAATCTTGCCATTAATAGAATTGTGAGACAGCTAGAAGTGGCGCTACATGAATGAACAGATACAGATACAGCTGCAGCAGCAGTAGCAACAGCAGCAGCAGCAGCAGCAGCAAGACAACTAGCCAGCAGCCCAAGCTACAGTGGTCAGCATCTTAACCACAGACAGGTTACACAGGTTGTACCGCATGGAAAGGCTATTATTAGAGCAATGCAGGTTAGCCACTGGACTACAGGAAGAGTGCAGCTTAGTCAAAGCAATACAGGCAGAGGCAAGTAGAGAATCCCGAGACAACAAAGAACATTCCTCTGAGCGCAACTCATATCCAGCTAAGCACGGCCAGTCAGATACAGAAATGGAAGAGGTATCCTAATTTGGGATGAGACGGTCAGGCAAAGGCCACGTAGGAGCTGCTGTCTGGTCAGCAGGTCAGCAGAGAGACTAGGATAGAAATTAGCTGCGCAGTGGGCAGAAGCAGTCAGAAGGAAGCTCGCAGTCGGACGGGAAGGTTGGTCGACCATGACAGCCGGCGAAGAAGGGAAGGACGGAACGAACGGACGAAGACAAAAGATAAGGTTATGTATATTCTAGTTAATCATATTCCGATTACGAGTTAGATTAGATTAAGTGAAACTATGTCGATGCCGTACGATGCTAATCTTGTATGTATGAAATGTAAGTTCAATGTTCATTAAACTATAATTTTATAATAACCTGAACGTCTCATATATATAAGGCTAGTGTCCCCTAGAGAATCAATCGGTGCCGCCGATTAACCATCTTACATTATGGTGGAGAACCTAGGGTCCCCTTAATCCTCTGAAAGTGGCTCCATATAAATTTTTATTAACCGCATTTTTTAGCTAAGGAGATTTTTCTCGTTGTTGTGCTGAGAGAATGATGTCGGCATTCTGAGACCTTAGTTCAGGCAATTTTAATCCACGGTTTAGGAATCTATAAACAAAGAAGTTTATATTTTGCCTAGAAGCAACGCATTAGAGGTGGCACACATGACGCGAAGAATAAATTATTGGTACTAGTATCGCGACTTTGACACGCAGAATTCAGGAAGATTAACCGATAATTCTGTTTTAAATTAATGTTTATGGCAAGATCTTGTATGTTTTCAGTAAATATTTCTTAGTCTGCACGCAGAAAATCATAAAAATTCAGTTGCATAGGACACGCACGTATCTATAAAGTGACGTCAGTACGAAAGGATCCCTACCCATTGGTAGTGGAAGTTCTAAAGGGTGCTGGAAGATTGTCGCCACGGTATCCAACGAAATATTTTAATCTTTAAATATGTTAACAGTGAACTTTTATAAGTTATTTTAGAATGTCTGTCAGTCTGTCGAGTTTCGTTTGTCATTTCGTATCGTGTATCAAGAAACGGTCGAGTCTACGGCCCCGATCCTGGAAATCGTGCAAGCCGTCTTTCGGCAAATCAGCAACAGACCCCTGGAGAATCGAGGCCCCACAATCGACTTAGTTTCGAGGGAAGAACAAAAAGTGTAAGAGCAAAATTTTTGCATCTTAGAAACTTAAATTAAGAGACGCTTTCGTTTCACTTATTTCTTGAAAGATACAATTTTCTAGCTTACGATAGTTAAGATCGACTCATTTGTTTTCAGAGTAGGAGCACTGCACTTCTATGCTTGTCGGGTTGCAGTGGCAGATTTATTTATATTTGACGCAGTGAATGAGTTTATGTTCCAGCCGTAAGCTACAAAATAGTAGTTTAATTTCTATAGCTTTTTTATCAGTTATTATCTCTAGAGTCTTATATGCGATCTAAGGTCCAGTATGCAAGTTTTTCATGACATAAGCTTCTATTTCAAAGCCAGAGAATTTGTATTGGAAAGGTAAAAGACTTCGGTAAAATTGTAGTCAGCAGAGCAAATTCGTCATCGGTTTAATTTTAATTTGCCACTATTACAGGATTTATTATCACTTTAGCTAGGTTGAATCATCTTTATCAATGTCTGGTTTGTAATCAGGTGTGGAACCCAGTTCGATTTTAGTTTGAATTAGGAAGGTTATTGTTAACCTTAGGCATATGAATTACAATCATTGTCATTCTGGTAAAGGATTTAGTGCAGTCACAAATCCATGCAAGTCACACAACAGCATTCAGAATCCATTAACTGATTTTCTTTGTCCATCATCTTTTACTGGACAAGGGAATCCCCTTGATTTTATTTTCAAATTTAGATTGTGGTCTGATTTTTATGGATTAGATAAGCGGAAGAGTTGTCTAGCTTTTCAATTGCTTTTGAAAGATCAAGCAGCTGTATGGCTTCAGTCACTTAAGAAAACTGAATTTCAATCTGTAGATCAGTTAATTGCATTGTTCCTAAAGAGGTATGCAAAAATTGAGAAGTCATGGCAGGAAATTGCACAATTATGGAGTTTGAAGCAAGCAGTCAATCAATCAGTTGACAATTTTGTTGAAACGATAAAGGTCAGAGCACAGCATTTGAACTTAAGTAAAAATATAATTTTCCAAATAGTGGTTCAAGGTTTAAGACCATCGGTGCGTAGTTACATTTTGCAACACGGAGTTACAACGCTGGAGGAACTTTTTGAGAAAGCAACAGTTTACGAATCAGCAACTGAATCTATTCAAAGGCCTAAGGCTGAAATTTTAGAAACATTAGAAAATGTAAAAAGGTCGTTATCTCAACTTCATGTACACCATCGTTCACCAGTAAGGTACAATAAAGATCATCAGTTTCAGTCCTCACAATTAGTGTCTGAAGCATTGTCTACATTTCATAAGGCAAAAGGATTTTATTCCAATGGTATTTGTTGTCATAACCACAGGGGTCAGGGTTTACCTTTTAGAAGAGGAAGTCATGAGCATTGGGCTCCAAATCAATCTACTCATTATAGGTCACAACCCACTCCTTTTGTATGCCATAAATATCAAAATTGTCAATCCCAAACAGGTTTTTCTATGTGCCAACGTTGCGGCAGAGTTCATAGATCAAAATTTTGCCCAGCTTATGGTGCCAATTGCAGAAAATGTTCAGGGCCAAACCATTTTGCACGTGTGTGTAGATCAAACATGTATTCTTCTCACAAAAGATACAGGTCCCTATCAAGACAGTTGCAAAGCAAGCAAGGTCGAAACTTTGTCACAAATAATAGGAAGCCAGGCAAGGTAGAAGCTGCTAACACTTCTCATATGTCTAAGAGATTTGCACTACCGACGATGGAGAATAAAAGACCAAGTGCAGGTGTACAAGCTAAACATCCAATTAATGGTTTAGGAGAAATCTCAGTGTTTGTCTATGGAAAATACCATAAGGCACTAGTGGATACAGGTGCAGTTAAGTCATCTGTTTCCCTCAATTTTCTTAAACAGTTACCTAAACATAAACAGCTTAATCCTAATGTGTCTTTAAAATTGTGCAGTGCTAACCAACAGCCACTGGAGATTGTAGGTGAAGTAGATTTTCCAGTGAATCTCAATGGTCTAAACATTTCATTTCAGTTTGCAGTGGTACAAAATCTAATATGTGATATCATTTTAGGCCAAGATTTTCTGGCTCATTGTCATGCATCTGTTGATTACAAAGGTCATAACATAACTCTATTTGACAAGTTGGTTACACTAGACTTAATAGTCAAAGGTCAGACTGATGGCTCCATTTTAAAGTTGTCTGCCAGTGTGGAAATTGCACCGCATGCTATTGTACTGGCTCCCATTAGAATTCCTTATAGATTTATTGACACCGATGCCATCATTCAGCCATTGCAACCTAGTCCTCGCCAGAAATTTCTGGTTGCCAACATTTTAGTACATCCAAAGTCTACTGTATCTGTGGTACATATTCTGAACCCAACCCGTACTACGTTGACTCTTCCAGCCGCTTTGCCAATTGCACTGATCCAAACAGCTGACAGCAAGTCAATTCCAATATCCAGGTCGAATTCTTTCACATCACACGATGAATCTACAATGCCAGACTCGAATATTCGCATGTCAATACTGAACAACTTAGGCATTCATATCGATCGCCATAATCTAACCCCAGAACAGTTGGATCGTCTGTCTACTCTCTTGTGCGGCTATCGTAAAGTGTTTGCAGGAGATATTTCAGTGATTCCTGATGCCAACCTAATTGCTCACCCAGTTGACACAGAAGAACCAGCAGTTCATCCTCGACAAAGTGGCACAGAAACCTGTAGGGTCACCTCAAGACAAACTCATCAAAGGCTTGATGACGACATCAGGCAAGAAAGCTTTTCGCTCTGGTCTTTGTCAGTCATCATCGTCTCACCACTCAAAGATAAGTCACCAAGATTTGCTGTAGACCTTCGTGATGTGAACTGGCTGACAGCTCCCATAACTTGTCATATTCCTAAGTCAGCAAGTGTTTTTGACATTATGGCAGAGAAATGTCCTTCATATTTCTCTACATTAGACTTAAAATCAGCTTATTACCAAGTCAAATCGGATGACAGTGAACAAGGCCATTGTAACCATCTGCCATCAGGACTTTATGATAGTCTTCCATCATTCCTTCAACTCATGAAAACAGTTTTTACAGGTCCACTATTTCAGTTTGGTCGCGTTTACGGACAAGATATACTGGTCTGTTCACAATCTTTTGATGAACATTTGGAACATCTGCTGACAGTTCTCAATAAGTTGTTGGAAGCTAATCTTCGCATTCTTCCAATTAACTGCAAGTTTGCTGTGTCTCACGTATCAGTAAGAGGTCACATTTTGTCTTCTAAAGGAATTTCAGTCGATCATTCCAAAATGGAAAAGATTAAGTCTGTTTCCAAACCTCAGAATGTTAATCAGTTAAAACAATTCATGGCACAGTGCAACTTCTACAGTCGTTTCATCAAAGACTACGCCAAAATAGCAATGCCACTGAACGAACTATTACGTAAAGGTGTTACATTCTTCTGGTCAGACACATGTGATAAAGCTTTTCAGACTCTTAAAACTGCTCTTATGAAGACACCTTCTTTAGCTTTTCCTAATATGAATCGATCGTTCTCATTATCCGTGAAACCAACAAGAACAGCTATAAGCTACAATTTGAGCCAGACTGACTCTACAGGTAGAGTCGTTCCAATCGAATACGGAGGAAGAGCTTTACGAGATTCAGAGAAGAAATTCAACCTCACAGACTTGGAGTTCCTAGCACTGGTGGAAGCCATTCGTCATTTCACTCAGTATCTGACTGACCACCATTTTGATGTCTACGCTGCCTTTATCTCTTCTCATTGGTTACACAAGAACCAAGCTACTTCTGGTCGACTAGCTAAATGGTCTCAATTTTTACAAGATTACAACTTTACAATTTATCGTCGACCAAGCAAAGATGACACAGTTGAGGACACCTTATCCAAGAAGGAACATCCAGAGATACAGACAGTAACTCCAAACGATGAATTGTCGAACAACAACGGTTACATAGCCTCTGTTGACAATACTGACATTCAAGAGTCACGGGCAGTCTCTTTGGAACATTTCGAATCTCAACAACCAAGGATTCCTATTACAGAAGTCGATGAGACAATTAACAAGGGTAACTCTAATACTACTTCAAGCCAATTTCAAATATTCGGTCAAGCTAATATTGCAGAAGCTCAACGACGCTGTGTAGAATTGAAACCTTTAATCACTTATCTCGAATCCAAGAAGTTGCCAGACGACACGATACAAGCACGAAAAATAATTCTACAGGCAGAACATTACTGTTTACTTGATGATCTACTTTTCCATTTCTATCAACCGAGAATTAAAAACGTAAACAAAGTGAAGTCACTTATTCGTCAGTTAGTTGTGCCAAGTTCCTTGCGAGAACAGGCATTGAAAGCTTGTCATGACAATGTAGCGCATACAGCGCACGAACAATGTTTTCTGACGCTGATCCAACGATTTTTCTGGTCAAATATGTATGTAGATTCAGTAAAGTACATTGATTCATGTGAAGTTTGTCGACAAAGCCAACGACTTTGAGAACGATGAGCACATCAACCCAGCTTCAGACAATTTGAGTCAAAAGTGGTATGAAAGTGGTATGAAGACACGTGATGTTGGTATATAAGGTCAGGAATGGTAAACATTTTTACCAAACGTAGAAGACAGAACATGTCGATAAGACGAATGTAGCAGTATTAAAGCTGTAACGCATGCTTTTCATGTAACGCACGCTGGCAGATATGTAATCTACAGGGAAAACACAGTCGCAGACCCAGTAGTAGATTAAAAAAAAATGCTATTCATGGCAGTACGTAGAGCAACTATGCATAAGGAAAAGAGAAGATTTGAAGTTTTGAAATTACAAATTTCAACGTATGAGTGCACTCAACTAAATTTTGCCAATTGAGGAATATTACAGAGGACTTATTTTGAGAGAACTGGCCATTCTTTCAGAAGCTTTACAAGTTTCTTTTGTATATTTTTCATATTCCAAAATTTAAACCCGATGACTATGGAGAGAATTTCAAAGGAGGAAGTTGCATTACATGTACTAAGTGTCTAGAGAGAATAATGGGCGATTTAAGTCAGCAGTCTGATAAAGTCAAGTGTAACATGGAGTTTTTTTTTTTTTTTGACGAGTATTTTACTTTATCGTGACGAGAATGTTTAACTGATCATTGTTGACAGTGAGTTTAGAGTATCATCATTTTGATACTAAGATTGGATTTTTATGTTTCATTAACCTTGGGCAGACCCCTAGTCCAAGAAGAGTTCGTGAGATCAAGTAAAGTAAGGTTCAGGCTGAGATAGCCTCGATTTATTGGTGAGACAGGTAATCAGGTAACAAGACTAAGACGATTTATAGAGCACACAGTACGTATGAGACAGAAGAGTGACACTGTACATTTACAGTTAGTATGTGAGGTTCAGGTAAGACGCTATCATGATAGCCAGATACAGGCTTATGTGCAAGTTAAGGCATATATTATTGTGTAGTGTTTCTTTCACGAACAATTGTCCGAGAATTTGTGCATCACTGCATGCAAAATTTTGTTTTTGGTACGTAAAGGCAAACGTTTATAGTAATGTAATGTACTTAAGTGTTCTTGAAATTTTGGTAGAGTAGAAACTTTGCTTATCCTTTACCATTTAATTAAGCTTTGTGTTTACCTAACTTTACTTACGATGTTTTACGTGGCATAGTGACATATTGACATGACAGATGAATGTTAAAGTCAACTATGTGCAGTCAAGTAATGTATTGAAATATATCTGATTTCTAAAGATGATCTTATCAGCTTCTCGCTCCCAGTTTACACAGGCTATATACATACAGTCATTGCTCACTTTTATTAAGCTAAATTCAATCTTAAATGCTAACGTTTGGGTGTGTTTTCTATTTTATATGAGAACGACGTGCTCTGATGTATCGCTGGATGTCGAGCAAGCGAGTGGTCTATTCAGGCAGAACAGACAAGCCTCGAAAGCTGTGACATTACACATGCAGCTGCTACTCGCCTCGTCATTCCACTTAACAGTTGGGAAATCCCATCCATGTTCACTTTGGTCCTTATACACTTCCCAGGAATTCCAGTCCACAATTCAAATTTGTTCAGTTATTTTAACCGTACATCAAAGCATGTCGTCATGTTTTTCAATTATGAATCATGCTAAGTCTGTGCATGTTATTTTTCCAGTCAACTCTAGTGTCTCTTATTCAGTTGTGACATTCATTGGATAATTTTCTGACATTGCATCATCATTTATGCGTAAGCTTTTTTGAACAATATTTAGCAGACATTATTAACAATCGCTTAGACCATTGCAACGCATTTGCACATTTTAGAACATTCATTACTAGCAGTCAAGCATCACGTCTTTACATTTTGAACTATGATGTAACCTCATTTTACATTAGAGTAGTTTCTTTGCAATTTAGATTTTGTCGTTTAGAAATGTTGGACTTTGACTGTCACAACGGGGACGTTGAGTGATTGAAAACCGGAGGAACTGTGAGACAGCTAGAAGTGGCGCTACATGAATGAACAGATACAGATACAGCTGCAGCAGCAGTAGCAACAGCAGCAGCAGCAGCAGCAGCAAGACAACTAGCCAGCAGCCCAAGCTACAGTGGTCAGCATCTTAACCACAGACAGGTTACACAGGTTGTACCGCATGGAAAGGCTATTATTAGAGCAATGCAGGTTAGCCACTGGACTACAGGAAGAGTGCAGCTTAGTCAAAGCAATACAGGCAGAGGCAAGTAGAGAATCCCGAGACAACAAAGAACATTCCTCTGAGCGCAACTCATATCCAGCTAAGCACGGCCAGTCAGATACAGAAATGGAAGAGGTATCCTAATTTGGGATGAGACGGTCAGGCAAAGGCCACGTAGGAGCTGCTGTCTGGTCAGCAGGTCAGCAGAGAGACTAGGATAGAAATTAGCTGCGCAGTGGGCAGAAGCAGTCAGAAGGAAGCTCGCAGTCGGACGGGAAGGTTGGTCGACCATGACAGCCGGCGAAGAAGGGAAGGACGGAACGAACGGACGAAGACAAAAGATAAGGTTATGTATATTCTAGTTAATCATATTCCGATTACGAGTTAGATTAGATTAAGTGAAACTATGTCGATGCCGTACGATGCTAATCTTGTATGTATGAAATGTAAGTTCAATGTTCATTAAACTATAATTTTATAATAACCTGAACGTCTCATATATATAAGGCTAGTGTCCCCTAGAGAATCAATCGGTGCCGCCGATTAACCATCTTACAGAATTATTATACAATTAAAACAGATCCTCGTTAAAAAAGATATGCAGCCTGGCGCTTGCTAGTGCTAAAAGTAGTAACAACAGTACAGGAGTGTTTTCAAGTGCATACATGTAACACACATGTAACATACATGTAACATACTGCAACAGCCTACTATCGGGGCTAGCTGCTTGCCAGCTAGATCGGGTGCAGTCAGTGCTGAACTCTGCAGCACGTGTCATCTACGGCCGGACACCATCCGATCATATTAGTGACCTGCTGCGCGACAATCTGCACTGGCTGCGCGTTCCTCAACGGATCACCTACAAAGCACTGAATGGCCTCATGCCAGACTACATCTCCGAATTTTGTATTCGAGTCGGAGACAGTGACAACAGATGTCGGCTGAGGTCCTCGTCGAAGAACCTACTGCAGGTCCCGAGGCCTTCCACGCGGTTTGGCGAAAGCTCTTTTTCGATTGCCGGACCCACTGCGTGGAATAGCCTTCCCGACCACGTGAAGAATGCTCCATCCTTGGATACCTTTAGGAAAGGGCTTAAAAAGTTTCTATTTAAATTACTGTATGACTGTAGTTAATTTTCTATTGTCGCCTGAACTTATGTACAGTGCCCTTTTCTTCGGCCTTGGCCGTGTTACGGCGCTATAGAAATTTTATTATTATTATTATTATTATTATTATTATTATTATTAATAATAATATTATACAACACATACAACTTGTAACCGCCCATGGTTCAGTATCTCGACAACAGTGATTTTTCCAACTTTCTTTAACAAGTATATTAACAAGTATAAACGGTATTTTCACTGCTAAATTTCATCTGATAGTTCAAAAGGCGAGGATTAATATTAATCAAACAATGGAATGGACAAAGAAGGCGGACATAAGAAATAGCGTTCTTTTTTGTGCCATGAATATTAAGACGGTGAATACTAGATACAGTAGTAAACTACTTTTAAACTGAGAAGTAAACATGTTATTCCCAAATTTTAAGATGAAACTCGGTGTATATTTGCAGCATATATTATACATGTCTAGTATGTTGACTTTGCTAAAAAAAAAAGCCGACCAAGAAAGGTGAACGGGAGAAATTTCGAACTGCTATACTCTGCAGTTTAAGTATGCAGTCAAGGTTATAGGTTTAATTGGTTGAACAATAAAATAACATGCTTATTTCCTTGTCCTGCAACCTAGCAACGGACTATTGTATCTAGACTACGGTTTCGCACAAAACGATCATAGGTGATTCATTGTGTGTTGATAACGGCGATATAGAAGTAATAAATTAGGATCTGTAGAAAAAAGCATATTAACCGTCTTCATACTGCGGAAGTCGATTCGCGAACGGCTCAGACCAACAAATACAGGAATGCCGCATGATGCTCAACAAAGCGACTTACTGTATCAAAAAGAAAGACCCGAATTGTTCCCAATATTTAATAATAATTTAATAATGTCTGAATTGCCGAAAAACTTAAGCAGGTTGATTGACCAAAATGCGTATCTTATTTGAGTCAGTATCGCAAAAATCGGAGATTGCGCGCTGTTAAATTAGTGCGCACAACAATGCAGAGCATCGAACCTCTCCTAAAAACCATGGCGAACCTCCGTTTGATACATCTCGTGGGAGACCCTCGCCTGTTGTTCTCTCTATAGTATGAACTTTGATGACAGCGGCGTAGGATATTTGTCAATTATAGGAACGAATGGAAGCAAAATGTCGAGAAAAGCAAAACTCTACTGAAGTAGAGTTGTAGGGGAAAATTGGCAAACAGTCGGAGGCATATATCTTGGTAAACTATATTCAGGTATAGTCTATATGAAGATTTCGCCGAGAATTTAGAAGTTTACACGAAGAATTTGTACAAATTTGTCGATAATGGAAATCCTCTGGAGATGTCATGGTGGAAAAAGCGAATAGGATCAAGATCAGGTAAACACCACTTGAAAGAAACACAAGTTGGATGCCGGTACGAGACGTTCTGGCACTGCCGTTTTGGCGCCGGCCGTTTTGGCTCCACGAAAGGGTTTTTTACGTGCTAAAATACGGTAATGAAACCTATACGGTACGTTAGCGCGCAAGGTATTACTCCACGAGTGACATTAATCCGCGTAGCAAATTCATTATAAAGCACTGCTCGGCGTTGCTTATATATTCTGGCTTGACGAAAAGGCTTACTTACGTGCTAACATACGGTATTGAAACCGATACGGTACATAAGCGCGCAAGGTATTATTCCACGAGTGACATGTGGTCTGTCTACGAGAGGACACTGAATGGAGAGGATCGTACCAACAACTATGTTGAAGCAGCCCATCGAAGATTGCAAGCCGAATTTGGGATGGATCATCCAACCATTCGGAAATTTATAGACGGAATCCGAGCAGTTCAAAAAGGGCATGACCTAGTATACGAGCAATTCGTTCGTGGAGACCAGCCGCCGGTAAAGCGCAGAAAATACGTCGACGCAGATCTCAGAATCAGGACAATTGTTGAGAGTTACAACGAACGAAACATCTTCGGATACATCGCGTACCTTAAGGACTATCGCATAATTTTATGATGGACTCGTGAACTGATGGACTGTAACGCATTGAACAATATTAATTGAACATTCCTTGACAACTTTGATATACTACGTTTATGTCATAATGTAGTAAAGCTTTGATATGCTACGTTTATTTCTAAATGCATTAAAACAATATAACAAAGATAGCGTGTTTACGGCATTGAACAATACAATTTTGCATGAAAAACAAATAAACATTTATTGTCAACTGCTATGTACTACGTTTACTACGTTGACTGAGAAATGCGTTTATGTTTATAAGCGCCAAAACGTCCCGCGCCAAAACGGCGGCGCCAAAACGTTCTGCTTTGTTGACATTCCAAGAGGATAAAAAATCATCAGCAACTGTTTAGAATTTTTTAGTTTAGTCAAAATGTAAGCATGTACTATCTTTATCTACCGTGATATTTCAATGAGCTCAACCATATGACTTTTTAAGTATTAAAAGTTATAAAAGTAAATGATATGCTTTGTTTGGTCATTTAAATGTATAGAAAATCACGGATAGAATCAATTACTGTAAAAACTTGAAAGTTCAAGAGCTAAAGGCCGCGCAACAAAATGCCACATTTTGAAACGGCAGAAGTTAAACGCCGAAACTAGTAAAAATTTGCTGCCGCGATAATTCACTGGCATCTAATTGGCGTTAATTGTTTTTCACGCATTTAATTTATATTTTGTGACATTCATTCAAGGGCTAATCTTTTACATTATCCATGTTACTTTTTTTTGGAGAAAAGTTCGTCATTTGCGGAATTTCTTGAACGAATTGTGTATGGTAGAACACACCGCGTCCAGATAGTACTCATGACCTTTGTTTAGGCAATATGGATATTTGAGGATTGTCGAAGGCTGAAATCTCTTCGTCCCCGCCATTCCAATGGTTCTGTCTTGCCGTCTCATAATCGAATCTTGAGTTCACCGTTGGGTACCTCATATACAGTGGTTAAGTATAAACTCAACTATAGACTCAGGCACAATAGTCGTCTGAAAATGGCGAAGTTATCTCCCAAAAATAAAGAACCTAGTGGCAGCTGTCAACCATGGTTGAGTTCTACGTGTGAGCAGATCCCGCCAGAAAACGTTGAATTTAACACTTTTCAAACCGTACTGCTGAAGCATATGAACAACATAAAGTTTTAAAGTATTGGCTTCTTAATTTTTCCTGTTTTATGCGTACCATTTTAAGAATATAAATCTTATGCCCTTATCATCCATTCTTAACTTTCAAACGTATTCACATTATTAGTATATAGATGTTACCTCACCAAGAAGTCTCCAATTTAGTTTGAAAATGTGTCAACCACTTCAGTTATCAGTCTTAAAACTGCTTTCACAGTCAACATATCACATGGTTTCAGTACTAGGAAAACGAATAATGAGTTTCTTATCGCTTTTGACTAGACTTTTTAAAATTTTTAGATTTCTGATAATCTGCCTTAAGAAGTCAAATATTTTTTATCACTTGAGCTCTAAATCATAAAAATCTGCATATAAATATTGATTGAAAAGTAAAGATCCTATGTGTCATATGGAACGTGGGAAAATGTTCTTCAACCAATGAGCCAGCATTGGACGAATCCCAGAATCCTGGATACGGGCCCATACCGAATGAAACTGCTTGGTTACAGAAAAAAGTACGCGCTTTTTCACGGTCGTTACGTTACATCTACAGGATCAGAACCGCAATCGCTAGATAACAGGTCGAGCACGTTACCGATTAGTCCGCCATGTATCGCGTCGCATATCGAGCTTCACTTTTTCCAACCATACATTTTTCCGTCTTTAAGCTCTGAACTATCTTGGGATGGTGCTCCGGGCAAGGATTTTATCGTGTGATCATGCCCTGACTTTGAATCAGCAGTACGATCCTAAATATGTTGAGGAAATGAAAAATTTAGTTCAATAGCTTCAAAATTATTGAATCATTCTATTAGCATCTAGTTTGATATTATTATAAGCTATTCCGCCTATATGATTTTGCTTTTCATAATATTTTCATACCTTTTCCTGCCTTTCCTGCCAAAATTTATTTTTTTAATGCTTTTAGCAAACGATCTTCGCTTTTTCAGTTAGCACTTTAGGCAATATAATGCATTTCGACCTGGCTTCTATCAAGGATTATGATATTACACTGAAATCTCTCTTTAAGCGACCGTCACCAATGCCTTAAGCTTGTGCATTATGATGACGGCGCTGCAGAAGCCATTAGATTAGATTTGAATAAGTTAGATTAGATTGGAAATATCCTTGCAAACATAAAAAGCCTTTGATAAATGTATGTAAGAAACAGCACAAATATCCACTGCTGTTAACGTATTACTTGCTAGCTAGATTGTTATAAACTGCAATATTTGAAAGAGTGTTATCCTATAGCTAATGGAGCACAGAATGAACTTCACTGAATTATTACATAAAGTTTCATTGGCGTTTAATAGTGTACGACGCCAAAGATTTATTCACAGCACGTGCTGTTACAGTTATGTTAAAAGTAATTTTACTACATTTGGTTCAAAAATAATTTCCGTATATTATCATCATATATACGGCATAGTGTTCAATCGGATTTAGCGAATAGCAAATCGTAGCTTACATATGATTTCTGAAGGTTAGCCTGCACTATGGTAGCGAAATACATGAGAAAAATCAGCATTCCAGTCTTGTCTATTTTACTGATTATAATTATTACATGTGTGTGCTTGCCAAAGTTCTCCAGATTATCACGATTTAGGGTTTTGAGTCATAAGGAATTGATAAATTCTACAGCTTTCTGCAAAGTGACAGAGACTTTAAGAAGCAAGTATACGAAATATACAAAACAAGGATGTTCAGTTTCCGTTAATGAAGTATTCAAAGAGCAGTTATACTCTGATAAAATGGACAACTGCAGCTTGTGCAATAGACACATGCTCAGAAAATATCATACACAAAGCACATACTTCGTTTCGCAAGGGTCGTGGAATGTTCTCAGATTGGGTAATAAGATAAGGCACGCCTACTTCAGAACACCATTTTGTTCATTTTCACACCAAAATATGAGTTCCTCCTACTTAGAGGCATGTTTTGCGTTGCAACGTGTGAGAAGAATTTTGACATTGGGAGATTCAAATGGACGCAGAACCTTCGATGCTTTTAAAAACATTATGTCGTCTTCGCTTCAGCAATGCAGAATAGTTAAAAGAGAAAAATACGTTCATATGCCTGATATGAGTTACTATCTTGGACCAGGAATCTATAATAATACGACTGACATAGTGGTCGAAAAACGGACTTGTAGGACCTGCGTTGCAATTCAACACCAATGTTATTATGGAAAAGGAAGCAAAAAGCGGTCTGTCACCTTGGAACATATACCCATGAATTTCATTTTGGATGGTTCGATTCGTATTCGTAATGCGATTAAGAATGCACAACCTACGAACTTTACACACGAATTCATTTTAAGAGACTATTTGCGCCACAAGATTCCAGACATTGTTTTAATTATGATACCTTGTGGACATGAATGGAGAAAAGTGTTACAGGGTAAGAAAGAATCCATAAGTGAAGCATTAGCGTATCTGGTTATGAACATAAAGAAATATATTCCCTACACAACTCAGATATACTGGGTTCCCTACCAGTATATACCACTGCCTAATGTCTCACAGGCGGTGCATTTGTGTAATGAATTTATTTTCAAGGAACTAATTGACGATTTCAAAGATCCGAAGAGCAACATGCATGCTACATTAGACTCATTTCAACTTTCATGTCCATTTACAGAACTTCGCCTGTCACACGATCCATTTCACATGGCGCAAAAGTGGTACGAGTTACTCAGCAGACATATCCTCGAACAGATATGCAATGGACTAAAGTGAATCAAATGAGGTCAAATTGCAGCCTGCCATTAAGCAATCTCTGACTTCGCAACTACGTGGCTCGAAGTGTACACTCTTTTTTTCAAATAGAAATTACTGGGTCAAGCAATAATGAAGTTTGTTAGGCTAAGAGTTTTAAATTCACTTAATAAAATTTTCTAAGTAGTAGAATTTTACTTCGAATGAATCGTTCTGATACAATATGGTTGACTTTAAATTTGTCGCCGAATGTGCCTCCATGTTGAAGGGCAGCCGACTGGAACTCGAAGGAAACTTGAAAGATATACGACGGCGCAATTGTGCAATTCAGTATTGACTTTATGTAGCAGTAATCATAGAACGCTATTTTGCATTAAAACCACTGACATATACATTTAACGATTAGATTAAAGGGGATTAGATTACCGTAGAACTGAACAGATTTTAAAAGATTAGTTGAAGACAGCTTTTTGATATTTGATAAGATAAAGCAATTATTACATCAACCGCCGACAATTTTAATTGCAATGATCAGTATATTTTTGGAAACTACGGCATCCTAATTACGCCAGAGTCGCCAGTGATGACTATAGATTAAGGTTAAGCAACTAGACATGGTTAAACACCTCTAAATAAATTCGTCAGAAGATCCTACCTGCCGTTTCACAATTTCTGTTTGTACCTATGCTTGAATATATAGATGCACCAAGACACCTCATCGGGTGCCAATGTGATACTTAGAAGGTCAGTGGACTGACCATCTGGGTATTGACTTGTTTTTTTTGCGCCATCGGTTATTGCATTGTGCAGTAGACACCGGCTTCAATAAAGTTGTTATTAAAAATGAAAAGCATTTATGAATCCCTTATTAAGACCTCTTAAAAGTGCTGCCTACTGATTGCCTACTGAGTTGTTTCAAATTAAACATTCCTATTGTGGCGTGACATCACCCTCCGATCAATAATACACTGGACAACAAATTTTTACAAAAGTCATGTTACTGAAATGAAATTAGTCAGTTCTTATCAATTTGTATGTGCTGAACACGAATATGACAGTGAAAATGCCGAATTGGCTCTAGTTTTCTTTTGTAATCTGAAATGAAGTAATTTTATATCGCACAATGCATGCCAATAGTGATACACTTACAGTTAATATTTGTAAAAACCAGGTCATAGACTAGTTCTTAGATTTTTTTGCCTGTCTCTTGTACAGCTGTTCGGGAGCATCTCTTCGGAGTGTCCAGCAGTAGTCAGCCAACATTGTAGTGGACCATTTTCCCTGGTACCTTTGCTCCATTGTTGCGATATCTTGATGAAAACGTTCGCCATGTTCGTCACTAACCATACCACAGTTGTCAGGGAAGAAATCCAGATGGGAATGAAGGAAATGCAGCTTCAGAGACATATTGCAGCGAAATTTCTGGTACTGCTTGAGCATGTCTTCTACTAGTTCCTTGTAGTTTTCTGCCCTAACATTCCCCAGAAAGTCTGTAGACACTAGACGAAAAGCATTCCATGCTTGTTTCGCATCACCCTCCAGCAAGTTGTTGAAGCGGTCATCTTTGAAGAGTTCTCTAATCTGAGGACCCACAAAAACTCCCTCTTTAATCTTTGCTTTGCTGAGTCGAGGGAATTTTTCATGCAGGTATCGGAAAGCTGGCGAAGTGCGGTCCATGGCTTTCACGAAGTTCTTCACCAAACCTAGTTTGATGTGAAGGGGTGGTAGTAGGATTTTGTGAGCCTCGACCAGAGCTGGGTGCTGGATATTCTTCTGTCCAACTGCCATGTTTTGTCTGGGAGTCCATTCCTTCCGCACGTAGTGCAACTCTCTTGCTCGGCTATCCCACTCACACAAGAAACACATATATTTTGTATATCCTTGCTGCAGTCCCATTAAAATGGCAACTACCTTCAAATCACCACACAGGTGCCATTTGTACCTGTTATAGTCAATGGAATGCAGTAGCTGTTTTAGGTTATCGTATGTCTCTTTCATGTGGACAGCATGCGCTAATGGAATAGATGGAAGAAGGTTTCCATTGTGCAAAAGCACAGCCTTAAGACTCAGTGTTGAAGAGTCTACAAAGAGTCTCCATTCTTGTGGGTCATGAGTGATCTGTAAGGCATTCATGAGGTCGTCAATATTGGAACAGAATACCAGATTACCTTCCTTCATAAAGAAAGGTTCCAACTGCTGATGGCGCTTTCTATATGAAGTAATTGTGACATCTTCTTCTAGAAGATTCCATTGTTGGAGTCTTGATCCTAGCAATTCTGCCTTGTTTTTGGATAAGTCCAAATCACGAACAAGGTCATTTAGTTCTTCCTGTGTTATTCTGTGTGGGGTTGATGATGCACCACAGTGAAAATAGGGATCACTGCACGCTGACGGACCAGGAGAAGAACATGTCGGCTCACCCTTGTCCTCATCAGATGAATCAAGGAAATTATATTCTGCTGGAGGTTCTGGAATAGGAAGTCCATCACCATGTGGAACTGGTCTCAATGCTGACGGAATGTTTGGGTAGACTATTGTCGACTTCTTTTGCTTCGTTATTCCACCGGAAAGAGGAGGAACCAAGCAGAAGTAACAGTCATCTACATGGTTGCTTTGCTCTCTCCACACCATGGGAACTGCAAACGGCATTGATGGTCTTTTGCCATTCAACCACTGTGAAAGCTGTGTTGTACATGTAGCACAGCATATATGCGGGGCCCATGGCTTGTCTTGGTCACCAACCTTGCATTCGAAGTAAGCATGATATGCCTTCTTGACTTGATAAGTGATACTTTTCTTCTGGTTGGCAAATGTCACTTCCCCACAAATGTAACAAAAGTTGTCCACAGTATTTACGCACTTCCGAGGCATTACTGTTCTGTATTGTATCTAAATGGATAAAGTAATAATAGTTTTATAAAACAGTAACTTAAACTGTCTCGCACAAAGTCTGTAATATTGTAAATGCTCAACCGTTCCGACTCGCTTTATATAGTACACTGCTGACGTCATCTTACGTCAGCAGCCGACTGGCTGTAGTTTTACATTGCATCAGAAAATGACGTAATCAACTGTGCATGATGTGTCCATGATGGGATTATGCAATGAGGTGGAATATTACATCATTCTAGACTTATTTAGGATATTGTCGCAGTCCTACTGCATAAATTTACATGGTGAAACATAAAAAATGAACTATATGAAATATTTTCAAAACGAGAGCCAATAAAAATTTTTTATGGTTATATTCGTGTTCAGCACACCAAGATGCTACACATTAGGGCCTTTTCCAGTCAGTAACGATTTCTATGTTGACCAGTGTAATTGTCAAGGTCCTTGCTGGAATCCTCCTGTCAAGGGTTAAGAGACCTGCTACAGCTGAGACGAGGGGGCAGAGCGGCTTCGCCCCTAGAGGTCAACTATCGATCGTATGTTCACCCTTAAAAAATCATTTTCGCGCAATCCTCTACAACTCACTTGTGACTACTTTTTATAAACTCTATCGATACAACAGCAGATCAGTTTAGACAGGTCAACACCGGTCTATAACTCATGGCAACGCTAGGTCCACGTTTCCCCCGCACACGCTCACGTTATGACTTCCGCACTAGCCTAAGTCGTAGCACCCATTGAATGCGCTCGATGCATGTGTCAGGAACATATGTTCAAAGCGTGGCTGATAGAAGCATCTAGTAAAAGCAAGCACGAAATTAATGCTTGTTTACGCAAGTAAAAAACCTGATGCCCATCGTAATCGTAATCGTAATCGTAATCTCGAGATTTCTACAGCGCTCAACAAAAGCTAAGTCGCGGGAACCAGCTTATTCACAGGCGTTCAGTCAAAACAAAATCGATAGGCAAAAGGGTCAAAATCCAGGAGTCAGGCACTCAGACAGTCGGACGACTACGGTGGATGCTGTTTGAAATTGAAGCGAGAAGAGAGATGAGGGGAAGAGGAAGAATCAGGATAAGATTTCTGGAAAAGAAGTGTTTTCAGTCTTGAGTGAAAGACCAGCGCAGAAACCGAAAGAGGTGAAGTGTTGGTGAGTTCGTATGATGGACCAGACAACTGTCGCAATTCTGGCGGGAGTTTATTCCAAAGCGGTGGGGCAGCTATGGGACATCATGGAAATTTTAATTACAAACACGTGCTTGAAGCTTATTGATTAACCAGCGCAATATTATCTTCACAATATCTTAGTATCCATCTGAAATTTGCCAATCAACCTCCGATGATTTTTAAACGGAACTAATGCAATGTTGCACAATCTACCGCAAAAATCAAGAACTTACGTTCACACACAAGCAACTTTAACAAAGCAGCTATCAATTCCTTGGGAGGCAATCTGCCACCACGTTTAATATACCTCTACGATATTTAACTTTGACATCGAAGATTTGTAAGTATCGAACACCATCCGACAAAGTTTTCGGATTTAGACATTAGATTTAGATTTAGGTCTGCATGCCGTTCACCTTCGGCGTCACTCAAAGCTCTGTTTCTGGTCCCTAAGTCTTCTTGTACACGACTCAACTAAGTGCTTTATTAAGTCACAGCGGTTTGAAACATAGTATTCATGCTGATGATACTCAACTCTACATTTCCATCAATAATTCCTCTTCATCCAGCTCTCTCACGTCTTTAACCAAGTTCAGTCTTGGATGGCAGAAAATGGACTGCTCCTAACTCCATCCAAAACTCCAAAGTCACTGTTATTATGTTACTTATGTGTCCAGAATTTCTCTGACACTTTCAAAAATGATAACTATGACTACGGTTTACCAATTTCTGCGAAATAAGGGATTAAATGTCGATAATAACCTAGCACTCCAAATATTTGCTTTACTTCTTTCTTGGTCTTCGGCGTTTCCATTTCCACCATACACATGATCTTATCTAGAACCATTTTATGTTTCCAGATCCAACAACATGACCAATAAATTTAATGTCTGGTGTCGCAAATTCACGTTTCTTTTTGTTTCACCTTAATTTATGAATATATATAATTTATATATATATATTAGTTGTAAATATAATTCCAAATGTCGCATTTGAGTGTTTCTTTCATGAAAATATACTGATATATTCATAAAAGTACGCCTAAATTTTATTCATACCAGAGGGTAAGAGTTTACACTCAAATAAGCCCAAGTGCATAGAATATGCCTTTTTCACCAATGCGATACTTAACAAGACATGTCTAATAAGCTTTTCTAAAACCAAGTACAGATATAAATTTTGACTTCCTTATCTCGCTTAACAATTCAGAATGTAATGATAACCACAAGCAAATCGTGTACTGATATCTTTCATTCCAACAATAACCAACGGAATAGTCAAGCGAATGATTAACGGTTTGACAATCCCTGATTTTACAAGTTCATCGTCTGACACTTCGCTTGAGGCTGATAAAAATTCAAAGGCACTCTGCGCTTTAAACTCTCTCCCTCTATATGCAGGGTGAATCAGACAATGCAGGTTTATCTGTTAAAGACCTGAATACTTTTTGAAACAAATTCACCAATTGTTTCTGCTGAACCAATGTCAAATGTTTTAATCGCTCATAGTCTAACTCCAGAAGTTTACACTCAGTTTCAGACACAATGGGTAATTCACATATATCTTTCGGCTTAAATTTCGTCTTAAAGCAAAATATTTGTTGGGAAATTCTTTCGTGTTCGGACTGCTGTTGTGACCGACTTGGCGTTCAGGTGTTTTTTACACCAGTTCTTCATGGTTTTTCAGTTTTCGGATGGTTTTTCTGTTCGCGATCGACACACCTTCTCGCTGGAATAGTTCATTTTACACTCAAGGGATGATAGGTCGTAACTCACGCCTAACGCTTTGGAATTGTTTCGACTGTCTAGCGGAGAGGGGTCATACCATCAATCGAACGGCTGCCCGTCGCGAATCAACCTGGTGCTCGAGTTATACCTGGACGTCACATATACCAACTGTGAGGGACGGCGTTGGACGGTGGGGCTCTCGTGTACTGCGGACGCCATCGCCCGTCGTCGTACTACGATTCTGAAACTACTCGGTTCACGAACTCTGAACACGTGATCATCAGTCAACTCGGGATGGAAGCCAGTTGGTTGGGTTCAGCGGGTGTGTGCGAGTCCGCAGCTGGTGACATTTCTAGTTATCTGAACACTGCTTGCTAAATGACGGAATTTTTGTTCTTAATGACACTTAACATCATTTAGCGCAGGAAGCGCCTTTGCGAGGCACTTAAAAGGCGCTACACCAAGTTCCTACATACATACATATCTTTAATTTTTTTTGCCATCGTTGTCATTTAAACCCGATAAGAAAAGAGCGCGTAATATACTCCCGAATCTTGTTGGCATCAACAAATTTCTGTTCAACATCTCGCATGGCAATCAGATATGAACAGTTTGACCGTTTCTGTAAGACGGTACATGGTCTGTGCCAACGAGACATCAGTTTATTTGAGGAAGTCAGGCACAACACAATCACAGTATCTCTGGGTTCCAACGAATTCTTTTTGTCACCTTCTTGTACTGGATCGCATAATGAATTTGTTTTTTAGCATGGATTTCCTAAAATTTCGTGGATTTGACAAAGTTTCTCATAAGTCTTTATTTTTTGCGTTTTCAACTTCAATTTTATGGGGTATTGAAATTCGTTAGAAAAAGTTTCTTTAAGAATTGTCAATTTCCCCGGATATGTTCCAACATTTAAGGAGGAACTATCTTTGCCGCATTAATCCCCCTCCCTTAACGCTCAAACTATGAAGGTATCAAAGTATGCCAATGTCTAGGATTTTCGACGATCACGTGGTGATTTATTTTTATTGATTGATTCTTTTTCTAATTCAGAAGCTTCAGGATGATCCGATGAATTGTATCGTGCTCTGTGCCACATCAATTTATAAATTCTTGTGTTAGACTCGCCGTATAAACTTGTGCTCTGATCACTCGTAATGACCCACGCCACTCCAGATGTTTACTGTTAACTCCAACAATGCATCATAAACATCTTATGCGGTAAAATTTTTAAGTTCAAGCAAAGTTGCCTATCGTGTACACACCTCAAAAACGCAAAGACTGCCTGTGACATGCAAATGACTTTGGCTCAATCGGTTCAATACAATCCTTGTTAAGATGTCTGAAGAATATAACCTCCTTTGGAATCGGAGTGACCGGTATCCAATCCATAAGCAATTTCCATGTCTTAAACTGGAACTTTTCATATGACCGACACCACTCCTTAATGACCCGCAGCATTCTTGACCATGCAAAAGACAACTTGATTCTTTTCCGCGTTTTGTTTTCTGCGAAATATCCACTAAAAACAAAATCGTATGGGTAATTTTAATGAGGCAGCACTAATTGAAAAACAATCTGGGATCAACCACTATAATGACAGCCATTTTGTTAGACTCATTTTCACAGTGTTTGTTAAAGAATACCTTCCTACAAACAGGAGGAAAGACTGGCTGACAAAATGCGAATAAAATTACTACGGAGCAAATGTAGATTTGACAGTAAAAGTTAGCAATGAGGACAGGTCGTGCATTTGTTGCTGTTTTTGCAATAACCTTATTGATAACTAAGATAGTGATAACATATTTGGATACTTATTTGCTCTCTAATCCAGCTGAAAGAGATTGTGTCAATAGAAAAAGAAATGACATTTTCGTAGAGGGAGATATCGATGTACTTAAGTATTTAGAAAACCAAAGGACTGTTCAAAAGTCAAGGAACTTTTTAACACTTTTTACGACATTTAAAGAGATTCGAGCAATACCTCATCACATATTTGCTATCAACCTTGTGTTAAAGAACTGGCCTTTATTGAAGCCATATATTCAGCCAGTTGTGTTTCTAAATTTTACCAACTCTTCTTTAGCCCGTCGTGCTAGGGCTGCGGGATGGGACGTGTTGCCTTTAGGCAGAACAAATGCGGCCGGAACGCCATTTCTAAAAGACATGTATCGAACAGTGTTCGAAAACTACAAATCTATGCTGTATGGTTACGCTAATGGCGATTTAATTTTTGATCATGGTATTGTTAGAACTCTCGAAAAGGTTCAGCAACAAATTGACGATTTGCATAACAATGTGATGCTAACCGGCAGACGGACCAACGTTCTCGTGGATTTGAATTCAGGAAATCCGTCTCCAGAGGAATTTAACGTCGATCGCTTGCGCCAGCTGGCTTCACAGAATGGGAAAATTATTCCAGGATTTGCAATTGATTATTTCTTTTTCACAAAAGATGGTGAGTGACAGACAATGGTATGATTAAAACGGACAGCGACCTATGCTTGTTCTTTTTTGGCTTTCTTTTCCTTAAGATTTTAAACTTGATTTGTGAAATTACGTCGAACCCCTTATTCCGATACTAGTTTCCCAAAATAGCCTACTGGCGCTTAATTTTTCGCTGTTTGCTATTTTTTTACTTATATGGCCATTAATAGCTACTTGAACTTAAACTGCAAGTTTCTGGCAATAAACTTAATGGAACTCATTCAACAATACAGATTATTGTGAAAAAATATATTTTAGTTAATAAAAACATTTGAGGTTCGAAATTATTGCCTATGGTTTTGTGCAACAGGTTGTTCTATGAACTGGTCGAGCTTAGCGGATGTTGTGATCGGTCGACCAGCCTATGATAGCTACATGGTAGCTTCAGCATTGCATCAAGGAGTCAACGTGATCGATTGTACTGAAACCTTGCTAGCGGTTCATATCTCTGAGAAAGGCATTCTATCTCACGGAAGAAGAAATGCCGATTCTAAATTCAATTGGAAACTCATAGGTCCCAAATTTAAGCATACCGAAGGATATACTACGAGTGCAAAGTTGGCCACTTCAAAAGATTTTGCTGGAAACGTTTTCATTCGTCGACGAAGATAAAAACATTGCCATTTCAACGAGCATATTACAAAAGCAAATAAAGCAACGCTATAAAGAAATAATACAAATTATTTTCATTAAACCATTAGTGCCAAGCGTCCGTTATAACGGACCCTTAGAAAACAAGTTGCCAAAATTACAGGCAACAGTAGAGTAGGCTCTTCACTAATTTTTAAAAATATTTGGCAATTGAGCTATAAAAGCTACTATTGTGCTTGCCGGATTATATCAGTTGGAGACATCTCTTGTTTTGGTTTTAGCATGTCGAAAAAGCTTCGTTAACGCTAGTAAGTGGAAGTAGTTAGTAAGTAGTTATTTAGTTGGAGTTGAACCAGAAATTATTTAAAGAAAGTGTTATTGTTGTCATCAGTAGCCATATGGGTCCATATATTGACAAAATACTATGACAATCACTGCATGTTTTAGCATGGAAATTTCCACTGCAATGTTGGCATCCGTTTTAACGTACGTCGGGCACTGGCTCTATATAAATGTACCGGGTGCACCCTTTAATCATCTACTTAAGTGACAGATTATTGTTTGAATCTCAATCACTAGAGGGCTTGACCTCTCCTACCATAAGACCTTGGGAAAGGGTACATGCATATGACAAACAGTTTATGTCAAATTATCCCAAGTCCTATATTGTCAATCTCAAATTTAAGGTATTGATCATGACTTAATGCTGGCTTGTAAAAACTAATTGCATAGTTTTGAAAATAAACAATCAGTTTTATTACAGAAATTAATTGTTAATCCAGAAAATATGTTCAAGTTCAATTTTAATATCAACAATCTACATCTACCACATGCTACTACTAATCCAGGCCAACTGCTAAACTAACTACAGCAATTAATGACTTAGATTTATTCCCTCCCTTTAATGAGTTGTAGATCGTCCAGGCCTGAGTTCTTGTGGAGATTAGTTGATTTCAAGGAAACGTTCTCGGAGTAGTACGATTTTCCAAAGTCCCTTTCTAGGCAAACTTGGTTGATAGGTTTCCATGAGCAGATGAAGGAAATCCGACATTTCTCCTTGTAACTCTTTGACTATATTATACGAAAGTTCAAGGTAATTCCAGTTTATTCCCTTAACTGGACGACAAAGCTAACGAAATGTACGTTACTCGCTCGTCAAAGTACGATTACGCGTTGCAGATCGCTTAGCAGCATCGAACGAAGAGTTCGACGATTCGGATACAATCCTTTTGTGTGGATTACTAGCTTCTCAGTCCGATACGACAACCGCCGATTTCGGGGAACAGGTAAATTCTACGTTTCTTCAGAAGTTCCTACACTCTAAGGCAACTCCTTATACGAAGAATGATGGGAGTATTAGAACGATCGATCATCGACATGTACGCAAACAAACCGAACGTACATGCGGAGGTTTCGAAGGTGTTTTCCACGTCTAGCTTAACATGCACCAACGAACGTAACTCACTGACTGAATATAAGAAACCTGTACTTATTCCAGTAAACGTTCGTCTGCTGAACAATGGCGGCCAACCGTCGTTGCTGATCTGCGCATGACCATTGCCAACCGTCCATCGCAAAAGTCGTCTGATCATGACATCAGCTGCTGTTTAATTTTCAAATCTGCTCTGTCTGATTTATCCTTGGTAAAATCGTCATGTAGGCTAACATCCGCCGTGCTGACGTGGCATAGTCCCGTACGTTCTAGTAAAAACCCTATTCTTACCTAAGTTGGCCATTTGCTATAGTCTAGCTATAACTCATATAAGTTGGCTTGCCTACAGTACTATATCAACTACAGCCTTTACACACAAATCTACTACTAATACCGGTTCTTGAGCAGATTGTAGACGAACCCGACGTCCGTGTCGTCCTGCTGTATCTTTGTCCAGTCGAATGGCCTCGCCAGGTTGTCCGCCGGGGTAGCAGTCGCAGAGACGCAAGCCGTGTCGTCCTCGCACGTCGGTCTCCGAGACAGGGCATCGGCGTTGGCGTGCTTAGCACCCGGTCTGTGTTGAATCTCGTAGTCAAATTCTTCGAGAATCTCCAGCCAACGGGCTTGCTGACCAATCGGCTCGGGGGTCTTTTTAAGCCACTGCAGAGCGGCATGGTCCGTTCTAATAGTGAAAGGCCTTCCCAGAAGGTATTGTCTAAATTTTTTCACAAATGTGACAAGTGCCAGGAGTTCCTTACGCGTCACATTATAATTCTTCTCATGACGATTGTACAGCTGGCTTGCGTAACAGATCGGGCGCTCCTCTCCATTTTGTATTTGCGACAGCACGGCCCCGATACCAGCATCGGAGGCATCACAATCCAAGATGTAACGATCTTCTGCGGTCGGTAAGGCCAGCACGTCCGTTCCAACAAGCGCCAACTTGAGGGTGTCAAAAGCCTTTTGACACTCGTCTGTCCATAGAAACCGGGCGCCTTTCTTGGTGAGTGCGTGTAGAGGCGCAGCAATATCAGAAAACCTCGGGACGAAACGCCTATAGTATTGGCAAAGACCGACAAAGGCCCTGCTTTGACGGAGGTTTAACGGCGTTGGCCAGTCTCGAATGGCGGCGATCTTGTCGGGATCCGTCCCTACGCCGTCTTTGCCGACATTAAAGCCCAGAAAGGACACCTTTTGCCGGAGCAGATGACACTTTGACGGCTTCAGTTTCAGGTTAGCTTCCCGTAGTCGCCCGAGAAGTTTGTCCAGCCGTTCAAGGTGGGTCTGAGTATCCTTGCTGAAAACGATAATGTCGTCTAAGTAGACCAAGCACGTCTCGTAGTTCAGCCCCGCCATCACCATGTCCATCAGCCTCTGAAAGGTTGCCGGAGCGTTGCACAGACCGAACGGCATTCTAGGAAAACGGAATGTCCCTCGAAGGCAGATGAAGGTGGTTTTGTTAGCGTCTCTCGGATCGACGGCCACCTGATGAAATCCCGAGCGGAGGTCAAATGTACTAAACCAGAGAGATCCGGAAAGGGCATCAATACAGGTGTCGATGCGAGGCAGAGGATATGCATCCTTCTTTGTAAGGTCATTCAGTCTCGGTAATCAACGCAGAAACGAATGCTGCCATCTTTTTTCTTCACCAGTACGATGTTGGACGCCCACTCGCTCTGACAAGGCTCGATAACTCCTTGCTTCTGCATGTCGGTCAACAGCTTCTCCAAATCGGGCAGATGAGCACGTAGTTGCTGTCTCAACGGCTGCCGAAACGGTCGACCGTCTCCGGTATCGATCCTATGGGTCACAATCTCTGTGCGGCCAAGGTCGAACTCATCGCGGGAGAAAACATCAGAATACTTGTAGAGGAGCTGTTTCAGGGCGTCCTTAACTTCGCCGGAAACAGCCTCATCAATGCCATCAAGGATAGGTGTAATGTGACCTACCTCAGTATCCTGCGCGACTTCTTCAACGGCAGGCAGCATAGTGACGTTCTGGAGACCACCTACAGTCCGTCCTTCAGAAAGGTGGATTGGGTTGCAAGTGACATTGCAAACTCGGACGCCAATATTGCGGGACCCTGGGTCGACAAGAGTTCGCGCCACCAAAAGTCCCGATTCTGGTTCGGCTGGGACGGTACTCCATTGTCGGCGGTCTGACGGTCCAAGAATGCGTCCGTAGATGACTCGAACCGGCAAGATAGCTTCGCTTTGCGGCGGTATCGTCAAATCGGAACGGGCGACACACCGTTGACAATACATTGCTCTTCCTGGCTTTAATCGCAATGTCACGCGCTGTCGACCCAGAATGAGGAAATTCTCTCCGAAACACCAGGTCACGTTGTTGCTGTTTAGCCAGTCTATGCCAAGAATCACTTCGCTAAGGTTGGGACTTACGAAGAAAGTAGCTGTAGTCCGGTGACGGTCCACGGTCACAGCCAGCCGCAGCTGACCGTCGACTTCTATCTCCGTCCCATTCACGGCGAGTAATCGTGTGGTTGTCTGAGATAAAGAAGACCTGTCCACCCAGCTCGCAGGTATGAGGCAGACGTCCGCTTCAGTGTCCAACAAGCAGTCCCTCTGCTTTCCATTTACGCGTGCCCGCAGGTAGACCGCGTGTCCACCGACCTGAGCACGCTCCGGCGCCTCTATTGTTCCGCGCTGGGAACCGCGGATCGACTGTCCGGCGCCAACGTCGATCCTCTGATGTTTTCCGCCTGGTTAAGGTAAGGGCAGTTCTGCCACCTGTGGTCCGGTTGATCGCACTCAAAACAACGTCCCCAGTTGGCAGCTGAGCCGCTTCTCTGATGGGATGGACAGTCGCGACTCCAATGACCGACCTGGCCACATCGGGGGCATGGCTTCCTTGGGACGCCTCTTCGATCAGCGGGCGCAAATGACGCAGACGGAATGTCCTGTGTATGATGTGGAGGTGCGGTTGAAGAGGCGACGGAGAGGCGATCCAGGACATCGGTCATCTGACGTAAGCAGCGGCTCGTCTGGTCCATATAGTCTCTCATGGCGCCCGGCATACACTCGCCGTTTCCCGCGTTGCGCCTAGCTCCAGCGGTGTTGGCGTCTGTCCCATTTTCGTCCTCACCGACTGTGACGCGCACCATCGGGTGTCGCTGGTTGGTGAGGTTCGTGAGTGCTCGGAAACGTTCGTACAAAGTGCACGCCTCATCCAATGTCATCGGCTCTTTATCTTTGATGTAAAATATTACATCTTTGTCCGGGATTGCTCGGAGAAAGAATCCCACCATCAACTGATTCCTAGCCCTACCAGTTAGGTCACTATATGCCCTTTTGGTAAGCCTCTGGACCTCCTGTGAGAGCTCCCGAATATTCTGTCCAGGAGCAAGCCGGAGCTGGTTGAGTGCCTGCTCATGCACTCCTGGATAGTCGGCAGGTCCGAAGCGCTTAAGTAAGGCAGTTTTTGCCTCTTGGTACGAAACGGCCGCTGGGTCCTCCACCTCAGCCAGGAGGCCCCTTGCCGGTCCATCAAGAGCGCATTTAAGGGATGAGGCCTTTTCCTGATCTGTCCAGCAGTTGTAATCTGCAGCAAGATCAAATTGGAGCAGGTAATCCTCAATCGAATCCTTTCCGTTGTAGCGTCGAATCTCTCTCTCCTTTCGCTTCACCGAAAAAGGTCCAAATGACGTATCTCTGGAGAGGCGGCTCTGTCCAGGGGTGGAGACAGGTAATTCACGGTCGATAGAATATGGGTGTCGATCGACCTTCGTCTCATCTTCATGGCAAGGAGCTGAAGGTTCATCCATGATCGAGCCCCACATTGGGCGCCAATGACACAAAATAGTTCGTTCGACAGGGGTGGGTGGGTTCGGCCTGGCCTGTGGGGCCCAGGACTTACGAAGGCCGACGTCGAGGATGGCGTAGCAGTCAATGAAGGCTCTCGAGGCCTAGACGTCGAAGACCGCGTCCAGGCGGTGTCGGTGACCGAGGCGCAGACGTCGAAGACCGCGCTGTAGTTGGAGACGGCAGACCCAGACGTAGACCGTGCTGCAGGCGGAGACGGCAGACCCAGGCGTAGACCGTGCTGCAGGCGGAGACGGCAGACCCAGGCGTAGACCGTGCTGCAGGCGGAGACGGCAGACCCAGGCGTAGACCGTGCTGCAGGTGGAGACGGCAGACCCAGGCGTAGACCGTGCTGCAGGCGGAGACGGCAGACCCAGGCGTAGACCGTGCTGCAGGCGGAGACGGCAGACCCAGGCGACCACCGTGCTGCAGGCGGAGACGGCAGACCCAGGCGTAGACCGTGCTGCAGGCGGAGACGGCAGACCCAGGCGTAGACCGTCGACTCAGGCGAAGACGGCGAGGCACAGGCGGAGTCGGTGACCGAGGCGAAGACGTCGAAGACCTGTGTATACAACATGCACACACATAAGTTATTTTTTTGTTCGTCGTTCCTCGGGTAAGTATAGCGCCTCTGGCAACTCAATAAAAGGTGTGACGAAAGTTTGATGCAGAGATAATTCAAAAGCACTCGGCAGGCGGCGGTAACGAGGCTTAGAAGTCACAGTTTTGTGACAGTAGGCTCTTCACTATATTTTAAAAATGTTTGGCCATTGAGCTATAAAATCTACTATTGTGCTTGCCGGATTGTGTCAGTTGGAGACATCTCTTGTTTTGGATTTGCGTCTGCTGCAAGCAAGTCGAAAAAGCTTCGTTAACGCTAGTAAGTACATCTTTAGTTGGAATTGAACCAGAAATTATTTAAAGAAAGTGTTACTGTTGTCAATAGTAGCCATATGGGTTCATTTATTGACAAAATACTATGACAATCAATGCATGTTTTACCATGGAAATTTCCACTGCAGTGTTGGCGTCCGTTTTAACGGACGTCGGGCACTAGCCCATATGTCGTCATGTTTTAACCACCGTAACGTCGTCAAGCGTCATTGTCCCAACAATTACACCTATCACAGCATTACTAGCAGTGTGAAGTAACTGTTAACTAGAAATCTATTTAGACTAACCACTCACTATTTTGTAGTCCCCTAGAATTGAGCAAAAATGCAAACTATTCACAGCCTAACCCAAGATAGGCCAAGGAAAAACAAAGTCATAACAGTCTATTGCCTCATTTACTACTATTGATAAAATTTAATGTTTATTGTTTCTTCTGTACTGCCTAAAAGGCGTTCGTTGAAGTTGCAGCACAGCTAGAAGAAAATAACAGTGACCATTATGATAAACAACAAAAGTTGTTATGATAACAACAACTGACATCTATTATCAACCAAATGCTGTCAGACCCCCTGAACCTCGTCACTTGGCGGAATCTTCTCGCCATTGGGGCCATCATATTGAAGCAGCCAGATTTCATTACATCTGCGTTCATAAGTCACCCATAAACTTAAGAACTGTTCTTGTCTCATCAAGGTTACGCCTTTTAACTGATGTGGCCATTTTACTGGTGTCTTCATTTTTACTACTGTGATTATGAATAAGCATCAATCGATGGCGTTGAGCAATTGCTCAAGGCCCTACACAATAACCGCTTTCGGGAGTTGAAAGGGTTTGTATATCCTGAAAACTCGTTCTGAATTCGCAATAACTTCATTTTGGTTACTCCTATTGAGTTTTATCTTTTATATCGTATTGCCGTTTTATCAAAGTTTGATTTCCCATTTGAAACGCCTCCAATTACTAAATTTTAAACTTCGACCTTGGTATAAAATTGATTTAAATAAGCTAAAGCACGATATCCTCTTATTTCCGTAATGGTTATCTTGAGCAAAAAGAGCTAAAGTTCTAAAGAGTTTCAGTGTACTTTAATTGAGCTCCGTGATAGACAAATTCGTTGCAAAACTAAGGAATAGCACTGTTTCGGATGCACAAGCGCATCAAGTTTAAGATCTTAATGTTTTTGAGTAATTGCCTTGCAGGCTGTGCTCCAACTTATCTCATGAAGTTATTTATCTCCATCTTGTCCATTCCTGGCAGTCGATTCTTTCTCTCTGCTGGACAGGGTGATCTGCACCATAGGAGCTTCGCTGTGGCTGGTCCAACTTTTTGGAACAGGTTCCCTTGCTATCTATAACATGAGCTCCTTGCTCTTTCTTGACCTGTATTCCGTCAATATTTGAAAACAATTTTGTTCGATCCTGATTTTCTACAGTTAGGTCAGGATCATCTCGGATGAGTCTTTCTTGAAGATGAGATGGTTCACATCCATGAGCCACGTAATAATCGCTGCCCCAGTTCAAACAAACCTCCGCTGTACAGCCTCTCACTTATCAACTGTATAGTATTTCAAGGTAAGTGTGGACGTCCTGTGGCCACTCTTACTTTCCCTTGCTCTCAGGTGAGTACGGGGGTTTCCACTTACAATACCAGAGCAAAGATTTCTACCCCTCTAAATAAAATTTCTCACTCAACTTTTCAGTACAGCCTTTTCAAAAACATTCCTGAAGAATACGCATTTGTTGAAAATATAATTCCAAATGTGGCCAGGTGTAAGTAGGCTGTTCAATACTATGATCAACAAATTCGTTGTAGAATCCCTCAACCCCAGTCTTTGATAAATCCTCCTTTCATTTGGGCCAGCTGTTTTGAAACCGAA